>JADLZL010002950.1:0-339333 GCA_015844335.1 Chrysopogon serrulatus | reverse complement strand
CAACCACTTGGCACATGGCTCGGGTGAAAGCCTTGCCACACTCCTGCAGAGTCACCTCCTGCTGCTTGGCTCACAATGATTACGTTGCGATGCCGTTCACCTCCCCGGGGGCATTGTTGAAAAAGTCCATTTGCCTTGGTATCTCTTTCTTCTCTCCTTTAGGTGTATTTTTGCTATCTGTAGTGAAACCAATGACAAGGAAGGAATTAGCCATATTTCATGAAAATCTATGAACCTGGCTCAAGCGTTTCCAGATAGTTGTGCCATCCTATGACAAAAATTGCTATCTGGAAATATATGTCTCTGCATCATGAGTTATTATGTGGAGAAGCACTTATATTTCACATGTGAAAGCGCAGTACAGCTTGATGCTACTGTAATTGTAACCTGTGACACCTTACAAGCTTTGCACTTACTTGTGCCATCCCCCCCCACACACACACTAAAAAAAAAAGAACAGAAATGTGTTACTACATGAGACAGATAATGAAAAAACTATCAAAATGTAACTCCATCTTTCATAGAACGCTTCCTCTTGGCACCGGTAGCCTTCCGCTCTCGAATCTCACAAGTCCAGACATAGCTATAATATGGGGGTATATGAGATCTCCATACTAGCACCTCAAATTTTCCATGAGGCTTAATGCTTCCATACAGGACATCTTGGACTCTTATCTCAGGAACCTCCCCTTGGGAAGAGTGATGATACTGACAAAGAATCAAATCTTCAGAAGGTGCGGCCATTCTTCCAAGTTGCAATGGTATGTTTTGGTCCGGATGTTCAAATGGATGCATGCCGAATTTAGAGACATACTTCGGATGAACCCTCTCCGTAAGCTCAAAACCTTGCACCAAAATTGGATGTCAAAATTGTTCCTCAACAAATAAGAGGTGATGTATGCACCAATGATCGTGACGTTTCTGTGTTCTGGCTATCTCCATGGCTAGTTGTGCACGTCTTGGGTGTGTCTTAGGATCCATGCCGCCAAATGTAAGAGTCTTGAAGAAATACCAGTATGCTTCATGAGACAGATGCTTTAGAGTTAGAGCCTGTGCAGTTCCAAATTCTACAATCTTGTCTGAACGACTTGTGATTATGATTTTACTCCCGCTACAAAAGCTCCGTTTGGAAGCAAGATACAACCTATTCCAGGCATCTTCTTTGAGGTTTTGAGATAGTTTTATGACAACTAGCACCCTCTTACCTTTGTTCAAGTTAGACCCTTGATTTTGATAGTTCATTGCATATCCTTGTCTGAAAGCTAGCTCATCATCTGTAAAATCATGGTCGTGCAGCCACAAGATTTCTGTGAAATAATTTTGGACTCTTTCATCCTTGCAAACATGAGCAACTAGGGTACTCTTGCCGACTCTGGGTGGACCGACAATTGGTAGGACCTCCAGTTCTTGAGAACTATGAGGTTGTGTGTGCAACAGGAATTCAATGACAAGTTCTACTTCCACTTGGCGACCAAACATGCAGTTACCCAATAGGATATGCATATTATAAGGCTGGCGATACATACGAGGGTAACTCGCCAAAAACAAATCATTGAGATCAATAATCATGGAACTCAGTCTGTCTAGTGCCTCTTGTAATTTTTCCTGAAACTGTGCAGTATGCCTGAAGAAATAGGGATCGTTTTCTGAATGTACCTTGGATAGGGACATAAAGTGCCTAACAGCTGCATCATTGCCATCATCTCTATAGTGAGGCTGGTACCTGAAGGCATCAAGTGTGTAATAGCCTTGGTGCATGGTGTCTCTTAGCATGCCCAGCTGTTGGATCATGGCTTGATTTGTGATGCGCCGTCCCATGGCCTCCTCGTCGATGACCTGAGCTCGGAGAAGAGCCCTTTCTAGTCTCTCCTCCATGGCTAGTGCCGGTGGCTTCGAGCACTTGTTGATGACAAAGTTTATGGATCGATTCATCAACTCACCCAGGATTGTAGAAAGGAAAATTTCCATGCAAGTCCTCTCTTTCTCCTCAGGAAGAGAAGGGCGGCAGGATGGGTAAGAAAACACTGGCTGAGTTTTGATTTTTTTGAAACTCTATATTCTTTGCTTCACATCAAATTTCCAAGGAGAGAATGGGCGTTGGGCTCAAGAAGCGAAGGCATATAAAAACAACTAAATTGAGAGTCAATAGTCCATTCACATGTATGACCTTCGGAACTGCTTTTGCCTTCACCTGGTTTTCCTGATTGACTCTTTATTTTTGTTTGAACTTGCTGCCGGTTGGATACTTCCAGAGAATATGTACAGCCCTTGACTGTTGAATTATAACCACTGAGCCATCACCATCTATGACTATAATCTGTGTAATTACTCTGTATACCACCTATGATATCATGGTCACAAAAAATCAGATTGTTAGCTTTGCAACTTTTTAGCCAACTGGTTGAACAGGATTTGCCTCCAGACTTGATTTTGCACTATAAATTCCCGTTAAAGGAATTAACCCCCTTGTGTTGGCTAAATCACTAACAGTGAAAACTTAATGTTATTTTAAAAGCTCGTTAGATAACCAATTTTTTATTCTTTTCTGGGTGGGTATACTTTTACTTTGCCAGCCAAAATTTAGATGAGCTTTTGGATCCCACGGTGTTTCAGAGCTATGGGGACACATGCATATAACATTTTAAAATTCAAACTTCCTATCTTAGCATGTTGCAGTAGATACCTGTAAATTGGTGTGATTGATGTCTGCTGACTATCAAAACAGAAGAGAGTGAAACTGGAATATCAGATGAATGCGAGAATGAACTCTCCCATTTAAGTGTACAAAATAAAACAGGGCAAGCATTGTTCGAGATCAAACTGCTGCATAGTTACAGTACAGGCACTTGAAAATTTTGTATACTATGCAATCATGTGATGTGAAAAAAAAAAAATCGTCACAACTAACTCCAGTCAATTTCCAACTCTTTTTTGGCCAGAGATTGTTGGGATGCCAAATCTTCTTGAACCAACGAGACTCTGCTCAGCTTGCAACAGGGAGCCGATAAGTTGTTCCATCTCCACGAGGCAGGGAGTCTAGCAAAGCACCAAACATGATCTGAGGCTCTATTGACATAAACAACTCTATTTTCCCCTATCTTACTCGAAGAGAGCTCCTGCCTAATATTTCACAAAAAAGAAAAGAACTGAAGCTCTATTGACAGAATGGCCTGCTGAGTAGAACAGAAAAATATAAAACTGCAAACACGGGTTTGAAGGTTCAAGCACATGCTGAGGCTGCTATCTGGAGTGAAACAGAACACAGCAAAGGATTCACCATATTCCACGAAAATATATAACTCTGGCTCATGTTTTATTTTGTAGATGTGCACTTACACTTAAGATATGAAAATGTAGCACTTACACTTCAGATATGAGAATGTAGCCCTTACACTTCAGAACTAACCCTATGTATATATGTTCCCGCTTAAACCAGACTAACAGAAAGTGGCTCCATCTTTCATAGGCTGCTTCCTCTTCGCACCTGTAATTTTACGCTCTCGAATCTCACAAGCATTGACATAGCTGTAGTAGGGGGTATCTCAGATCTCCATACTAGGACCTCAAATTTTCCATGTCTCTTAGTGCTTCCATACAGCACATCTTGGATTCTTAACTCTGGAACCTCCTCTTGTGAAGAACGGTGATATTGATGACAAATCATGAGATCTTCGGAAGGTGCAGCCATTCTTCCATGCTGTACGGGCCTGTTTTGGTTCAGAAGATCAAACGGCTGCACGCCGATTTCAGAGACATGCTTCTGGATGAACCCTCTCAAGAAGCTCAAAAACTTGGACCAAAAGTGTATGTTAAATCTTTTCCTCAACAAATAAGATGCGATGTATGCACCATGGAACGAACCATACAGCATTCTAGCTATCTCCATGGCAAGCTGTGCAAGCGTTGGGTGCTCCTTAGGATCCGTGCTTCCAAATGTAAGAGCCTTGAACAAATACCAGTACGCCTCACTGGACAGAGGCTTCAGATTTAAAGTTGGTGTTGTTCCAAACTTTACAATCATGTCTGAATGGCTTGTGATTATGATTTTACTACCACTAGGAAAGCTCCATCTGGAACCAAGATACAACCTATTCCATGCATCTTCATTGAGATTTCCAGACAGTTCAATAACAAGAAGCAATCTCTTGCCCCTGTCCGAGTTTGGCATGCAATTTTGATGTTTCATTACACATCTTTGTCTCCAAGCTAGCTCATCATTTGTGAAATCGGACTCACACAACCATAAGATTTCTGAGAAATAATCACGGACTCTTTCGTCCTTGCAAACATGAGCGACTAGGGTACTCTTGCCGACTCTAGGTGGACCGACAATGGGCAGGACCTCCAATTCCTGAGAACAACGAGGACTTGTGCGCAACAGGAACTTAATAACAAGGTCTGTTTCTGTCTGGCGACCGAACATGCAGTTACCTAGTAGGATATGCATGCTGTAAGGTTGGCGATATAGACGAGGATAGCACATCAAGAACATGACTGACTCATTGAGATCAACAATCATGGAGCTCAATCTGTCTAGTGCGTCTTGTAGTTGTGCCCGAAACTGTGCAGTTTGACTAAAGAAATGGGGATCCTTTGAAGAGGGTACCTTGGATCGGGACATCAAGCCCCTAATAGCCAGATCATTGCCGTCCTCTCCACAGTGAGGCTGGTACCTGAAGGCATCAAGTGCGTAATAGCCTCGGTGCATGGCATCCCTTAGCATGCCCAGCTGCTGGATCATGGCTTGATTTGTGATGTGCCGTCCCATGGCCTCCTCATCAATGACCTGTGCTCGGAGAAGAGCCCTCTGTAGGCTTTCCTTCATGGCCATTGCGGGCGTCTTCGAGCACTTGTTGATGATGAAGTTTATGGGTCGAGTCATCAGCTCTCCTAGGATTGCAGGAATGAAATTTTCCATGCGTTCCTTCCTGGTCAGGAAGACAAGGCAGTATGGGCAAGAAAACACAGGTGAGTTTCGATGTTTCTGAAACTGTATTCTCTGTTTCACGTCAAAGCTCAAGTGAGAAAGGGTCTGTAATAAGAACGTTTGGCCTCAAGAAGCAAAGACATAAATAAGAATAACTAAATTGAAGGAGTGTCAAAAGTCTATTCACATGTATGACCTTTGGGACTGCTTTTTCCTTCACCTGGTTATTCTGATTTGACTTTTCTTTCTTTGTTCACACTTCCAGAGAAAATACGTATAGCCCTTGACTGTTGAATTCCAAGCATTCACCAAGTGAACCACTGAGCTATCAACATCCATGATCTATGTAAATTTCTCTGTAGAGTACCTATGATATCAAGGTCCCAAAAAAAAAGATTGTTAGCTTTGCAACTGGTATACTGTAGTTCTGTATACCTATGATATCAATGTTGCAGCAACTAATAGTGCTACCAGGATTTCTGCCAAATTCAAGCTTCTGCGAGCAGCTCTAAAAAAATGGAGTAAGAGCCTTTCCAACCTTAATGGCACAATTAAAGACTGCAACTCTATTCTAGAAATCTTGGACACCTTGGAAGAACAAAGGCCCCTGTGCACTCAGGAACACAACTTCAGGATCATCCTAAAGCAGCACATACTTAGGCTATTGAAATATAGAAAGGAATACTGGAAAAAGAGGTACACCATTAGATGGACTAAATTTGGGGACGAAAGCACAAGTTTCTTTCATGCTGCTGCCACAGAAAGGTACAGGTTGAATACTATCACAAGCTTAGTAGCAGAGGACGGAAGGGATGTTTTCGACCATCATGAAAAGGCTGCCATCCTTCTTGAGGAGTATAAGGGCAGAATGGGCAGCACATCAAAACCCATCATGCAGTACAATCTGGACCAGTTAGTGCAGGAAAACAATAACATGGAGCACATATCAACACCATTCACAATACAAGACATTGACAACGTAGTTAAGCAAATGCCTGCTGACAAATCCCCTGGACCTGATGGATTCAATGGTTTTTTCATCAAAAGTTGCTGGCATATAATAAAAGAAGACGTTTATACTCTTTGCTTTGATTTTTTTAATGGTGATCTGGACATTCAGGCAATAAACAGCTCCTTCATTACCTTAGTCCCCAAGGTCAACAACCCCACAGGAGTAAATGATTTCAGGCCCATTTCTTTGCTGAATTGTGTGCTCAAAATAATCACCAAGTTGATGGCAGATAAGGTGCAATCAGTTATCCTCTCTTTGATACATACAAACCAGTATGGTTTTATTAAAACTAGAACAATTCAAGATTGCTTGGCCTGGACGTACGAGTATATTTATCAGTGCCAACATTCAAGAAAAGAGATTGTTGTTCTAAAATTGGACTTCACCAAGGCATTTGACACCGTGGAGCATAACACCATTCTAGAGATGATGAAACACTTGGGATTTGATGACAAATGGAGACAATGGACACAAAGGATCCTAGGCTTGGGTTCTTCATCTATTCTTCTTAATGGGGTACCTGGCAAACAATTCCAGTGCAAGCGGGGAGTAAGGCAAGGAGACCCTCTTTCTCCATTGCTTTTTGTCATGGCTGCCGACCTGCTGCAATGTATAGTTAATAAAGCTCATAATCAAGGTTTGTTTGAACTACCCATACCTTCTCATGAGGGAGCTGACTACCCAGTAATCCAGTATGCAGATGACACAATTTTGATCATGAAGGCTTCACAGAGAGAACTGTTCACTTTGAAGGGGTTACTTGAGTCTTTCTCCCAGTCCATAGGGCTAAGAGTCAATTATGGAAAGTCCTGCCTCATCCCCCTCAACATGACGAATGAAAAGGCCCAAATGCTTGCAGGTGTTTTTGGCTGCAAAATTCAGTCCCTTCCTTTTACCTATTTGGGGTTGCCAATGGGTACTACAAAGCCAAGAGTTGAGCACTATGCACCACTCATGAATAGAACAGAAAGACGGCTCACAGCAACATCTAATTTTCTTACACATGCAGGGAGGCTTCAATTAGTAAACTCTGTATTGTCGTCCCTTCCCACGTATGCTATGTGCTCACTACTTGTTCCAGCTACGGTCCTAGAATACATCGATAGGGCAAGAAGGCACTGCTTGTGGAGAGGTTCTGATAGTAATGCTAAAATGAAACCTTTAGTAGCATGGGTAAAGTGCTGTAAGCCAAAGAAGAAAGGAGGTCTTGGGATCATCAACCTTAAAAGTCAAAACTCATCCCTGCTTCTCAAACATCTCGATAAATTCTATAATCAGAAAGATGTTCCTTGGGTTAAACTTGTTTGGAGCTCTTACTACTCAAATGGGCAAATACCACATGCATCAACTGATAAAGGCTACTTTTGGTGGAGAGACATACTAAAGCTTTGTGACTTATTTAGAGCTATTTCAAGCTGTACAATAGGAAACGGCTCCACTGTTCTTTTCTGGTCTGATGTCTGGAACAACAACTTGCTACAGGATAAATTTCCAAGATTATATTCATATGCAAAAAACAAAAATATCTCAGTTACAAAGTTTCTTACAAGTAACACACTGGATTCTCAATTCCACCTACCTTTATCTGAACAAGCTTATCAGGAATACTTAGGGCTCCAGGAACTCATACAAAGCATTCAAGTACAGGAAGATTCAAAGGACTCCTGGCATTACATGTGGGGAAATAGCACATATTCTTCTTCTAAGTTTTACAATTTCCCATACAAGCATGTGTCCCCTCCTGCTCCATTCCTATGGATTTGGCAGTCCAAATGTTGCAACAAGCTTAGGGTGTTCACTTGGTTATTGTTGATGGACAGACTAAATACCAGAAATATTCTCAAGAGGAAGAAGCACAAGCTTGAAGGAAACAACTATAATTGTGTCTTGTGCAATCAGAATGTCGAAGAAACAGCTCTTCATCTCTTCTTCACATGCCCTTTCAGTCAGGCTTGTTGGCAGCACCTTGGTATTCAGTGGAATCTTGCAATGGATTTCTTTCATATGCTGTCACAAGCGAAGGAAGGGTTCTCAAACCCTTTTTTCATGGAAGTTTTTATCATCAGTGCTTGGCAAATTTGGAAGCAAAGAAACAACTTTATTTTTAGTAGAGGCCAACCATCCTTCCTTGCTTGGAAAACAGGTCTCATTGATGAAGCTCGCCTACAAGCTCACAGGATCTCTGAAAACAAGCGCGCTCCCTTCCTTTCTTGGATAGATTTGTGTACATAGCTAGACCCAGCCTGCCTCAGGCTACCTGTTTTCTTCTTTGCCCTCTGCTTTTTGTTCTGTCTCTTTTGTGCAGTTTGTTCTTTTTGGTTTAATAAAATCCTAACAGTGGGGGCTTCCCCTGCTGTTCTTTCTCTCAAAAAAAATAAAAAAAAAAGGAACAAAAACACGTCCCTGGATAAATCAGAAAATGGAAAAATTAACAGAATGTGGGTCCACCTTTCATACAGTGCTTCCTTTTTGCACCTGTAATTTTTCGCTCTCTAATCTCACAAGCATTAACATAGCTGTAGTAGGGGGGTATTTGAGATCTCCATACTAGGACCTCAAATTTTCCTTGTGCCTTAATGCTTCCATACATCACATCTTGGATTCTTATATCTGGAACCTTCTCAAGGGGAGAACGGTCATACTGATGACAAATAATGAAATCTTCAGAAGGTGAAGCCATTCTTCCAAGCTGTACAGGTTTGTTTTGGTTTAGAAGATCAAAAGGGTGCACGCCGAATTTGGAGATATGCTTCTGGATGAACCCTCTCGTGAATCTCAGAACCTTACACCAAAAGTGTACGTTAAAATTATCCCTCAACAAAGAAGAAAAGATATATGCACTATTAACTGAACGATTCTGCAGTCTAGCTATCTCCATGGCCAGTTGTGCAAGCGTAGGGTGCATCTCAGGATCCATGCTTCCAAATGTAAGTGTCTTGAAGAAATACCAATAAGCCTCAGGGGACAGGTACTTTAGAGTTAGAGCTGGTGTCGTTCCAAACTTTACAATCTTGTCTGAACAACTTGTGACTATGATTTTACTACCACAAAGAAAGCTACTTTTGGAAGCAAGATAAAACTTATTCCATGCATCTTCACAGAGATCACCATATAGTTCAATGACAGCTAGCAATCTCATGCCTTTCTTCAAGTTTGACAAATGATTTTGATGTTCCGTTGCACATCCCTGTTTGAAAGTTAGCTCATCATCTGTAAAATCAGAGTCATGCAGCCACAAGATTTTGGAGAAATAATCACGAACTCTTTCATCCTTGCAAACATGAGCGATTAAGGTACTCTTACCGACTCTGAATGGACCAACAATTGGCAGGACCTCCAATTCTTCAGAACTGCACAAAAGGAATTTAATGATAAGTTCTGCTTCCATCTGGCGATCAAACATGCAGTTACCCAGAATGATATGCATGCTGTAAGGCTGGGGATACATGCGAGGGTAGCTCATCAAGAATATGACCAACTCATTCAGATCAACAATCGTGGAGCTCAATCTGTCAAGTGCCTCTCGTAATTCTTCTTGAAACTGTACAGTTTGACTTGCAGAGGATACCTTTGATAGGGGCATAAAGCGCCTAACAGCTGGATCATTGCCATCTTCTCCATAGTGAGGCTGGTACCTGAACACATCAAGTGCGTAATAGCCTTGGTGCATGGCGTCCTTCAGCATGCCCAGCTGCAGGAGCATGGCTTGATTTGTGATGTGCCGTCCCATGGCCTCCTCAATGATGACCTGTGCTCGGAGAAGAGCCCTTTGTAGGCTTCCCTCCATGTTCAGTGTCAGTGACTTTGACCACTTTTTGATGATGAAATTTATGGATCGAGCTATCAGCTCACCCAGGACTGCAGAAAGGAAACTTTCCATTTGTGAGTTCTCACTTGCTCCTCGGTAAGACAACACTACAGGATGGGTAAAAACTAAGAAAACACAAGCTGAGTATTGATGTTTCTGAAATTCACTCTGTAGTCTGTACCCTATATATGCTTCATGTCAAAACTCCAAGGAGACCAAGGGCATATAAAAACAATTGGGCTCAAGACGAAAACATATAAAAAACAACTAAATTGAGAGAGTCAATAGTCAATTCACATGTATGACCTTTGGGACTGTTTCCTCCCTTACCTTAATATTCTTATCGATTCTTTATCTCTTTGCACAAACTTCTACTCATTGGCTACTTCCACAGGTACAGCCCTTGACTGTTGAATTCAGAGCCTTTGCCAACTGTACCAATGAGCCATCACTATCTACTATTTAATTTCTCTGTAGAGAACCAATGATACGAAGGTCACAAAAAATCAGATTGTTAGATTAGCAACTGATGTATGCTCTATATAAGCGCTAATAACTATATTACCCAGTGTCCTCTGTTGGACTTTTGGCTAACTGACAGAACACGAGTTGTCAGGCCAGAGTTTGCACTACAAATTCCCAAGTCTCTGTGTTAGCTTTTTTTTTTTTAGTAAAAAGTAAATGTTACTCCCTCCACTCCAAATTATAAGACGTTTAATTTTTATAGATACATAGATTTTGCTATACACACTATATCCAGATACTAGTCAAAGGAATGTATATCGAAAAGCCAAAAATATCTTAAAATTTGGAGTGGCAGGAGTATTTCAGAAAGATAGCAATCTGCAAACATTACCTGAGCAATACAATAGCACATACTCTGACAATATCTTGATTATTTTAAATCTGAAAAATGTATCTTGAGTCCTTCACAATCATGAAACTGCTGCTGAAGAGTACATACAGATTACAGAATAAGAATGACAAAATAAATCAATATACATGTCTGTCCTATGGATTTTTTCTGTTCAGATCTGCAATGTTACAGTCTGATTAGTGACCACATGGTCCACATCCAGTCACCCTTTCAACAACTCCATGTGTTTTCTTCTGTGAGTGAACAAACAATATCAGCACTCAGTAGACACAGTTAAGACCCATTCCTAAGCTAGGAACTTCTAAGGATTTCTGTATTAACTGAAGTACTGAAATCAACCATGCAGAGCTCATACCCTTCATATAGGGCCTGAACGTTTTGATGACTGGTGCTTACCAAAATTTAATTGAAAGTTTCAGAGCTTAGAACACATCCTAATTATTGAAAAAATAGCACAAAATAGATGTCAGGAATTATTTCCTTTCTTCCTCAGTTCTCATGTTTCAGGCCATAAGCTATGGAATCAAAATTAAGCAAAAGTTACACAGCACATACGAAAGCGCAGAACATTACTTTCAAATGCTTGTTTTCTTGAGCATACATATGTACACACACAAAAAGGAAATCACATTCATTCTAGGATTTCATTGCAAGCTACAATTCAGGAGAACACACAGAGTTACCAATTTACACACAGGGCAGTGATCAAACTAACAAATTTACAAGATAGAATCCTTTAGAAGAAACAAGGAGCGCTTGAATTAAAACAAAGAGCCCACCGAGAAGCGACTAAGTTTCCCCTTGACTGAGAAACCCGCACATAAGCACCTTAGGCACCTGAACTTGGCCCCTCACCAGTTGAGGAAACTTCCAGTGCTACAGAAATACACAAATTTATGAAATAATGTCAGCTGGTGGAAAACCTATTGGCTGCTCTCACTAGAAATGGTTTCTGACCATACAGGAAAAACATGTTGCTGGTTAACCAAACAGGCCACCAGATAACAGATACCCTTGGTCATTGAGACAAAATGGAGTCAACTCGAAAAGAATACATTTCATTGAGTGGCATTGATATCATCTACGTCATCAAGCGACATGGAAAGATCACATCCAAGAAATGTAAAGTGTACAAGCTCATTTAGACGATTTCGTTACTTTTGTTTTTCCACTTTCCTGCTGGGTAGTTTTTACTGGGCTAGCCTACATTTAGATAAGTTTCAAGACCTAATATTCTGCCCATTACAGGTGCAACATATGAAAAAAAACAATTCTTTTATAAGGGTAACACACTTTATTTTATCAGATCACGATATTCCTCTTTACTAATTCATCGCATACAAGCAAAGCTATACTGGGACAGGGATAGTAAAGATATACATACATGGTGAATCTGAACAAGGCAATTACCTGGAGTGTGGAAGCTCATGTAGGGAAAAATGCCGGAGAAGCCAGTGTCCTTGGACACCTTTGTGACCTGGAGAGACTTGAGATCAATGGTGAAGAGCCCATCACCCGTCCTCACAAAAAACGACACCAACGCCATCCACAAAGCTAACCACATCAGGGAAGGCCGAAATGGCACCAGCAGGGAGCAGCGTGTCGAGCTCGATGGCTCTGGTCTGCACCCACTCCCCATCTCCTCGAGGCGGCGCCTCCCTCGCCCACAGGTAGATCGCGGACTTGCCTGCCGTGGCGAGTCCCAGACGGCCATCACCCCTGCTGGCGAGCACGACGCGCTGCCAGTCCAGGCGTGGCGGCGGCAGGCGCACCACCGCCATCTCCCGCGTGCCCAAGTCGTACTCCACGGCCGCCGCGCCCGTCTGGAACGCGAAGTAGAGCGCGTCCCCGCGAGCGCGCTCGGCGCGAAGTCGACGTTGTCGTCGGGGTGCCGAGCGGACGCCGGCGCGCCCCAGGCGTCCGTCTCCGACGAGTACACGTGCGCGAACATCTCCGCGTGGTTGGTGCCCACCACGAGGACGAGGAAGTGGCCGCCGCGGCCGCCGGAGCAGTCGAGGTGGTCGCAGGCGGCGGAGGCGCAGAGCACCGCGGCGTTCCAGCTGTAGGGGTAGGGCGTCGTCCAGAGGAGGCGAGGCAGGTCCGTGCGGCGGCCCGTGGCGGGGTCCCAGACGGGCGGAGGACGGCTCGCAGTCGACGGGCGCGTCCCGGCGCAGGAGGGCGCGGCCGTGGCGGGCGTCGATGCGCGCGCCAGCCGCGTTCAAAGCAGGATGGCGGCCGGGGCGGAAGGATGACCAGCTGGGCTCGAACCGGCTCGACTGCCGGCGCCGGCGTTCGCGAAGGAAGGCAGGTGAAAGTTGACAGGCATCGGGGCGAGCGATACCTCGCCATACGACCCACCCCACGGCCCGCAGTCGACGGGCGCGTCCCGGCGGGAGGGCGCGGGCCGTGGCGGGCGTCGAGTGGTGGCGGTGAAGTGGGCTCGCGGCGTTCGCGAGAACTGCGGGCCCGTGACGATGCGGCGCCAGCGCGTGCAGACGAGCGCGGCGAGCGCGGCCCGACGAGGCTCGCCGGGTCGGCGGGCGGGAAGCGCAGCAGCACCTCCTCCACCAGCTCCTCCATCAGCGCGCTCGCCGGCGGCGGCGGCGGCGGCGGCGGAGGGTCTTCTTCCATGGTGGACGATCAGGGGTTGCCCCGGGTGGGCCCCAGCAGGGAAGGCCGGCGAGTGGCGGAGCAGGTGAGGTGAGGACTGGAGTGAGTGGGATCAATTTGCTACTCTGCTTCGTGCTCTGTTTTTTTACCCTGCTGCTGACGCTGAGCCTGGAGCTGGCGGCAGGGGAGCTGTGGGGTCCAGGTGGGCCCACGGGAGCAGAGGGGAGAGAGTAGACTTGGTCCTCCGACCCTGGCTGTGTGGCAGTTCCTTTTTTTTGGTTAACCAAAATGAGATTATTATTAGCTTGTGATTCAGCTCATATGTTCCTGAATAACATTTCACTAGTTACTAAGGTTTCTGTGGTCAGCAAATGAACATTGCTTCCTTGTACTACATCAGATTCAGCAGATGACAATCTCAAAAAGAAAGAAAAAAAAAAGATTCAGCAGATGACCAAATCAAAAAACAGATACGTAGCTGTCAGAAACGAAATGCGTGCAGGAAATAAGCTTTAGTAATATTCAGCATCATGTGGCGACTTCAATCACATTTCACGCGCCACACACTGCGAGTTAAAAATTTTCTAAATTGACCGACCTAGCCGTAGCCGCACAAGTCAATTCTGAAAGAGAAACCATTTTAAACTGCAACAAGGTTTGGTAGCTGTCTCTCTCAAGAATCTGAAACCAAGAGGTTGGGAGGGAACTACTGTCAATTTACTTGAATCACGCCTGTACACATCCAGGAATCCCAGGCTGAGGCAGCTGCTATCTTGAGTAAAACCAATGGGGAAAAAAAATGCAGATTTAGCTTCACACATGAAAAATGTAGCAGACTAGCAGTACAGTTTGATGATGTTGTAACCTGTGACACCTTTGAGGTTCTACACTTCGACTGTGCTGTAGCCACAAGGCACCTTACACACGGTTCATTAGCGTGATATTTATGCAGTCATATTTAGATGAAATTCAGGATTTCATCATCTGTCAATGTTACATGCATGCAAAAAAAAAAAAAAAAAAAAAAAAAAAAAATCCAAACATATAAAAAAGCCATAGTTTTGATTGACATCTTGCAGTAGATGCCTTCAAAAATTGGTGTGATCTAACCACCTGCTAATCATGAAAACAAAAAAAGATAATGAAATTATAATCTCTGATGAAGAAGTACATAAATTCCCTTTCATTCGAGTCAGTGTACACAGAAAACAGAGCAAACCATTGTGCTAGATCAAATTCAACACTTTTGGTTTACTTACTGGCACTAGAAAGATTTGTGTAGCTATATATGAAGCCGTAATCATGTGAACCAGTTCAGTAAAACTAACTCCAACCTGTTTCCAGCTCTCTTTCTGGGCCAGAGATTGTTCAGATCCTCAGTATCCTTGAACCAATGGCCTCTGCTTGATATGCAAGAGGGAGTAAATCACTCATGATTACATCTCCTTAATTAAAGGCAAACCAGTCATGCAAACCACCAAATATGCCCATGAAGGGCTGTTGACAAAATGACCTGCTGGGTTGAACTGAAATCATAACCACGGAACTGCAAGTTTGAGTTCCAGGTTGAGGTTGCTATCTGGAGTAAAACCAATGACAATGAATACATAACATCCAATGCAAAATTAACTCAGCATCATACATATGAAAATTCAGCAGTCAAATTTGACAATGTTATAACCTGTGACATCTTATTTATTGTATATTTTGACTGTAATGTAACTTATGACATCAGACCCGAAATATCGAATAAAAAAAATAAGTTCCTGAATATATGGATAATATGACAATATTAACTAAATGTGAGACCATGTTACACAGAACGCTTCCTCTTGGCACCGGTAGTTCTCGCCTCTCGAATCTCACAAGTACAGACATAGCTATAGTACGGGGGTATTTGAGATGTCCAGGCTAGGGCCTCGAATTTTCCATGTCTCTTAATGCTTCCATACATGACATCTTGGACTCGTATCTCCGGGGTCACTTCTTGGGAAGAGAGGTGATATTGATGACAAAGCATCAAATCTACATAAGGTCCAGCTATTCTTCCAAACTGTACAGGTCTGTTTTGGTTCAGAAGATCAAATGGATTCTCTCCAAATTTGCTGACATTCTTTTGGATCAACCCTCTCCAAAATCTCAAAATCTTGCACCAAAAGTGGATGTCAAAATTGTCCCTCAACAAATAAGAGGTGACGTATGCACCAATGAATGAATGTTTTTGTATTCTGGCTATTTCCATGGCCAGTTGTGCAAGTCTTGGGTGTTTCTCAGGATCCGTGCTTCCAAATGTAAGTGTCTTGAAGAAATACCAATATGCTTCATGTGACAGATGCTTTAGAATTAGAGCCTGTGCTGTTCCAAATTTTACAACTCCGTCTGAACGGCTTGTGACTATGATTTTACTCCCCGCGACAAAAGCTCTGTTTGGAAGCAAGATAGAACCCATTCCAAGCATCTTCATCGAGATTTCCAGATACTTCTAAAACAACAAGCAATCTCTTGCCTTTGTTTGAGTTTAACACTAGATTTTGGTGCTTCACTGCATATCCTTCTATGAAAGCTAGCTCATCATTTGTAAAATCAAGGTCATTCAGCCACAAGATTTCTGAGAAATAATCGAGGACTCTTTTCGTTCTTGCAAACATGAGCGACTAGCGTACTCTTGCCAACTCTGGGTGGACCGACAATTGGCAGGACCTCCAATTCTTCAGAAGTATGAGGCTGTGTGTGCAACAAAAAATTAATGACAAGTTCTATCTCAACCTGGCGACCAAACATGCAGTTACCCAATATGATATGCATGTTGTAAGGCTGGCGATATAGACGAGGTAGCTTGCCAAGAACAGCACCAACTCATTCAGATCAACAATCATGGAGCTCAATCTGTCAAGTGCATCTTGTAGTTGTTCCAAGAATTGTGCAGTTTGGCTGGATAAACATGGATCCTTTGCGAAGGGTAACTTGGATAGGGACATGAATCGACTGACAGCTTGATCACTGCCATCCTCTCCATAGCGAGGCTGGTACCTGAAGGCATCGAGTGCATAATAGCCTCGATGTATGGCATCTCTCAGCAAGCCCAGCTGCTGGATCATGGCTTGATTTGTGATGTGACGTCCCATGGCCTCCTCATCGATGACTTGTGCACGGAGAAGAGCCTTTTGCAGGCTTTCCACCATGCTCAGTGCCGGCGGCTTCGAGCACTTGTTGATGATAAAATTTATGGATCGTGATATCAGCTCACAAATGACTGCAGAGAGGATACTTTCCATTTGGGAGCTCTCTCTCTCTCTCTCTTTCTCTCTCTCTCTCACACACACACTCAAGAAGACAACGCTGCAGGATGGGTAGGAAATCAAACTGTGAGATTTGATGGCTGTGAACCCTGTGTGGTCTATGCTTCTCGTGAAAACTCCATGGAGAGCAAGGGAATTTAAGATCAAATGGGGCCAAAAAGGTAATAACACACATAAGAACAGCTGAATTGGTATAGTCAATGGTCCAATCACATGTATGACCTTTTGGGCTGCTTTCGCCTTCATCTGTTGACTCTGATTTGACTTTTTTTCCTTTCTTTGTTTACACTTATTACCAGTTGGCTACCATGTGAGAATAGGTACTTGCAGCCATTGACTCTTGCATTGCATCGCATTGCATCACGAGTCTCCGCTAAGTGAACCACCGAGCCAGCACCATCCATGGCCTATGTAATTTCTTTGTAGAGCACCTATGAAATGAAGGTGACAAAAATCAGATTGTCAGGTTAGCAACAGGTGTATGTTCTGTATACCAGCAACTCCTAAGAAGTAGCAATCATATTGACCAGTGTCTGGCTTTTGGACTAAAGCTGTGTGATTTGGCACTTTTTTTACTTTTGAATTAGCCCAAAACAAAAGGTTATCATTGAGACAGAATGGACTCGGAAATCAGAATACCAATTCTTGGTGTCGCGTTGATTGATATCGCCTCCATTCCCCGCGTGCCGAAATCCTACTCCAGGACTGTTGTGCCCGCCAGCCTGGAAATGCAAAGCGGAGCGTGCACCGTTCCCAACGAGCTGCCGCTGGGGGTGCCGGCATCGAGCGGATGCGGGCGCGCTCGACGCTAAGCGGTGGTTGGCGAGAAATCGGTGGGCACGAGACGGGCGAGGCGGCGCCGGCACCTGCGCACGAGAGGGCTGGCTGGGAGGGAAGCGCAGCGCAGCAGGACCTCCCTCCTCCATCAGCATCAGCGCGCTCGCCGGCGGCGGATCTGTTTCCACGGTGGTTGGCCGGCGGCGCCAGGTAGGAAAGGATCTATCTACTGCTCTGCTCCGCTGAGGTGCTGAGCTTACAGGCTTCCAGGTGGGGCCACGGGACCACAGAGAGAGGCGTTCCTCTTTGACTTGGTCTTCGCGACGATCTCTGACCGTGCAAATGGAATCCAACGGTCCAGATGGTCCACGTGTGCCTGATAGTTCACACCCATAGCTGATTACTTTATCTTAATGACATAAAAATCCTTAGAAAATCAGAGAAAACAACTTCATACAGATGCTCCCATACATTATGGAACTGGTGACCGAACAGATAGTGATTAAATCAAACACAATAAACATTTTAAAAGTAACAAATGAATTCGCAGCAAGCAAAAGCTTTTGTGATCCTTTCTAAAAAAACAAAAAAGAGTTCCTAGTTCAGATATGTATGGTCAACAAATAAGCATCGGTCTCATCCTGTGCAAGAACCAAAGCAAGAAAACGGAACTCCATGCAATTGTCAGAAACGAAATGCCTGAAAGCAGCAACAAACCTTTAGTGCTCAGCTTCATGTGGCGACATCACAGTTTACACGATTACAGGCTCCTGGTTGAAGTTTCTTATCACCCACTAAAACGATATGAACTTGCTCGCTTACAGATCTCACTCAATTCCACATAGGCATAGCATTAGAGCGCTAATTTCGCCACATATGAATTTGGAAGCATCAGAAAGAGAAAGCAGGGTAGGTTTCACTAGCTGGTGACAGAATACTTCACTGTTCTGGATGCTTTAAACTGAAATAGAGTTTGTTATGCGGTCTCTCATCAACTGAAAGAGAGTTTGGTATGCTTTTAACATGTGACATCTTCTTTATTGTACATTTTGACTGCAATATAACTTATGACATCAGACCAAAAATAGCGAATAAAAATAAGTTCCTGAATGTATGCATAATAGGACAATATTAACAAAATATCACTCCGTGTTACATAGAACGCTTCCTCTTGGCACCTGTAGTTCTTGCCTCTCAAATCTCACAAGTACAGACATGGCTATAGTAGCAACACTTTTGGTTTACTTACAGGCACTTGAAAGATTTGTGTAGCTATATATGCAACCGTAACCACGTGAACCAGTTCAGTGCATCTAACTCCATCCTGTTTCCAGCTCTTTCTGGGCCAGAGATTGTTGGGATCCCCAATAGCCTTGAGCCAATAGCCTCTGCCTGTTTCTCAAGAGGGAGTAAACCACTCATGATTACATCAACATATGGCAAACCAGTCGTGCAAACCACCAAATATGTCCATGAAATGCTGTTGACAAAATGACCTGCTGGGTTGAACTGAAACTGTAACCATGAAACTGCATGTTTGAATTCCAGGTTGAGGAAATTACTTCAGTATCGTATGTATGAAAATTCAGCAGCAGAATTTGACAATGTTGCATTTTGACAGTAATATAACACATGGTATCAGACCCAAACTAGCAAATAAAAATAAGTTCCCGAATATATGCATAATATGACAATATTAACAAAATGTGACTCCATGTTACATAGAACGCTTCCTCTTGGCACCTGTAGTTCTTGCCTCTCGAATCTCACAAGTACAGACATAGCTATAGTATGGGGGTATGTGAGATCTCCATGCTAGGGCCTCAAATTTTCCATGTCTCTTAATGCTTCCATAAAGGACATCTTGGACACTTATCTCTGGAATCACCTTTTGGGAACAAAGGTGATATTCATGACAAAGCATCAAACCTTCATAAGGTGCAGCCATTCTTCCAAGCTGTGTAGGTCTGTTTTGGTTCAGAGATTCAAGTGGATGCTTACCAAATTTGGTGAGATTCTTTCGGATCAATACTCTCCAAAAGCTCAGAAACTTGCACCAAAAGTGAATGTCAAAGTTGTCCCTCAACAAATAAGAGACGGCGTTTGCACCAATTAATGAATGTTTTTGTGTTCTGGCTATCTCCATGCATAGTTGTGCAAGTCTTGGGTGTGTCTCAGGATCCATGCTTCCAAATGTAAGGGTCTTGAACAAATACCAGTAAGCTTCATGAGACAGATGCTTTAGAGTTAGAGCCTGTGCTGTTCCAAATTTTACAACTCTATCTGAACGACTTGTGATTATGATTTTACTCCCGCAACAAAAGCCCTGTTTGGATCCAAGATAGAACTTATTCCAAGCATCTTCATTGAGATTTCCAAATAGTTCTATAACAACTAGCAATCTCTTGCCTTTGTTCGAGTTTGAGGCTTGATTTTGCTGCTTCACTGCATATCCTTGTCTGGAAGCTAGCTCGTCATTCATAAAATCAAGGTCATTCAGCCACAAGATTTCTGAGAAATAATCACAGACTCTTTCGTTCTTGCAAACATGAGCAACTAGTGTACTCTTGCCGATTCTGGGTGCACCAATAATTGGCAGGACCTCCAATTCTTCAGAACTATGAGGCTGTGTGTGCAGCAAAAAATTAATGACAAGTTCTGTCTCAACCTGGCGACCAAACATGCAGTTACCCAATATGATATGCATGCTGTAAGGCTGGCGATACAGACGAGGGTAGCTTGCCAAGAACAGCACCAACTCATTCAGATTGACAATCATGAAGCTCAATCTGTCAAGTGCCTCTTGTAGTTGTTCCAGGAATTTTGCAGTTTGGCTGGAGAAACATGGATCCTTTGCGAAGGGTACCTTGGATAGGGACATGAATGGACTCACAGCTTGATCACTGCCATCCTCTCCATAGCGAGGCTGGTACCTGAAGGCATCGAGTGCATAATAGCCTCGATGTATGGCATCTCTCAGCATGCCCAGCTGCTGGATCATGGCTTGATTTGTGATGTGACGTCCCATGGCCTCCTCATCGATGACCTGTGCTCGGAAAAGAGCCTTTTGTAGGCTTTCCTCCATGGCCCGTGCCGGCGGCTTCGAGCACATGTTGATGATAAAATTTATGGATCGCGATATCAGCTCACCCAGGACTGCAGAAAGCAAGCTTTCCATTTGGGAGCTCTCTCTCTCACTCCTCAGCACGAGAACGCTGCAAGAAGGGTAAGAAAGTACACTATGAGTTTTGATGTTGCTGAAACTGTGTAGTGTATGCTTCTCATAAAAACTCCAAGGAGAGCAAGGGATTTCAATAACAATTGGGGTTAAGAAGCTAAGACATATAAGAACAACCATAAATCGATAAGAGTCAATATTCTATGCACATGTATGACCTTTGAACATCTTTCACTTTCACCTGATTATTTTCATCTAACCTTTTCTGTACTACCAGTTGGCTAGTTGGCTTACAGCCCTTGACCTTTGCATCCCAACCCTTGGCTAGTGAACCACTGAGCCACCACCATCCATGAGACCATGACCTATGCAATTTTTCTGTTGAGCACCTATGATATGAAGGTCACAAAAATAAAAAATCAAAGCCATCACCATCCATGACCTATGAAATTTCCCTCTGGAGCACCAATGGTGTGAAGGTCAAAAAAAAAAAAAAAAAAAAAAAAAAATCAAGCCATCACCATCCATGACCTATGTGATTTCTTTGTAGAGCACCTATAGTATGAAGGCTACAAAAATCAGACTGTCAGATTAGCCACTGATGTATGTTCTGTGTACCAGCAACTCCAAAGAAAGTACAGTACGAGGTATATCAACAGCTGCCCGGCATTCGGACTAACGCTGGCTGCTGGGTGATTTGGCACTTCCTTTAGCCCAAAAGCTTTCAGATCATTGAGGCAGAATGGACTAAACAATCGAGGCAGAATGCTATTCTTTTTGTGCCAGTGATATCACCTTCATTTCCCGCATGCCCAAATCACACTCCAGGGCTGTTGTGCCCTCCTGGAAACGCGGCAGGGCGCGTTCCGTTCCCCACAAGCAGGTCGTTGCCGAGCGGATGCAGGGGCGCTCCGCGGTGGTTGGCGAGGAATCCCAACATCGGGGGCGGGCGACGGCCCCCGGTGAAGGTCGCGGTCAAGGCGGCAGGAACCCCGGCCCCATCACGAGGCGGCACCGGCACTTGCAGACAAGAGGTCTGGCTGGGAGCCAAGTGCAGCGCAGCAGGACCTCCTCCTCCATCAGCATCAGCGTGCTCGCCGGTGGTTGGCCGTCGGCGCTCCAGGTGAGGAAAGGATCTCTACTGCTCTGCTCCATCCTCTGCTTTTCTGCCATGCCGATGAGGCGTTGCTGAGCTTACAGGCTTCCAGGCCGGGCCATGGGAGCAGAGAGAGAGGGGCGATCCTATTTGCCTTGGTTTTAGGGGCGATTGCTGACCGTGCAAATGGAATCCAACGGTCCAGATGGCCCAAGTGCGCCTGCCCGTTCACACCCATAGCTGATTACACAATCTTTTTGACAAATCATAAAAAACCTCAGAAAATCTGAGAGAAAACAACTTCATACAGATGCTCCTAGTTCAGCCTCAGGAGGTTCACATATGACCCGAGTAGCAGCATTTATACTGCATGGCCATAGATTACAGTATGGGAACTGGTGACCAAACAGATAGTGATCAGATCAAACACATGAAACATTTTAAAAGTAACAAATGAATTCACAACAAAGCTTTTGCCATCTTTTTTCTAAAAATAAAAAAGAGCTCCATAGTTCAGATATGTATGGTCAGCAAATAAGCGTCGGTCTCATCCTATGCAAGAACCAAAGCAAGAAAACAGAACTCCATGCAAACTCTCAGAAATGAAACGCATGAAAGCAACAACAAACCTTTAGTGCTCAGTTTCATGTGGCGACATCATGGTTTACACGCTTACAGGGCTCCTGGTTGAAGTTTCTTATCACCCACTAAAATGATATGGACTTGCTCGCATAGATATCTCACTCAATTCCACATACGCAAATCATTAGAGCGCTAATTTTGCCACATATGAATTCTGAAGCATCAGAAAGAGAAAGCAGAGTAAGTTCCACCAACTAGTGGCAGAATACTTCACTGTTCCAGATGCTTTAAACTGAAATAGGGTTTGTTATGCTGTCTCTCATGAACTGAAACAGAGTTTGGTATGCTTTAACCTGTGACGTTTTATTTATTGTACATTTTGACTATAATGTAACATATGGCATCAATGCCCAAAATAACGAATAAAAATAAGTTCCTGACTATATGCATAATATGACACTATTAACAAGATGTGACTCCAAGTTACATAGAACGCTTCCTCTTGGAACCGGTAGTGCTTGCCTCTCGAATCTCACAAGTACAGACATAGCTATAGTACGGGGGTATCTGAGATCTCCATGCTAGGGCCTCAAATTTTCCTTGTCTCTTAACGCTTCCATAGATGACATCTTGGACACTTATCTCCGGAATCACCTCTTGGCAAGAGAGGTGAAATTGATGACAAAGCATCCAATCTACATAAGGTGCAGCCATTCTTCCAAGCTGTACAGGTCTGTTTTGGTTCAGACGATCAAACGGATTCTCTCCAAATTTGGTGACATTCTTTTGGATCAACCCTCTCCAAAAGCTCAGAACCTTGCACCAAAAGTGGATGTCAAAATTGTCCCTCAACATATAAGAGGTCATGTACGCACCAATCATTGAATATTTTTGTATTCTGGCTATCTCCATGGCCAGTTGTCTGAGTCTTGGGTGTGCCTCAGGATCTGTGCTTCCAAATGTAAGTGTCTTGAAGAAATACCAGTACGCTTCATGAGACATATGATCTAGATTTAGAGCCTGTGCTGTTCCAAATTTTACAACTCTGTCTGAGCGGCTTGTAACTATGATTTTACTCCCGCGACAAAAGCTCTGATTGGAAGCAAGATAGAACCTATTCCAAGCATCTTCATCGAGATCTCTAGATAGTTCTATAACAACTAGCAATCTCTTGCCTTTGTTCGAGTTTGAGGCTTGATTTTGCTGCTTCACTGCATATCCTTGTCTGGAAGCTAGCTCGTCATTCATAAAATCAAGGTCATTCAGCCACAAGATTTCTGAGAAATAATCGCAGACTCTTTCGTTCTTGCAAACATGAGCAACTAGTGTACTCTTGCCGATTCTGGGTGCACCAATAATTGGCAGGACCTCCAATTCTTCAGAACTATGAGGCTGTGTGTGCAGCAAAAAATTAATGACAAGTTCTGTCTCAACCTGGCGACCAAACATGCAGTTACCCAATATGATATGCATGCTGTAAGGCTGGCGATACAGACGAGGGTAGCTTGCCAAGAACAGCACCAACTCATTCAGGTCGACAATCATGAAGCTCAATCTGTCAAGTGCCTCTTGTAGTTGTTCCAGGAATTTTGCAGTTTGGCTGGAGAAACATGGATCCTTTGTGAAGGGTACCTTGGATAGGGACATGAATGGACTCACAGCTTGATCACTGCCATCCTCTCCATAGCGAGGCTGGTACCTGAAGGCATCGAGTGCATAATAGCCTCGATGTATGGCATCTCTCAGCATGCCCAGCTGCTGGATCATGGCTTGATTTGTGATGTGACGTCTCCTCGTCGATGACCTGTACTCGGAGAAGAGCCTTTTGCAGGCTTTCTACCATGCCCAGTGCAGGTGGCTTCGAGCACTTGGTGATGATAAAATTTATGGATCGAGATATCAGCTCACACAGGACTGCAGAGAGAATACTTTCTATTTGGGAGAGCTCGCTCTCTCTCTCCTCAAGAAGACAATGCTGTAGGATGGGTAAGAAATCCCTCCCTCCCTCCCTCCCTAGGATGGGTAAGAAATCAAATCATGAGATTTGATGGTTGTGATTGTGAAGCCTGTGTGGTCTATACTTCTCGTGAAAACACCAAGGAGAGCAAGGGAATTTAAGATCAAACGTGGTCAAAAGGCTAATAACACGTATAAGAACAACTGAATTGGTATAGTCAATGGTCCAATCACATGTATGACCTTTTGGGCTGCTTTGGCCTTCATCTGGTGACTTAGATTTGACTTTTTTTTTTCTTTCTTTGTTTAAACTTACTACCTGTTGACTAATGGGAGAGAGTAGGTACTTACGGCTCTCGACCATCGTGTCGCATCGCATCACATCACAAGCCTTCGCTAAGTGAACCACTGAGCCAGCACCATCCATGGCCTATGTAATTTCTTTGTAGAGCACCTATGATATGAAGGTGACACAAATCAGATTGTCAGGTTAGCAACAGGTGTATGTTCTGCATACCAGCAACTCCTAAGAAGTAGCAAGTATATGAACCAGTGTCTGGCTTTTGGACTAAACTCTAAAGCTATGTGATTTGGCCCAAAACAAGAGGTTCTTGGAACATTGAGACAGAATAGACTCGGAAATTGAGAGAGAGTACCATTCTTTGTGTCGCGTTGATGTCACCTCCATTTCCCGCATGCCGAAATCCTACTACAGGACTGTTGTGCGTGCCCGCCTGAAAATGCAAAGGCAGCGCATTCCGTTCCGTTCCCCACGAGCTGCCGTTGGGGTGCCGGTGCCGAGCTGATGCGGATGCGGGCGCGCTCCACGCTACACGGCGGTTGGCGAGAAATAGGTGGGCACGGCACGATGCGGGCGCCCAGGAAGTCGTTGGCGAGGAAACGCAGCATCGGCGGTGACCCCTCGCGGTGGAGGTGGCGGTAGCGGCGGCGGGAACCCCGGCCCCGTCACGAGGCGGCGCCAGCACTTGCAGACGAGAGGGCTGGCTGGGAGGGAAGCGCAGCAGGACCTTCTCCTCCATCAGTATCAGCGCGCTCTCCGGCGGCGGATCTGCTTCCATCGTGGTTGGCCGGCGGCGCAGCAGGTGAGGAGAGGAAGGATCTACTGCTCTGCTCCGTCCTCTGCTTTTTTTCTGCCATGCCGCTGAGCTTTGAGGCTTCCAGGTGGGGCCAAGGGGAGCAGAGAGAGAGAGAGAGAGAGGGACGATCTCTGACCGTGCAAATGGAATCCAACGGTCCAGATGGCCTTTCAGATCCCTGCAAAGCAAATCTCACTGTCTTCATGTTGTTACACGTTCTTATTCTTCCCGTTCAAGGCTTCAGATTAACGCATCAGACCATTTCAAACAGCATGCAATCCGGTAGATTACCAGGACCAAACAGTAATTCATCCTGAGCTAAACTACCTGATTTTGCTAATCCATGTGCTATTTTATTACATCCACGTGGGGTATACAACACCCTGGCATCAGCAAATTCATTGACTAGGAGCTCCGTCAACTCATAAACCAATCCCCCCATTGCCAATAGTCTGAAATCAGAGAACTGCAGTGCCTGCTTAACCATTAAGGCATCAGTTTCAAGAATAGTTTTCTGAATGCCTAGTGTTTGAGCAGATGCATCCTGCATGCCATAAGTTTCAGATTGCCAAGCTTCCAACACATGACTCAGTCTTCCTGCACCGGCCTGCACGGCTTCACCATTTCCATCACGAATAACATATCCCCACCTCACTTGTGCTTGCTCTTTACTGAACCCACCATCAACATTAATCTTCAGAACTCCATCTGAGAGAAAAAAAAAAACAACTCCATATAGATGCTCCCACTTATGGCTCAGGGTGTTCACATATAACCGAGACACCGAGTAGCAGCATTTATATCACAGGGCCATAGATAACATTCAGGGAAATGGTTACCAAACAGATAGTTATTCAAATCGAACACATGAAACGTTTTAAAAGTAACGAATGAGTTACTAGTTCAGAAATGTATGGCCAGCAAATAAGCATCGGTGTCATGAGTCATCCTATGCAAGAACCAAAGCAAGAAAACAAAATTCCACGCAACTTTCAAAAATGAAATGCATGCAAGCAACAAACCTTAGTGCTCAGCTTCATGTGGCGAGATCACAGTTTACACGCATACTGGTTCCAGGATGAAGTTTCTAATCAACCATTAAACCGATATGAACTTACTCACCTAGAGATCTCACTCAATTCCATATAGGCAAAAGCATCAGAGCACTGATTTCGCCACATATGAATTCTGAAGCATCAGAAAGAGTAAGCAGGGTAGGTTTCGCCAACTAGTGACAGAATACTTCACAGTTCTGGATGCTTTAAACTGAAACAGAGTTTGGTATGCTTTAACCTGTGACATCTTATTTATTGTATACATTGTGACTGTAATGTAACTTATGGCATCAGACCCAAAATAGCGAATAAAAATAAGTTCCTGAATACATGCATAATATGACAATATTAACAAAATGTGACTCCAAGTTACATAGAACGCTTCCTCTTGGCACCTGTAGTTCTTGCCTCTCGAATCTCACAAGCACAGATATAGCTACAGTATGGGGGTATGTGAGATCTCCATACTAGGGCCTCAAATTTTCCATGTCTCTTAATGCTTCCATACACGACATCTTGGACTCGTATCTCCGGAATCACCTTTTGGGAAGAGATGTGATATTCATAAGAAAGCATCAAATCTTCATAAGGTGCAGCCATTCTTCGAAGCTGTGTAGGTCTGTTTTGGTTCAGAAGATCAAATGGATTCTCTCCAAATTTGCTGACATTCTTTTGGATCAACCCTCTCCAAAAGCTCAGATACTTCCACCAAAAGTGGATGTCAAAATTGTCCCTCAACAAATAACAGGTGGTGTGTGCACAAATGAATGAATGTCTTTGTATTCTGGCTATCTCCATGGCCAGTTGTGCAAGTCTTGGGTGTGTCTCAGGATCCGTGCTTCCAAATGTAAGTGTCTTGAAGAAATACCAGTAAGCTTCATGACACAGATGCTTTAGAGTTAGAGCCTGTGCTGTTCCAAATTTTACAACTCTGTCTGAACGGCTTATGACTATGATTTTACTCCCGCGAAGTTTGGAAGCAAGATAGAACCTATTCCAAGCATCTTCATCGAGATTTCCAGATAGTTCTATAACAACTAGAAATCTCTTGCCTTTATTCGAGTTTGACACTTGATTTTGGAGCTTCCCTGCATATCCTTGTCTGAAAGCTAGCTCGTCATTTGTGAAATCAAGGTCATTCAGCCACAAGATTTCTAAGAAATAATCACGGACGCTTTCGTTCTTGCAAACATGAGCGACTAGCGTACTCTTGCCGACTCTGGGCGGACCGACAATTGGCAGGACCTCCAATTCTTCAGAACTATGAGGCTGTGTGTGCAACAAAAAATTAATGACAAGTTCTGTCTCAACCTGGCGACCAAACATACAGTTACCCAATATGATATGCATGTTGTAAGGCTGGCGATACAGACGAGGGTAGCTTGCCACGAACAACACCAACTCATTCAGATCAACAATCGTGGAGCTCAATCTGTCAAGTGCCTCTTGTAGTTGTTCCAAGAATTTTGCAGTTTGGCTGGAGAAACATGGATCTTTTGCAAAGGGTACCATGGACAGGGACATGAATCGACTCACAGCTTGATCACTGCCATCATCTCCATAGCGAGGCTGGTACCTGAAGGCATCGAGTGCATAATAGCCTCGATGTATGGCATCTCTCAGCATGCCCAGCTGCTGAATCATGGCTTGATTTGTGATGTGACGTCCCATGGCCTCCTCGTCGATGACCTGTGCTCGGAGAAGAGCCTTTTGCAGGCTTTCCACCATGCTCAGTGCAGGTGGCTTCGAGCACTTGGTGATGATAAAATTTATGGATCGAGATATCAGCTCAGACAGGACTGCAGAGAGAATACTTTCCATTTGGGAGCTCTCACTCCCTCCTCAGCACGAGAACGCTGCAAGATGGGTAAGAAAGTACACTATGAGTTTTGATGTTGCTGAAACTGTGTAGTGTATGCTTCTCATCAAAACTCCAAGGAGAGCAAGGGATTTCAATAACAATTGGGGTTAAGACTTAAGAAGCTAAGACATATAAGGACAACTATAAATCGATAAGAGTCAACATTCTATGCACATGTATGACCTTTGAACATCTTTCACTTTCACCTGATTACTTTGATCTAACCTTTTCTGTACTACCAGTTGGCTAGTTGGCTTACACAGCCCTTGACCTTTGCATCCCAACCCTTGGCTAGTGAACCACTGAGCCACCACCATCCATGAGACCATGACCTATGCAATTTTTCTGTTGAGCACCTATGATATGGTCACAAAAATAAAAAAATCAAAGCCATCACCATCCATGACCTATGAAATTTCTCTCTAGAGCACCAATGGTGTGAAGGTAAAAAAAAAAAAAAAAAAAAATCAAGCCATCACCATCCATGACCTATGTGATTTCTTTGTCGAGCACCTATAGTATGAAGGCTACAAAAATCAGACTGTCAGATTAGCCACTGATGTATGTTCTGTGTACCAGCAACTCCAAAGAAAGTACAGTACCAGGTATATCAACAGCTGCCCGGCATTTGGACTAACGCTGTGTGATTTGGCACTTCCTTTAGCCCAAAAGCTTTCGGATCATCGAGGCAGAATGGACTAAACAATCGAGGCAGAATGCTATTCTTTGTGTGGCAGTGATATCACCTTCATTTCCCACGAGCCCAAATCACACTCCAGGGCTGTTGCGCCCTCCTGGAAACGCGAACGCAGGGCGCGTTCCGTTCCCCACGAGCAGGTCGTTGCCGAGCGGATGCAGGCGCGCTCCGCGGTGGTTGGCGAGGAATCCCAACATCGGGGGCGGGCGACGCCCCCCGGTGGAGGTCGTGGTCGAGGCGGCGGGAACCCCGGCCCCGTCACGAGGTGACGCCGGCACTTGCAGACAAGAGGTCTGGCGGGGAGCCAAGCGCAGCGCAGCAGGACCTCCTCCTCCGTCAGCATTAGCGCGCTCGCCGGTGGCTGGCCGGCGGCGCGCCAGGTGAGGAAAGGATCTCTGCTGCTCAGCTCCGTCCTCTGCTTTTCTGCCATGCCGATGAGGCGCGGCTGAGCTTACAGGCTTCCAGGTGGGGCCATGGGAGCAGAGAGACAGAGAGAGGGGCGACCCTCTTTGCCTTGGTTTTAGGGGCGATTGCTGACCGTGCAAATGGAATCCAACGGTCCAGATGGCCCGCGTGCACCTGCTCGTTCACACCCATAGCTGATTACACAATCTTTTCGACAAATCGTAAAAAACATCAGAAAATCTGAGAGAAAACAACTTCATACAGATGCTCCTAGTTCAGCATCAGGAGGTTCACATATGACCCGAGTAGCAGCATTTATACTGCATGGCCATAGATAACAGTATGGGAACTGGTGACCAAACAGATAGTGATCAGACCAATCACATGAAACATTTTAAAAGTAACAACTGAATTTGCAACAAAGCTTTTGCCATCTTTTTCTAAAAAATAAAAAAGAGCTCCATAGTTCAGATATGTATGGTCAGCAAATAAGCATCGGATGCAAGAACCAAAGCAAGAAAACAGAACTCCATGCAACTGTCAGTTTCATGTGGCGACATCACGGTTTACACGCTTACAGGGCTCCTGGTTGAAGTTTCTTATCACCCACTAAAACGATATAAACTGGCTCCCATAGAGATCTCACTCAATTCCACATAGGCAAAGCATTAGAGCGCTAATTTCGCCACATACGAATTCTGAAGCATCAGAAAGAGAAAGCAGGGGAGGTTTCACCAACTGGTGACAGAATACTTCACTGTTCTGGATGCTTTAAAAACTGAAACAGAGTTTGTTATGCAGTCTCTCATGAACAGAAACAGAGTTTGGTATGCTTTAACCAAGGACATCTTATTTATTGTACACTTTTCACTGTAATGTAACTCATGGCATCAGACCCAAAATAGCAAATAAAAATAAGTTCCTGAATATATGCATGTTATGACAATATTAACAAAATGTGACCCCATGTTACATAGAACGCTTTCTCTTGGCACCTGTAGTTCTTGCCTCTCGAATCTCACAAGTAAAGACATAGCTATAGTACGGGGGTATGTGAGATCTCCATGCTAGGACCTCAAATTTTCCATGTCTCTTAATGCTTCCGTATATGACATCTTGGGCTCGTGTCTCCGGAACCATCTCTTGTGAAGAGAAGGGATATTCATGACAAAGCATCAAATCTTCATAAGGTGCAGCCATTCTTCCAAGCTGCGTAGGTCTGTTTTGGTTCAGAAATTCAAATGGATGCTCACCAAATTTGGTGATATGCTTTTGGATCAACACTCTCCAAAAGCTCAGAAATTTGCACCAAAAGTGAATGTCAAAGTTGTCCCTCAACAAATAAGAGACGGCGTTTGCACCAATGAATGAATGTTTTTGTGTTCTGGCTATCTCCATGCACAGTTGTGCAAGTCTTGGGTGTGTCTCAGGATCCGTGCTTCCAAATGTAAGTGTCTTGAAGAAATACCAGTAAGCTTCATGACACAGATGCTTTAGAGTTAGAGCCTGTGTTGTTCCAAATTTTACAACTCTGTCTGAACGGCTTGTGACTATTATTTTACTCCCGCGACAAAAGCTCTGTTTGGAAGCAAGATAGAACTTATTCCAAGCATCTTCATCGAGATTTCCAGGTAGTTCTATAACTAGCAATCTCTTGCCTTTGTTCGTGTTTGACACTTGATTTTGGTGCTTCACTGCATATCCTTGTCTGAATGCTAGCTCGTCATTTGTAAAATCAAGGTCATTCAGCCACAAGATTTCTGAGAAATAATCACGGACTCTTTCGTTCTTGCAAACATGGGCGACTAGCGTACTCTTGCCGACTCTGGGTGGACCGACAATTGGCAGGACCTCCAATTCTTCAGACCTATGAGGCTGTGTGTGCAACAGAAAATTAATGACAAGTTCTGTCTCAACCTGGCGACCAAACATACAGTTACCCAATATGATATGCATGTTGTAAGGCTGGCGATACAGACGAGGGTAGCTTGCCAAGAACAAAACCAACTCATTCAGATCAGCAATCATGGAGCTCAATCTGTCAAGTGCCTCTTGTAGTTGTTCCAAGAATTTTGCAGTCTGGCTCGAGAAACATGGATCCTTTACGAAGGGTAACTTGGATAGGGACACGAATCGACTTACGGCTTGATCACTGCCATCCTCTCCATAGCGTGGCTGGTACCTGAAGGCATCGAGTGCATAATAGCCTCGATGTATGGCATCTCTCAGCATGCCCAGCTGCTGGATCATGGCTTGATTTGTGATGTGACGTCCCATGGCCTCCTCGTCGATGACCTGTGCTCGGAGAAGAGCCTTTTGCAGGCTTTCCACCATGCTCAGTGCAGGTGGCTTCGAGCACTTGGTGATGATAAAATTTATGGATCGAGATATCAGCTCACCCAGGACTGCAGAGAAAATACTTTCCATTTGGGAGCTCTCTCTCACTCCTCAGCACGAGAACGCTGCAAGAAGGGTAAGAAAGTACACTATGAGTTTTGATGTTGCTGAAACTGTGTAGTGTATGCTTCTCATCAAAACTCCAAGGAGAGCAAGGGATTTCAATAACAATTGGGGTTAAGAAGCTAAGACATATAAGAACAATTATAAATCGATAAGAGTCAATATTCTATGCACATGTCTGACCTTTGAACATCTTTCACTTTCACCTGATTATTTTACTACCAGTTGGCTTACAGCCCTTGACCTTTGCATCCCACCAACCCTTGACTGCGTGAACCACTGAGCCGTCGCGTTCCGTTCCCCACGTGCTAGCTGGTAGTTGCCAAGCGGATGCGGGCACGGTCCGAGGTGGTCGGCAAGGAATCCCAACACCGTGGGCGGGGACGCCCCGCGGTAGAGGTCGCGGTAGCGGCGGCGGGAACCCCGGCCCCGTCACGTGGCGGCGCCGGCACGTGCGGACGAGAAGGCCGGCTGGGAGGGAAGCGCAGCGCAGCAGGGCCTCCTCCTCCATCAGCATCAGCGTGCTCGCCGGCGGCGGATCTGTTTCCATGGTGGCTGGCCGGAAAGGATCTCTCTCTACTGCTCTGCTCCGTCCTCTGCTTTCTGATTCTGCCATGCCGCTGAGCTTTCTTTCAGGCTGCCAAGTGGGGCCATGGGAGCAGAAAGGGAAAGAGGCGATGGATCCTCTTTGACTTGGGTCTTATGCACGATCGCCGACCGTGCAAATGGAATCCAACGGTCCAGATGGCCTACGTGCGCCTGGTGGTTGGGACAGAAAAAATAGCAGTACTCAGCTACAGCTAATTTCGCATGATTTGAACCAACTGGTGAACAGCCGCGTATGCTTTACAATATAAATGTTCTTGAATCTTTCAGATCCCTGCAATGCAATCACGCTGCCCTACCACTATCACTGTTCACTGTCTGCATGTTGTTACACATTCTTCTTCTCTTCCTGTTCAAGGCTAATGATTAACGCATTACGAAATGAATTTACTGGTTCAGATATGTATGATCAGCAAATAAGCACCGGTGTCATCCTACGCAGGAACCAGATCGAGGAAACGAAACTCCACGTAACTGTCAGAAATGAAACGCATGCAAGCAACAAATCTTAGCGCTCACCTTCATGTTCATGTGGCGACTGACATCACAGTTTACATGCTTACAGGCTCACATTAAAACGATATGAGCTTGCTCACATAGAGATTTCTCCCAGTTCCACATAGGCAAAAGCATTAGAGCACTAATTTCGCCACATATGGATTCTGAAGCATCAGAAAGAGAAAAAAGCAGGGTAGGTTCACCAACCAGTGACAGAATATTTCACTGTTCTGGATGCTTTAAACTGAAACAGAGTTTGATATGCAGTAGTCTCTCATGAACTGAAACTGAGATGACAGTTGCATGTACTGCTATTCCTAATTATATCAGCATCCCTTGGTTTTTCTGAGTACCAGTAAAACCAGTACCAATAGCAGATAAAATCTAGTAGCACAATAAGCACATTTCAAGCAGGAATACTGGAGCATATCAAGGACAATGCTTGCATAAAAGAATGATACATTGATGCTGACGAATTAAGGCATGAATTACCAATGAAGGACACGAAAGTGAAAGTGTTTTCAACTGAGATGGTACAAACAGATTGAGTGATTGACACTTTCATTGAAATTTAAAAAAAAAGATATATGTATATGCTTGGTCTTATGGAGTTCATGGTTGTATGAGAATCATAGTCAGTGAAAAATAGTCTACCTGCTTGTCTGCCCTGCCACTGAGCACACAAACGTCAAGGTGCTGACCACAGCGTAAAAAATATATATAGTTGCATATTTAAGACACAACCTGAAGGAGTGAGGTACTAGAGGGCACCAAGGGAAAAACAAAACTTTTTGTACAGAAACTGAACCAAACAACCATTTTTTATGTTTTCAGCTCTTGACTTTATTCACCACACACGCATAAAGTTAAAGCATACTGGCAATCTGGCATGCACAAACTGTACTGAACTTAACTGAACAAGGTCAATGATACCAACACAGGCAAGTTCAGTTCACAAACACAAAATATGCTTCACTCCCAAGTACAGAGCCAGGGAGGCACTGAACACTGTCCATCCTTCACAACGAGCAAGACAAACCATGGTTCACCATCAGTACATGCTGCAGCCTTGCTCCATTTAGACAGGAACTCGAGTGCAGAACCATACTGATGACTGATGAATCTTTCAGGAAAGTGAAAAAAACAAAGAGCAACGAATTTGTATCTGGTTCTGTGATAAGCAGAGCTTCACCAACACACCATGGCACATGCCAAACAGAATAACTTAACTACTATAGATGTACTAGTAGTAGTAACTAAGATGAGAATTGGTGTGCACTGCTTTCCTGATGTCAGTTAATCACATTTGTAATTTTACCACTCCCCCTTCACACAAGCTGAATTATGTCAGATGATCATGTCCCCACTACATTGTGTTTTAAAGATTCATACATAACTATGGCGACTGGATATGGATTTGTATCATGTTTGCTCACAAAAAGTAAAATGTCGTAACAATAAACTAGCAAGATTTTCGTTATAATCCAACAAGACACATGATGTTGAACCATAATGGACTTATGTAGGAACGATATGCAGGCATGCATCATATGAAATCGCAATGCTTTAAATTCATAATTTGCATTTTTTGGGCCTAGATATTTTTAGATTTTAAATGAGGGAATGGTAAAAGCGCATTTCAGGATTTTATCACAAGCACCTTTACTGGAGCACATATGGCCACAGACCAAGTAGTCCAAAGTAGGGGTTCACACCTTGCATACAACTATACAAGTCCGATAGATTGAAGCTAATGATGAAGCTAAAAAGTTTAAGAGAAATGAGAAACAACTGCTTAAACACCACAATCCTGAAGGTCAAGGAATTAAGGCTAACACCAATCTCATTGATGCACAAAGTGCTGTCCAACCATAGATCTCATTGATGCACCTTAAGTTTATCATGTGCTTGAGTGACCCGCACTTGGTCGCTCACCTGTGCAAGTGTCTTTCAATGCTGCAGCAATAAAAAAAATTAACATGAGCTGATTGAGGAATAAAACCTGCCCTAGATAACACTTATTCCCTGCCAATCAAATCAAAATATTCCCTGCCAATCAAATCAAACATTAAAAATTTACTATTTGTTGCAAGAACAGTTAACATCAACACATGCATGATCTCAATAAGAAAACCGTGCATAATTTTAGCACTGATATCTCCATTGACTAAGAGATGAGGGCTATGGAAAATCAGGATTAATAATAGGCATAAGGCATCTGAGATGTAGTCGTGTAGAAGTTCATCCAAGTAATTACTTTTATTATTGCTCATGATGCATACCTTCCAGGGCCCCTGACTGAGGCTAGGTGCTAGGACCTTATTTACAATGAGGCGAAAATATGCATCATGGATTAACAAATATAGGCATATCTAACCAGTTCTAAAATTGACCACAACACAAGATTTAGGTGGGATTAACCCACTTCAGCAGTACATAAGATTTTGATACTGCAAATGTTATTCAGGAGCTTAACGCCATATTAGTTAGTAGCTACAATATTTCTCGTTCTGAACATTGTACAACAAAAAAAAAAAAAAAAAAAAAAAAACAGGTTGTACCTGGAGTGTAGAAGCTCATATACGGAATGACTCGATGAGTTTTGCCCTCATATACCTTCTTCACCTTATAGATCTTTAGATCAATTGTATAGACCTCATCACCCATCCTCATGAAAACAACACCAACACAAGAGCCAATCACACAAAGTTTGTTTATGTCAACATCAACAGGGAACACTGTGTTAAGTTCAATGATGACTCTTCTTTCCCATTTAGCATCTACTTCATGGGTATCCTTCCTCGACCACAAGTAGAGTTTGGAGTCATCTTTGGTGACAAGGCCCAGTCTAGAATCCTCTGTGGTTGTAAGCAGAGGCTCCTGCAGAGTTATGATCCGTTGAGATGGTAGTCGAATCAACGACACTTGACACAATTCCAAATCATACTTGAGAGCTGTTTTTCCAATCAGATTCCCAAAGTAGAGAGCATTCCCCACAAGGACACTGGCAGTGCAGTAGTCGGTGAGGTAATCTTGCTGAGCGCACACTGGTTCACTCCAGGCAGCAGCATCGGATGAGTAGGTGTAGACGAAGGTCTCCCGATCTTGTGAGCATACAAAAACAACGAGGAAGGGTCCCTGGTGGCAATCAAGGTGGCCGCAGGCGCCGGCAGCGGAGCAGAGAACTGCAGCGGTCCAGGAGCCCAACTTCTTCGGGAACGGAAGCTTCCGCACCTCATTCGTGATGGGGTCCCAGACGGTGAGGGCGCTGCCGCCTTTGTCACAGAGGACACGGCCGTGGCGGGCATCCAGCACGCTCATGCCCCGGAAGTCGGTGCGTGGGGTGCAGAAGGCGGTCGTGGGAATGAATCGGGCCGTGTCGAATTGGTCGTAGGAGTATGCGTAGCGGTTGCAGAGTATCCCCAGCATCGGGGCGCTGCGGTGGAACTCGCGGAAGCGGCGGCGGAAGCCGGTGTCGGAGACGAGGCGGCACCAGCGCCTGGAGACGAGCGCGGCCCGGACGAGCCCCGCGGGCTCCTCCGGCGGCAAGCGGCGGAGCACCTCCTCCAGGAGCACATCCGGCAGCCTCCGCGGCATGGCTCGTTTTCTCGGCTGGGATCCGATCCGGCGACGCCGGCGGGCGGCGGAGCTATACCGCACAAAGCCAGTGAGGACGACGGAGAGGGAGAGGAAGAGCGTTGGACGGACGGACACTTGCCCTCGTTCAGATGGGCCCCCACCTCCGTTTGTTGATGGGCTTTCTGTGGTGGCATCGTAGCCCATCTCCAAACTGAATTCAGATCGGCCCAACACGCCTGGGCATGGACCATGGTACCTGCTCTGCTCCATCTCCAGACAGTAGACTGTAATAGCTCCTCTGCTATAAACAAGATTCGTGTAGTACGGGCAAAAACTGAACAAACCAAAGAATCAATTTTCTTTTCCCAGTTGCTCTAGAATTTATTATTTACAGCATACGTACTGAATGCGAGCAAGTTCAGTTCAGATCACACACTGTTGATTCCCAGAATGAGTCGACACAAGACACCATACCTTCAGCGAATGAAAATGGAAAGCTGTACAATGTTTCTGCATCTCAGGGTGTTCAGACTGTTGTTCACTGTGTTACTATCTTGCTAATGCTGCTCAGTACTAAGCGAGCGCCTTCACAGTTTACACGCAAACAGGGTCCTAGTTAAAAGTTTTTACCATCCTCTAAAGTGAGCTGAACTTGTGCACATAGAGATCTTACTCAACTCCATACTGGCAAAGCATTAGAGCACTTAGCCACACCCACACATATGAATTACACCCACACGGATGAACTCTGCAGCATCAGAAAGATAAAACAGGGTAGGCTCACCAGTGACAGAATACTTCACTGTTCTGGATGCTTTAAACTGAAACAGAGTTTGCTATGCAGTCTCTTCATGAACTGAAACTAAGACAGACAGTTGATATGTACTTCTATTCCTGATTACATCAGTATTGCTATTTTTTTGCTAACTATTTCAGTATTACTGTCTGTAGTTTGCCTGTAGACAAGGCCTGAGGCGCAAGCTCAACCCAAATGACCTGTCCCTCTACAAAGCTGATACTATTTATCACTTCCATTGCTACTACCAACCAAATTTTCCATTGCCAAGAAAACCTTCGGTCAGCACCTTAAGTCTGTCAAGCAGTTGAAGTGCCTGCACTCGGTCCCTCACCTGTGGTGGCCACTCGTAACACTGCAGAATACACAGATTTCGAAACAAATGTCAGCAGGCTGAGAAATAAAACTCCCCTCATTGACTCATAAGTACAGAAATACACATTCATTTGTTGAGATGAATGATCATCCCTACTTCTATGTTGATAAGTGAAAATGTAACACATCATATCTGAGGAATCCACAGGGGTAAAGGAACTAATGAGGTTAATAACTGGACTGTACAAAGGTTGATCATACAGAGTATTAGGTAATGGCCTTTCCTCGCCCAACCCAAATTAATATGCATATTCTAGATCCCATCATATGTCCACAGCAGGTAAAACAGATTAAGAAATTTCTACTACATATCTAGCAAATTCCAATTCCAACAGCAGCCATTCCTAAAAGAATATAACACACTAGCTTTATCACAATCTTACATGACATGGGGGAGAATAGTCAAACCAAAATAATACGCAGACTGAATGCTGATACGATGGGTTGCCCATGCTAGTAAATCCACTTTTCAAAGAAAAATCACAACTAGGCATTCCTGTGCAAGGTCAACATAACAAGCAGCAGGACATAGATCATGTGCTGGTACCTGGAGTGTAGAAGCTCACGTAGGGAACCATGTCATAGAAGTCATTGGTGGTCATAACACAAATGCTCTGCCCAGTCTTGAGATCAAAGGTGTAGAGTCCATCAGTCGTCCTGAGGAAGATGACACCCACCAAGTCCGCAAAGGCAGCCACACAAGGAGGTGCCCCCAGTGCACGAGCAGGGAGCTGCGTGCCGAGATCAATGGCTCTGTTTACGGCCCATGTTCCAGTGTCTCCCTCAGGACCAGTCTCCATGGACCAGAGCTTGAGAGTGAACTGCGAGTCCACTTCTGCAAATCCCAGCCCACCGTCCTCCATGGTCATCAAACGCCGAGCATAGGGCCTATGTGGTAGAGAGACCAAAGACAGCCTGTGCGTAGCCAGATCATACTTGAGCATACTGGGCCGCGCGTGGAACGCGAAGTAGAGCGCGTTCCGCGCTAGAGCGCCGGGCAGAGATTCGTCGAGATTGTCGCCGGGGACGGGGAGCGGAGCAGAGGTCCCCTTGTCCCACGCGCCGGAGTCCGACGAGTAGACGTGGGCGAACATCTCCTTGGAGTCGATGCCGACAAAGGCGACGAGGAAGCCGCCGGGGCGGCAGTCGAGATGGTGGCGGTGGCAGTCGGGGCCCGCGCAGAGCACGGCGGCGTTCCAGCTCCGCACCTGCTGCGGCCGCAGGAGGAGCGGCAGGGGGTTGAGGTCATCGGCGACGGGGTCCCAGACCGCGAGCGCGTCGTCCAGAGGCTGGGCTGCGCCGCACCGGCGGCCCCACCCCCAGGTGATCCGGTTGAGGAGGACGCGGCCGTGGCGAGCGTCGTGCGCGCGGTAGTTGCGGTGGCGGGCGCGGTAGGGGAGAAGGCGAGCGTGGGGACGAAGCGCGCGGACCCGCCCGTGGCGATCTGGTTGGCGACGAACCCCAGCAGCGGGGGCGGGCCCATCGCCCCGTGGCGCTCGCGGTACCGGCGGCGGAAGCCGCCGTCGGCGAGGAGGCGGGCCCACTGCTTGCAGACGAGCGCGGCGCGGAGGAGGCGCGCGGGGTCGTTGGGCGGCACGCGGAGGAGGATCTCCTCGACGATCTCGTCCAGCAGCAGCGCCGGCGGCGGCGGCGCCGTGCGGGTGGGGACAGGGGAGGCATGGCCGAGGCCGAGGCCGAGGCCGAGAGAGAGGAAACCAGGGGGCAGTTCCTCCATCTCGGAGGGGTGGGGTCGGCAAGGCAGTGGGATTGTGGGAAGAAAAGGAGAAGTGGAGCCTCACGGCTTTGCCCCTAAATCTTGTGGGGTCTACTTATATTTATTAACATTAAATACACTATATACATCGAGCATCCTGTTTTGACACCCCATGGCTCGTTTAGACATACTGTTTTGCTTAGAGCATCCATCGTGTATGTGTTACATTTAATATGAACATAGGACTCGGTTCTATACACTTTGAATCTGTGTATATATATATAGAACTTGCTTCCATCCTGTCCATCCTCTTCTCTCTCTATTGATTATGTACATTGCAAACCAAACAACAGAAGACGACATATTACTTTGGGATGCATTAAAAGGAACTACCTCGTGTCCATACATTACTCATGCTCTTATATGACGCTCCATCCTGGCGACCAAATACACGCGCGGTGGCAAGCCCGGCTGTTAGAGCTAAGGTGGCAAGAAGCGACAAGGGGATGATGGCGTGTCACCGTGGTGGCAATTGTGGTGCATTGTGGAAGGAACCATATTATGCTACTTTTAGCCACGCCTCTTCAATCGGCGATAGCTTGGCTTGTCCCTGATATAGCGTGTGTGGCCTTCTTAACCTAAAACCATGTATTGAGCACACTATTTTGGCACCCCACAACTAGTTTGGGCACACCATTTTGCTTATTATGACGACCCAACCTTGCAGCCAAAGACACGCGTGTGGCAGGGCCAGCTCTTAGAGCCAAGGCGACAAGAAGCAACAAGGGCATGATGAGTCATGCCACCATGGTGGCAATTATGGTGGGGCTTTCATTGCAAAAAAGGTATTACGCAGCCATCATGCTATAGGAGGCGTGTCGGGTCGTTGGGCGGCACTTGGAGGAGGATCTCCTCGACGATCTCGTCCAGCAGCAGCGCTGGCGGTGGCGGCGCCGTGCGGATGCGGATGCGGACAGGGGGGCATGGCCGAGGCCGAGGCCGAGAGAGAGGAAACCAGGGGGAAGTTCCTCATCTCTGCGACTGGGTTGCCAGGTGGGGTCGGCAAGGCAGTGGGAGTGAATGGGGAAGGAGAGCCTCACTATCGTGCGTGGGGCCTACTTATAACAACCTACAAACCATGTATCCAGCATATTAAATTTTGTGAAACCAGTCATTTTACTCATAGATAGACTAGTTTAGGCATCCGGTTTTGCATGTATGACGCTCTAACTTGGTGGCCAAAGACACGGCGGTGGCAGGCCCAACTGTTAGAGCCAAGGCGGCGAGAAACGACAAGGGATGATGAATCATGCCATTGTAGTGGCAATTACTACTAAAGCCAAGGCAGCAGGAAGCGGCAAGGAGATAATGAATCATGCCGCCATGGTGGAAATTGTGGTCAGGTATTGATTTCCTTGTGGAAAAGATTGTAGTCGTGTTGCTATTCTGCTACTTCTGGTCTTGCCTCTTTGACCGATAAAGCGCAAGATGCCTCCAGCAAGTGCACAAGATAGTGCACTTCTTTTGCCCTAAAGGCACACTAGGTTGGTTGCGACATTCAAACATCGGAAGATGATGTTTTTAGAGGACCTGAGTATCCAATATATTGATATTTTGTCAAACCAGTTTAGAGGACCTGAGTATCCAATATATTGATATTTTGTCAAACCAGTTTTTACCCATAGACTGGTTTGGATATCCGGTTTTGCCTGTATGACGTTCTAACCTAGCGGCCAAAGACATGCTAGTGGCAGGACCAGCTGATAGAGCCAAGGCGGCACAAAGCGACAAGGGGATGATGAATATATCATGCTGACGCAGTGACAATTACTATTAGAGCAAAGACAGCAACAAGCGGCAAGAGATGATAAGTCGTGCCCCATAGTGGCAATTATGGTGCCCAGCTATTAGGGCCAACAAGATGGCAAGAAGCGGCAAGAGAATAATGGGTCGTGCCACCGTGGTGGCAATTGTGGCGGGAGATTTCGTCATGGAAGGGATCGTAGCTGGGAAAGGCAATGCTGGGATGATCTTGACAGTCAAACGAGGGAAGATGGTTTTTTGAGGACCTGAGCACCACATGCCCAAGCCACTAAGAGCCAATGTCGCACGTCCCGCGAGCAACTGTCACTAGTCCTCATCCAGTCATATGCTGCAGACTAGGGTTTACAATACGGGTAAAAAAACTTCGGTCCCAATCATAAATACATAATTTCAGGAACTTTAGAAATACCGTATCAAATTTAAGTAAATTCAAATCGATTTGTATAAAAAAAGTTCAGGAATCTAGGAATTATCGGATCAATTTAAATAAATTCAAATGGATTTAAAAAATCAGAGAATTTTAGAAATACCGGTAAAAGGAAATAGGTCCCCGCCTGTTTCTACTCACTCCAGGCACTGCTGCCGCCGAGCATGCTCGTATGAGGAAGAGCAAAGGAACTTTTTCGACTCGAGGGTGCAAGCAAAATGGATTAACAAATAACAATCGACGAGTGAACGGAAGGATTAATGACAGACGATGATAGAAAAAACTGGATTGTATGAATTTGCACAAAAATCTCTCTCTTGCTGATCATCAAGAGGCTAACGTTCAGAAACAAGCACAGAAAAACACGGTATAACAGTAACACCCCTTTAAACAGCATGCAGTAGCAACAACACACATTACTGGTTACTCTTTATCTCTTCGAAAGATTTTAAACCTTAGAAAACTGAGGGAAAAAGAACTGAGCCGAACTTGCTCACAAATAAATCTCAATGGTAAAGATATTACCACCACCTGTCCCACTACAAAGCTCATGTTTGTCACCTCCGTTGATACTACCACCAAATTGCCCAATGCCAAGAAATCCTCTAGTGGACACCTTTAGTCTGTCAAGCATATGGTCCGTCATCTGCTGATGCCACTCTTAATGCTGCAAAAAATACACAGATTTCAACATAAATATCAGCAGGCTGAGAAATTAACATTCCCACATTAAACATTTGTTTATAACCAAGCACAAAAACTAATAAGTTGCTGCTCAAGTGCTAATTATTGCACTACTAGAACAGTCAGAAAACAATAGCTTATTATTTGGCAGGCACACCAATTAGCAGCCATGATGGAGACTTGACCATACTATGATGGGCTGGACTCAAAATGCAGAAAGACATACCATCGCTTTAACTCAGCATCCATACTTCTATGTTGTTAAGTGACATATCATAACTATTAGCTAAGGAGTACAGAGGATAGAAGACATGTGTTATGGTGGCAGCTAGAGTTGAGAGGGAGAGAGGGGGCTGGGGCCAGGGGCCTTACCCACAGCCAAGCAAGAGGAAAGGGTTTTCCTTCTAATTCCTATTTTTTCCTTAATCCCTATTCAAGTTACAAATAAATAGCCTCGCTGGCTGACCACGCCATATAATTCCTCTCTACTTTCCTATTATTCCTCCAAACTTCCAAACTAATCCAATCAACTAACTAAGGCAAGGTTGAACAAATTTGCCTCTACTTGACACGTGGTTGTTAACCACTAGGTAGACCCATGGCATACACCTCTAACACTACACTCCTCTTGGAAAAGAAGCTCCTCCTCAACTGGAATCAAACCAGCTTATAATAATGACTCAACTCGACACGAACACGGCCTTTTCAATGGAAGGTGGTCACCGTACCATCTACACACAATAACTGCACATGTATAACCATCTAGATGCTATGGAGCAGTCTACAAACTGGCTGACGTCTTGAAGAGGCAAGAGCACAATAGCCCACGCAGCTTGGCCACCACATCTATCTCGAGCCATAGGCCCAAACCCAGACCCATCTAAACATATGAAATAAGCACAACAACTATAGTCACCCATCTTCCCGAGGAAAATGGAGTTCCGCTAGTCTGCGCCATCAACATTCGCATCACCCAAGAAGGCAGCAAGGTGGTCGTGCCGCAACAGTGACCAGCGGAGGCGGCGATCGATGCTACACCATGCGCACCTGCTAGTGACCCCATGTAACACATGGGCAAAAAAACTAAAAGAAAGGGTTTGAAGGGCCAAGGCCTAGCCAGCCCAATATTACCACAAGCCCATGTCATCTGCAACCCTAGAACTCACATCCCTCGCCCATTAGCCACTCTCCCTTCTCATACTCACAAGCTCCTCCCCTCCGGCATGTCTTCCCCTTCTTCCCTGTGTCTTCTCCCTCCCTAACATCTTCCCTAGACCGGTAATAACCAAGGGAAATATATGGATTGAGGACAAGGAGAGGATCGATTAGAGTTGCATCTTGGTGTACATTGACTTTCCCCCCTCTATTTCTTGTGGCCCTAGCTTGGGGATAACCAAGGTGAGATGATTTCCCCTTTGGGTCCTCTTATTGAGATGCTTTGGATGACCAATCTTGGTTCTAAGTGCTATCGAGTGAGGAATCACCTTTAGAAATCAAATCTTGGATTATGCTACCCGATACTTTGAGCACTGTAGGTGTTCTTGTATTTTTTGTGACTTAAATGTCTTTTATCCAAAATAAGAAAGTTGCAGAGGACTTTCAGATCTATTAGCTCATGAAATTTCATGATTTTATCCCTAGTTTGATAGACATGCATGGTTTTCTATGTTAGCTCTCATGCTCTGATAAAGTTTTGGTCAGATTGGATCTAGTTGGATTTGAGAACCATAGAGGCATGATGGGACTTTACAAATTATAAGGTACTTTTAGTACTTTAATGTATATTTTTATATTGGTAAAGATAATGGCATTTTGGATAAGAGGAACTTTAGATATAAATTTTTCAAAGTTAGATGTAATGTTTTCTCTACCGAACTTTAAGTTAAGCTTTGCTCATGCATTAGGCCATCTTGCCAACCCCATACACAAATGTGAGTAGTATTAAAGTTATAGATTTTGATATGATTTGCTTTTTGGTGAAATTTCATAATTTCTAGACATAAGGATATAGAGATATGAAAATGTAAAGCCTGCCGTCTCAATGCTTAGATAGTTAAAGCTTGTTTCTAATAGCAGTTTAGACCATTTTAAATGTAAATATAAGCTCTTCATTAAAGTTGTAGGCCTTGTTATGTAGATTCCAAAACTATATTTGTTTGCTATCATAGCTTTAATAGATTCAATGATACAAAAGGTGAAGCAGCACTGCTGCATATGATTTGGTGCTTTGTTCGTTGTTTTGCTTGTATGTTGGGTTGGGGCATAGGCGCTACAATTCATATTTGTTTAAATGAGTTCTACCTTTGACATTGTACTACTTAAGTAGGTGGTAGTGCTTCAGATCGCACATAGAGCAATCACCGCTTCATTGGAGGCAAGTAAACATAGTGGTAGTTTGCTACAAGCTTTAACTTCTTATTTACTCTACCTCCACCTTAAAAATTCAGAAACACAACTAATATACTATGGCATTTCAAATTTTATTTCATTCATTTGACTTGTCCTCTGTTTCTATGTGAATATCTACATTCATTTACTAATGTTTAATGTTGCTCATGTAATGGAATGTGGTTTGATGTCTCTATGGAGAAATGCTCATGATGTTATATGTGGTATATCTTTCCTTCTATAATATTGCATAGCATCCCATCCTTGCATTGGCATATAGAGTTATATCACTACTTGCTAGCCGCGACCATACCAGTATAACATCGTTTATTGGGCATAATGATGCAACTTCATACTTTGTTAGGTATGAAGGCAGGAGAAATAGCATTTGCATTGCATATGCATTGTAATTTTGGACTATGGCTTACGTGGCTTGGACTTAGTCATTAGGAGAGCTAGTGAGAAGGTATGCTTCTCCATGATTCTATAGTTATTAATCTTTACATTATGTGAGATCGTACTAATTCTTGAATATACCTCATTGCTTATTGTTGGCTTACACATGAACAAGTTAAATAAATGCTTATTGAACTTGAAGTTTAAATATATGGCTTGTTAAAGCAAGTTACTTGCTGAGATTTTTATCTCACACACCATTTATAACTTTCTGGGCACTCAGGTGGCTTTTGCTTGAAGCGTGGGAAAGTAACAGCACAATCAGTAGGTCCATGGCATCTTTTAGTGTGAAAACTTGTGTTGTAATAATAATATTACTAAAATATAGTCTCTGTTAATTGGGTAACCTTAACTTTGGCTTGTGGTTGTTGGTGGGAAGTCTTTCTAGACTCTGTTTGTTGATGGCCTGCTCATTAGATGCTATACTTTGTTGAGCTTACTTATATTTTCTCTTTATGTTATTGCTTCAATGCTACTCTTGTTTTAAGGGGAGCTGCTACCGAAATTGTTGTTGATTTCTCTAGTTTCTATCTTTTGTTTGGGGTGTTATGCTGCATGCATGCCTTCTCCCACGGGATGCCTGCTGGGCCGCACCGCACAGGGAAGAGAGAAGGGGTTTCGATGGAGAACATAATATTGAGAAGGGATGTGTCTCTACAACCGTTGCCGCCATAGACTGAGTTTGCCGATTGCAGGGGGAACAACATGCCCAAAATCCACAATGCAGCGGACGAGATCGAGGTCCTCAACATGGTGATGCGCAACTCGGAGGAGCTAGGAACAGGGGTGGAGCCAGGGGTGTTTCAATATATTTTACATTTCACCAAACACATACTTAGCTATAATAATAATTTGGCGGACATCAATACTTCATCTCAAGTTTATTTAGCGCCTTTATTATTATGTGTTGACTCTCTTTTTACTATATGAATCATACTACAGATGTAGCAAACACTTACATACATGCACACACAATCACCCCTATGAACAAACAAATATCCTACCCTACTATTAGCACCTCCCAAATACTAGGTCGGTAGATTTTGAGATTCATGAATGACCACATGCTGCTCACTGTTGATAGCTATCAACGGTCATCCGTACATCACGGGAAGAATATCATTGTTACATTGTCAAATATTGGAATGAGTATAGGAAAATAAGAACATATGCATGGATTACTAATCTAGAAAGAATATAAACAGATGCATGATGAGCTACGTCAAATTCGCATATGTTGAATATCTTTGAAGGCCCCCTCTATATATAATTCTTGGTTTTGCCCTTGGCTGCGAAGGGATGCGGGGCTGAATCAGCTAGACCATGCATTATCCGCACTTGCTGACATGCTATGGGGCCACGCGTAGCAGCCTGCAGCTGCACTGCCACCTGGCGGGCACCCTTCTTACTCAACTTTCGTGACAAAATCTCCATCTTGAATCTGCCATGGAGACAGATGCCCTCCCATAGCATTGCAAGCCATAGAGGAACACGATGGCATCGTGGTGGAGTGGTTGTTGGTGGTAGGGAATCTAGGGCATGCCCGGAGAAATGCCATCTGCCATGTGAGGTCAGCCAACACCTTGGTGATGGGATTTGGCGTAGGGCAACCTTCGATTGCTTGTCACCGTCATCAGAACCTGGTGGCTTTGATACTAGATGTTATGATGACAGCTAGGGGTGAGAGGGAGAGAGGGTACTAACCAGAGGCCTTGCCCACGACTAAGCATGAGCGATGTGTTTTACTTCTAATTCCTTCTTTTTTCCTAACCCTCATTCAGGTTACAAATAAATAGCTTCCCTTGCTAACCACTTCCTATAATGACTCTCTTCTTTCCTATTATTCCTCCTACCTTTAAATTAATCCAATCAACTAACTAAGATAAGGTTGAACAAATTTGCCTCTAATTGGGGTGTGGCTGTATCCAAGACATACGTATCTAACACTAAAACCCTCTTGAACAAGCAGCTCATCCTCAAGCTACAACCTAACTAGCTTATAATGATGACTCAACCCAACACAGATCTAACACCTAAAATAGGCCTTTTACATCTTGGCCCATTTTAATTATCCTTCTTAACCTGAAATAGATTTGGACTCTTTATTTTGACGGCTCATCAATGGAAGGTGGACACCGTTAGAGCGCAATAACTGCACATGTTTAACCACCTAGATCCCATGGAGAAGTCCACACTTGGGCTGACGTCTTGAAGAAACAAGAGCACATCAGCCCACGTAGCTTGGCCACCACATATATCTTGAGCCATGAGCCTAGACCCAGCCTCATTCGAACGGATGAGCTAGGCACAACAACTGTTGATGTCCATCTTGCTGAGGAAATGGAGCTTCGCCTGTGCATCGTCGGCATGCACATCACCAAGAAGGAAGCATGGTGTTCATGCCATGACAACGACCAGCGAAGGCACCACCCGCAGTGGTTGATGGTGGAATGCTTTTGCGTTACGCGTTGCACACCTGCTTGGTTGATGGTGGAATGCTTTTGCGTTACGCGTTGCACACCTGCTAGTGACCCCATGCCTTTTCCATGCTGGATGCATGGTTTTGCTAGTCCGTGCCGCACGGGGAATAGAGGAGGGCTTCTGATGGAGAACGGTGAGGAGGGGGGCACCTCCACAACCGCCGCCATCGTAGACTATGAGTTTACCGCTTGTGGGGGAACATCATGCCCGCCGCCCATGGGGAACAGTATTCCCAAGATCCCAGATGTATTGGACGAGATCAAGGTCCTCTGCACGGTGATGCGCAACTTGGAGGAGCTGTGAAGGGATGTGTGACTGAATATCTGCAAATCATGCATCTCCCGCACCAGCCAACGCGCTAGGAGGCTACGCGTAACAGCCTGCAGCCACACCATCATCGACACCTGGCGGCACTCTTCTTACTTAGCTTCTGCCGCACAATTTCCTTCAACTTTGAATCTGGCATGGAGATGGCTGCTATTTGATAGCCCAACAAGCCACAGGTAACATCGGTGGCATTGTGGTGGTGGTCGCTGGCAGTCGGGATTCCAAAGCGTCTTGGCGCGCCCAAAGAGATGGCATCTGCTGGGCGAGGTCAGCCAACACCTTGGCGATGGGATCTAGAGCCGGCACCTTTGGCTTTTTGTCGCCCTAATCGGAACCTAGCATCTCTGATGCCAGATGTTATGATGGCAACTAGGGTTGAGGGGTGAGTGGGGACTGGCCAAGGGGACTTGCCCACGGATGAGCATGAGGGAAGGGTATTATTCCTTCTAACAGTTACTTTCCTGCTAGATAGGTTTTGTGTGGATCCGATCATGGGTCCATAAAACCATGACAGATGAAGAAACTCCTGCAGCATATATATGTAACCAAATCCAACAGTGGACATAAAGAAATAGATGCGCATGGCAGTGGGTGTGCATCACAGTTTTGGCAGTATGACATTGGGAGAAAACAATTTAATAAACATCATTGTTCAAAATTTTCCCCATACTGGATATTGGCTGCAACTGCCAGCGTGCCAATATAAAAACATAAATCCAAATTTTATAGATATAAATCGCAGCAATATATAAATCAAATTTTATAGATAAATCGCAACGATATACAATACACAGTACAAAATTTTTCGCCATACCGAATATATATAAGCAGCAGGATCAATCTGATGTGTAGGTAGTATATACCTGGAGTGTAGAAGCTGGTGTAGGGAACAATGTCGTAGAAGGCACTGCTCATGCAAACCTTGACTGCCTCGCCAGACTTGACATCAAAAGAGTAGAGACCATCGTCGGTCTTGAGGAAGACGACCCCGGCGCCGCCGTCCGCCGCAAAGGCAACCACCACACAAGGCGGGACACGGAAAGTTAGGGCATCCTGAGCTGCTGGGAGCGGCACACGAGGAGTAATGAGCTGCTTCGTCTTGAGGTCGATGGCCCTGCTGATCACCCAAAACCCTGCATCGTCTTCCCTCTGCCGAGGAGGACCAATCCTCCTGGACCAGAGTCTTAGTACACAGCTCATGTCCACCTGCGCAAATCCCAGCCCGCCGTCCTCCATTGCCGTGAGCACGATGCGCGGACTGTAGATGTGCATCTCCGGCAGGCGAAGCACCGACATCTGCCGCGTCGCCGGATCGCACCGGAGTATCCTGGTGTTGGTTCCCCGCCTGTGGAGCAAGAAGTAGAGCGCGTCGCCGGCCAGAACGCCGGGCGAGGCGGCGTCGAGCTGGTCAGCACCTGGGAGAGCCGCGGTTGTTGCCTCGCCGCTCCACGCGCCGGATTCAGATGAGTAGACGTCGGCGAACATCTCCTTGCCGTCGATGCCGACGAACACGACGCGGAAGTGGCAGTCGAGGTGGTCGCAGCCGGCGTCGGGGCCGGCATCGCAGTTGCAGAGCACGGCGGCGTTCCAGCTCCGCACGTACCTGGGCCGCAGGAGGAGCGGCAGCGGCCGGACCTCGCCAGCGATGGGGTCCCAGACCGCGAGGGCGGAGTCGTGGTCCTCCTGGGGCGCGGGGATCCTGTTGAGGAGGACGCGGCCGTGGCGGGCGTCGTCGCGCGGTAGCGCGCGGCGGCGGCCCGGGCGGAAGGCGCAGCGCGGGGGGACGAAAGCGGGCGGCGCCGCCGGTGTCGGGCGAGGTTCGCGACGACCCCCAGCACGGGGGCACGCGGTGGCGCTGCTGGTATCGGGCGGCGGAACCCGCTGGCCGAGACGAGAAGGGACCACTGCTTGCAGACGAGGGCCGCCCGGACGAGGTGCGCGGGGTGGTCGGGTGGGAAGCCGAGGAGGATCTCCTCGACGATCTCGCTTGGCAGCTGCGGCGGCCAGCGTCTGCTGGCGGCGCCCGCCAGCGCCATGGGTGGAGCGGAGCGTCTCCACGGCTCTGGTGGCCGTTTGCGAAATGGAAACGGAGTGGGAGGGTGAGCCGACGGGGAATTGAATTTGAGCCTGAGGCAGAGCAAGTGGGACCCGCAAGACAGAGAGTAACTGGGGCTGTTGAAATGAGTCGATCCAATTTCCATACTCAAGGCCCTATTGGGATTCATCTCATAATAGTTACCAGCTAATAACTCAGTAGCCAGCTAACTATTAGCTACCTAGTATGAGCTAGAGGTTATTTGGATGCACAACTAAAGGTCTCCCTAACTTCTAGCTATTAGCTAGATGTGACGTGGTATAAAAAAATAGAAAAGAAATTAGTTACTAGCGAAGAGCAAATAGCTAGTCTATTTTATATAACCCAAGAATATGAGAGAGGAGCGTGTGTGTCCCCAATAACATATAAATACAAAAAATAGCCTTCACTTTTGTCTCCTACTAGCAAATGCCCATCCGTTGCTATGGGAGATTCAAAACTTTCAATGCAATAAGAGTATGAAAGAAAATAATTGAAAAAAAAAATCAAAATCAACAAACAACAACAAAAAGTCAGCTTCAATTTTAATAACATTAATTGTAAAAACAGCTTGTTTAGATACACTCGTATTTCTTTCAATCCATATATGTTGGGGTAGATTGGAGTGAGATTTAAACTAATTTTCACTTCAATCCACTCCAAGACATATGGATTGAGGCGAATACTGAGAGTATCCAAACGAACCCCCAGATGGATACTCTCTCTCTTTTTTAATAAGTGTCATATTAGATTTGTCCTAAGTTAAATATTGCAATCTTTGACCAACTATTTTTAAAAATTCTTATAGTTTCATCATATATGGATTATGTATTATGATAGTGTTTCTTATGATGATAAATCTATATAAAAATGTAAATCTTATGACATCAAACTATATAATTTTTTAAAATCAAAGGTCAAAGATACATAAGTTTGACTTAATCTAATGTGGCACTTAAAAAACAGAGGGAGTATTTTACCGCCGTTGCTTTATCGGTCATGTTGGTAGTCTTGTATTGATGTATTCTTTCTTATAGGTCTAGTCGATTAGGTTTGCTCTTTAGGGCACAGGTGCTTAGTTCAGCTTCGCTAAATATTTCTTTTCGATGGAATTTAGTGGGTGTGAATTTAAGAGATTAGTATAGAATTGTCGCTTCTTTACAACAATTGAACTTACTGTAGGAAAGAGATGTTTTTGTCTAGAGTCTAACCGCTTCAGGATGTTTCACGGTGAAGTCCATGTATGCTTTGCGTTAATTAACAATGGACATTTGGCGTATAAAGTACCAACGAAAATTAATTTTTTTTGTGGTATCTAAAAAGAGGTGTGATTTTAACTAAGGATAACTTAGCACGTCGCAACTGGAATGGTGACAGGCAGTGCTACTTCTGTCACTCTCCAGAGACCATTCAACATCTTTTATTAGATTGTATCTATGCCAAATTTTTGTGGCGAGCTGTTTATATACTTTTTGGAATTGCACCTCCCTTTAATATGAATGACCTATTTAATAGGTGGTCACAAGTAGCAAACAAAAAGTATAATTCATTGTTGTTAACGGCAGCCTCTGCGTTCTGTTGGGCAATTTGGATAACCAGAAATGAGATGGTTTTTGACAAATGTAGACCGAAATCTTTTTTGCAGGTACTCTTCAGGGGAACTCATTGGCTTCGCCAATGGGCAAAATTGCAGCGACATGACGATCGATGGGATCAGTTGATTCTAGCCGGGCAACATCTAGAGACGGCGGCCCTGCAATTTTTTGGCTCTAATGGATGGTTATCTTCTAGATACATTGGTCATGCTTAGTCAAAACTTTATCATTTTTTCAGTTATTTGGTCGTTGGCTGCAAAGTTGTTTTTTGTAGTCCAAAGTTGTGCCCTTGAAAAAAACTCTGTACTAATTGGCCTGATTGTATCAGTTGATAGATGAAGCCGGATATGAACTATCCTTTATATAAAAAAAAAGATCTATATGCGTGAAGTTGTGGTCCGAATCAACAATATATATATATAACTAGGAGTCAAAGATGATTGACATGGTTATGTAAAATTTTTAAATAACTTCTCATGCACTGTAAGGAGGAATGGGTTTATATACATGATGACTAGAGGCTTGCACGGGTACATTCGACTTCTGGGCAGCATTTCATACTATGACCAAGTCAAAAAGAAGCAGAGAATGTAATTTTTCAGCATGCATCTCGCGCAAATGAAACGAGAAGTAAGCCAGAGATGATTGACTTTGTCTTCTTTGAGTAACTAAAAATTTTAAACTTCGCCACGCCTCATATGGATCTGTAAACTCGTAACTTTCAGTTCTGTGTTAGGATCCAGCACCAATATGAAGCTGTAAGTTACAGTTTCAGGGTCATTCATTGAGGCTTAGTCACCGTTCAACAAGCAATTCTAAATAATAGTATTATAAAACGATGAACCGTATATTGACCAACTCTAAATATTTGATGTGCCACCCGTGCATATAAAATTGCCATTCTACGTGTAATATATGAATGTGAGAATAATATTTTTACACCAAAACTAGGTACTAGATATTGGACCAAACAATAATCATACTTTTTTTTTCTGTATTTCATTGAAAGCAAAAGTACTGGAGTACATTTAGGCAGGAGCCGTCAAAAACAAGTTTAAGAGAAGCAAGATGCTTCAAAAAAAAAAGGAGAGAAACCAAAACAATTCATTGATAGGAATACCATCGATTTTTCATGCATTAGTAGAAGCACCCGTGCTTGGCTCCTCATTGATGGAGATTGCTCTAAATGCTGCAGAAATACACAAATAATATGTAAATACCAATAGATTGGCTGTCGATTCAAATCTGCACTAAACTAAACACAGGGAGCAACAAATTGATTTTTTTTTAAAAAAAATCAGACAAACACGAGCTTATTAGTATATGCAAGGCAACCATACTTGTTTATTGGAAGAAAAGACTGGCTCATAATTCATGAAAACATCTCTTTTATTTAGCATGGATATACATATAAGAGACATATAATCATAAACTTTTATGTTTTATACTGATAAAGTTGACCGAGATAGTAAAGATTAGCAATGTTCATCATGTATGTAATGTCAATTTTGGTCTCTTAGCTATTGGATATAAATTTGTATCAGTTCCACAAGCCATTTATCTGCCATTCGTCATAACATGTCGTCCTAATTTATCTGTCAACAAGTTTCTTGGAAGATCTAACCAATTTTATGAATGATCCATAATCAAAAAAATGTAGCACTACACTTTATATATGTTATATTGCAATATTAAGCTTTCATAAGCTCGCTATTATTCATCTGTCAGTATATCACTGTCCATACTTCAATTCATACTTACTACTAAGAAAAATACTCTAGCAAACCTAAAAGAAAGTAAAACTATACAGAGTTCAAGATTGCCGGGGACACGAGAGGCAATTACCTGCTGGACTGCAGAAACTCACGTAGGGAATAATTACAACATCGTCACCATCGGATACCTTCTTCACCGCTGGAGTTGAGATTAATAGCCAGAACTCCGGCATCGCCAGCCCATATGACAAAAACACCGGCAGCATCCGATCCGCAGCAGCAATGATGTAAGGTGAGGACGAGAGTGCAGAAACAGGGAGAAAACTCTTGATGTCAACAACTCTATGTTGTGTCCATGTCCATCCACCACTCGGCGTCGGAGCAGCCGACTCGCTCAACCATATGCAGAGAGAGAAATCATGCACCATGACGAATCCCAACTGATCGTCTTTATTTATATTTTCGAATATGGTTATTTTTTTAACAACGTAAACATGTATATTTTCGGATTAGTTCAAGTTCATGTACTATACGTTTATATTTTCGAATATATTTACGTTTTGTTTTTGTATAAACAGACATGTATATATGACGGATGTATCGTGCATGTGTGAGTTCGATTTGTATTCCCATCAGATTGTCCGTTTCCATAATAACCCAATCTCACATCGAAACCCCTCGGCCCCAGCACCCACCGACCTCGAGCAGCATGGCGGCGCCACCGCCGGCGCTGATGGACGAGCTCGTGGAGGCGGAGATCCTCCTCCGCGTCCCGCCAGACGATCCCGCGCGCCTCGCTCGCGCCGCTGTCGTCTGCAAGCGTTGGTGCCGCCTTGTCACGGATTCCAGCTTCCGGCGCCGGCCGGTTCCGCCAGTTCCACCGCACGCCGCCGACGTTGGGGTTCGTCGTCGGCCGCGATTCATGTGCCACCCACTTCTTACCCAGCTCCTCCTTCCGGCCGTCCTTAGGCGTCTCCGGCGAGCTCTGCTGGTGTCCGCTCCCCGGCACGGCCGCATCCTGTTGTTCTACCACCGTGACCCCAACGATTATGACCTCGACCACTATGACCTCGACTACATGAGTAGAGAAAGTAAGGAGCTCATCTTTTGGACGCCAGCCACCAGTGAGGTGCTCAGGCTGCCCACCCTATGGTTGCGCATATCATGCTATTGCTCGTCAGCTATGGCGGCAGCGTTGCTCTGCGGAGCGCCAGGCTGCGACCACATGGAGTGCCCCTGGTATGGCGACTTCAGTGTAATCTTGGTGTGCGGAGACAATTTGGGGCACTTCAGTTACGCTTACGTCTACTCGTCGGAGGACAATGCGTGGAGCGAGACAGCCACTATTGAGCTACATGGGTTTGTTGCGCAAAGTTGCCCTTGCAGTGCCCTTGCCAGGAATGCGCTCTACTTCCTCCTAGAGGAGGACAACCATACAATCCTAGAGTACAATTTGTTGAAGAAAGAACTGTGGATCATCGGACTACCACCAATATGCAATGAGTCCACAATTGTGCTCATGACAGTATCATATGGATATATCATCCTTCATTTTTACGTTGTTATAATGAAATTGATGGATCATAGATATTAGCAATGCTCATGCAGGTAATGGCAGTTTTGGTCCCCCACCAAGTCCCAACTGCTGGATTGGGATCAGTTGCGACAAGTCATGGCCCCCATCATCCGTCAGAGCTCAGAACAGGTCTGGGACAAGTTTCTCTTGGAATATATATCTAACGAATTTTACGGATGATCTACCATAACAAAAAAAATAGCTTTTCTTTTGCAAATATATCATTGTCATGCTACTATGTGAAATATTGGCAAACCAGAAGAAAGTAAATAAGCTGTACTGAATTAAAGAAAGCCAGGGACACACATGAGGCATGCAATATATATTACCTGGAGTGCAGAAACTAATGTAGGGAATAATATCTACAATGGCAATGTGGGGCATTTGGCCATCAAATACGTTCCTTACCCGGCCAGACTTGAGATCAATAGCCAAGAATCCAGCAGCAAAACCGGCCAGGACGACAATAACACTGTCCGCAAGAGCAATTATGTTAGGTGAGGAAGAGAGGGCAGAAACTTGGGGAAAATCCCTGAGGCCAATCCTTCTATGTTGTGTCCATGTCCATCCACTCGTAGTCGTCGGAGCATCGTCAAACTCCCTCAACCACATGGCAGAGACAGAAATCTTGAACCATGGCGAATCCCATGCCGTGGCCACCATCCTCATCAACTGACATTATTAGCACAGCAATGGTGTAGTACCAGTCGTATGTCAGCGGTAGACTGATGACCGACAACAGTTGTTTCCTGGCCAGATCGTACTCCACGATTCCTAGGTTGTTTTTCTAGGAGGAAGTAGAGCGCGTTCCCGACAAGCGCATTGCAAGAGCAACCTTTCTTGACATACCCATGTCCCTTAATAGAGGCTGTCTTGCTCCAATTGTCAGCCTCCGACAAGTAGACGTAAGCGTGAGCGAACCTGCCCAACAGCTCTCCGCTGATCAAGACCACAGCGAACTGGCCATGGTCAACGGCGGAGGAGCACTCCATGTGGTCGCAGCCCGGCGCGACGCAGAGCACCGCTGCGTTCCAATGGAGACGGTAAGAGCTCGGGGAGCTGCAACATTGGCAGCCGGCGCACCTCACCGGCGGCCGGAGTCCAGACAATGAGCTGCCTGTGATCGTGATCGTGGTCGTGGTAGAATAGGATGCGGCCATGGCGGGCGTCGAGCGGGCACCAGTCGCGGCAGACGGCGTCGGGTGGGCTGAAGGGAGAGGTGGGCAAGAACAAGAAGCCGGTGGCAAGTGAGTCACGTGACCGGCGGCGGAGGTGGACGATGAGGTACCCGAGCAAGGGGGGCCGTGCGGTGGAGGTGCCGGCGCCGGAAGCCGGCGCCGGAAGCCGGGATCCGTGACGAGGCGGCACCAGTGTTTGCAGACAGCGGCGGCACGTGCGAGATGCGCTGGTTCGTCAGGCGGGAGGCGGAGCAGGATCTCTTCCACGACGTCGTCCATCAATGGCGGCAGTGGGCGTGGCGGCGCGGCCATGCTGCTGGACGCTGGATGAGGAAGACAAGGGTTTGGTCCGGCGAGGGCCAGAGAGCTTAGATGGGAACGTTACATTCGATCCGATTCAACCCGGTTGAAGAAGAGGATCAAACATGGAAACGCTTTGCAATTGCCTTATGATGGCAATATACGAGCCTGAGTGCCTGACGGATGTTTACTGAATTTTTGTACTATATTACCAAATCGCAAATTCCACTAACACTCTAAAGGTACAAAAACTCAGAAGATACGTACAACATATATATGTTTATTTATTTACAAACCAAAATATATACGAATATGCAGGAGGCACGCAGCAACTTTAACCTGAAATTGAGACACTACTTCATACTTGGCACATTTGAATACTTTAATCATTTACGAAGTGTACATGTACCATATATAGTCTCGAAACTATTATTACATTCTCATATGGCTTTATGATTTCTCAAAGTGACCTTCTACACTACGTACCACAAAAAACAGATTTCCAGAGACGGGTATATATAACAGATTTTCAGAGGCGGGCTGCCTACCTATATATCTGCTTTAAGGGTCATTATTAATCAGTAAAATAACAGAGGCCAGGCCGGTGGTAGTAATGACCGCCTCTGAAAATCAAAGGAGAAAAAAATCAGCCTATATGGGCTCGGGCCAAGCTCAGAGATCCGCCCCTGCTAGATCACTGACCGCCGGCCTTCCACGTCCTTGGAGACTTGCCAGTCAAGCCTGTCGGTCATCCTTGTAGATCCAAGATTACCGAGCTCACCCGCCATACTTGTCACCAGCTGTGGAGATCCACCGCTTGAGTCCGCTCGTCCTCACCTTTGTCTCTAAGATTGAAAGCATAGATCCGGCCATTGTCGAACCCTGTCATCCTCATTGTGAGTCTATTTGGCAGAGCTCCATTAGCTTCAGTTCCACGAAAAATGGATCCAGATTCAATTTTGTTAGCGAAACACTTCAAGCTCCAACAACTACACTATTGATTTGCTCCATAAAAACAACGGATCTAGCTTAGATTAACCGACTTACTCGAGCGCCAAACCAAGGCTGGAGTTAGTAGAAATTACCCACCATGCCATTGATTACACAGAAAAGTTGGTTCGTCCTGTCTTTCATACTCTCTTCCTTGTTGTGTCACAAGTTGTCGTGTGCAGTGCCGCCCTCGGCCTGCCGGCCCTTGTCGGGCGCAAGCCACCCAAGGTGGTAGCCATGCCTGCCCGCAGCCGCCCGCATCATCGCCCATGACTGGTCGCATGCCCGCCCCCGGCCAGCAACCGTGCCGCCCCGCCACCTCTACACACATGCTTGCGACTATGGAGGAAAAAACTTCTGTCAATTTGCCCCTTATATATTTTTTTTATGGCTACATGTGAGATTATTTCTATTGCATCTAACATTTATTATGGCTCTTGAAATTTGTTTTCTTTTTATTTCAAATAATGTTAGGCTAAGCCCAACTAGGTAGCAAGCTAAGGTAATCATGCAACAACTCAACATTCTGTTGCTAAGCATGGACATATTTTCTAGTATTATTGAATACTAGTAAAATGTTAATTTAGTGTTTTCCCCGGCCAGTTGAGAGAATGGAATTGTTGATTTTTGTATTTTACCTTTGAGAATGGAGCTCCTATGCCAATGTTCTGGCATTATATTGTTCTTTAACGTTTCATGAGTTAGTATTGGTTTTCTTTAAATGACAAGGGAAGAGGGAGAGGAATCAGACTGTTAGAGGATGGCTATAAGAAATGTCTAGAAAAAAAATAGCAAAAATATAGTTGTGACGCCAAGTTAACTGGTGATACTTATTATTTAAATAATTTAGATTCAGCGACATTTGAATACATTATATGGTGAAACGGTGGGCGACACTCATTTGGAATTTTGAGTAGTGACTGGGACCCTGTTTTCTGTACCTTTCACCAGTTAAACCGGAACAAGGCGACATGACAAAAAATGTGGCACCGGAAGGATTAACATGGACCTAATTGGCTCAATTTAAGTACGAAATTTTGCCATGGCTAAAAAAATAATAACCAGTTACTGGTAGACATGGAACGGTGTAAAAACAAGTGGTGAGTTTAATAAACTAATTTAATGTACAAATTCATTAGAGGTCGATTTTTTTTAGATACGTAGAGAAACGGTCAATTTTATAGTCCAGCACACAAGACCTGATGGAAAGCACGCCAAAAAGGTCCTCGTCAAGTTCAACGCCCTTTGCCAACCAAGTCAAACAAGACTGCAAGATTTGTTGCAGTGCTTCTCTGTAGTCTGTACTCTGTACAAGCTGCCTGTATCTGCCTATATATGTGCTGTTGCTCCGTCGCCAATCAATCACACAAACACTTCATCACTCTCAAGAGCAGCCAGCTACAAACAGTTTAATTACAATCTCTTTCTTGGTTCTACTCACAGCTCTATTCGTAAACCATGGCGTCCCAGGCCATCGAGAGCCACCGTGCCGGTGCACAGGTCGTCACCGGAGACGCCGCGTGCAGGAAGAAGTCTGTTGAGCTGCTGGAGGAGCTCGGCCTCCCCAAGGGCCTGCTTCCAATGGAGGACATCCAAGAGTTCGGCTACAACCGGGAGACAGGGTTCATCTGGTTGGTGCAGGGGAAGAAGAAGGTGGAGCACACATTCAAGAAGATCAAGCAGACGGTATCCTATGCCTCCGAGGTCACGGCGATCGCCGAGAAGGGCAAACTGAGGAAGATCGCCGGCGTCAAGACCAAGGAGCTGATGCTCTGGCTCAGCGTCGTCGAGGTCTATGTTCCCGAGGCCTCGCCAGAGAAGATCACCTTCAAGACCGGCACCGGCCTCTCTGACACCTTCGATGCTGCTGCCTTTGCACTGGGAGAGTAACCACAGTTCAAGCTAAAAGTAGTACGTTGCTGGTGCTGCGTGGCCGTGTGTATTTATCTCTTGTTTTGTAACAACATGCATGATGTATATCTCGTGTGTGTGAGTCTGTACCGTGAAATATTTGAGAATTTGATTTCGTATACAATTCAGTGAACTCTGACACGACCAGGTTGAATCAGACGGACCACAATAACCCCTGGCACCAATGGAACATTGCATTGTTCTTTTGTCACTGTTGTAACCCTCGGACATGTTTGCTAGTATATATAAGAGTATAAAAATTTCTTGGGACCAACATTCATGACTTTCACTACTTTTTTAGAGTTCCAGAGAGCAAAATTTAAAGGAAGATTACATCACATTAACGCTGCATCCAGCGCAAACCACCAGGACTGAGCCGCACGACATGGCTTAATTGTCTCCCCAGACCCCTCAGATGGATCCGTCAGCGAACTCACAGGGCTTCCCATGATCCTTCTGGCATCCAGAGGGTTTCTGTCGCCGCTCGTCTTATGTTCAAAGCCACCACCTCCATCAACTGCTCTCTCTTTTCTGGTGGGCAGTTCATGACTTTCACTACTATCTTTGTCCTACAAGGTTCATGGTCCCTCTCCCTCACGCCACGCCCTTGACTCACAGCCTGAGGCCGGCCCTGCAGAGGTAAATCTTATTCACCTTCAACATGATGTGGGTTACGGATGGGAAATGTAAACCCATGGCAGGAGTAGGACCTAGTGGAGGTAGATTGCATCCACATCAGCAATAGTCTGAAGCTGCAAAATCCCTACGTGACACCAATCACATGGTGTGTTGGTCAGCAAAGCCGGAGCCAATGCACGTTGTGGCTTGGCATGGCTCGATAGTTGCATGTCAATTTAAGATGATGAGTCAAATCTCTAGTTAATTTCTGAAGAAATGGGATTATTTCTTCATTGCACCTGAAATTTATTTTGGCTCTTGAAATTGATTGATTGAATTGAAAATTAGGCTAAGCCCAATAATAGCTAAGGTAACTGGGTAACATATCCACACCGGCGGAGCTACGTGGAGGCCAAACGTGGCCATGGCCCCCCCTTGTCTGTGTGTTTTTTCTTAAGACAGCATACTGTCCATCAGTCCATGCCGTCTCGCCTAGTACGTGCGGAGTTTCTGCTTGTCATGTTCCTGCCCTCTCTGACTTCACAGCTGTGACTGCAACCACCGAGATGCACTGCAAAGTCGCCAGGCCTGCAGGCCAAGATCAGCCCTACCATAGTTTACACAGCTGGCATGCTCAGGCTCCCACTCTTCTTCGCCTCTTCATACGAAGTACTCCCTCCGTCCAAAAAATGATGACTACTCCCTCCGTCCAAAAAAGATAAAGTTTTGGGTGTTCATGCCATAAGTTTGATTTAATTTACAGAAAATACGTACAATATTTATATCTCCAAATAAATTTGTTAAAAAACTAGGTCTAAAGATCTTTCGGATAATACTAATTATGATACTAATCAATAATATTTATTATTTATAAAATTGCCGGCATCCTTTCTCGGGAAGCGAACGTCGTCATCTTTTTGGGACGGAGGGAGTACAACCCTATAGCTATAATTATACTCCCTCTATCGCAAAAATAACTATCATTATAGGTTTTTATATCATAAATTTGACTCAATTTGTAAAAAATATGTGCAATATTTATATCTTCAAATAAACTTGTTAAAAACTATATTTAAAGGTCTTTCTAACAATACTGATTATAATCTATAAATATTAATATTTTTAAAAATATATTTAGTCAAAGTTGTTTTTCGAAAAGCAAAAACAACAGTTATTTTGGAATAGAGTACTTTTTAGTTCTCGTTCATTCTTTTTTTTTTTTTTTTTACTTTCACACTCTTTAATCTGTAAAAATATGTATAGGCTATTTTTTTAGCTAGGTATGTTATATGTATTTTAGTGTATATATGTGTATACATATAATATTAATCTGATATTGTGATGTGGAGATAATGTGACAGTGTTCACAGCAAACTAGACCAAATAAGTCACTTATTTTGTAATCAAATATGATCATTTACAAGTACCAAAACTATTTTTTCCACCACCTGTGTAAGTTCGGGTTCAATAGTAAATTGCGCCCCCCCCCCCTATGGTTTGCTTCAAGCTCCGCCACTGCATATCCAACATTCAGTTGCTACATACAGACATATTAGGTTGTATTATACATACTCCCTCCATCCCAAATTATAAGACGTTTGATATTTTTAAACTCAAGTTTGACCATTTAACTTATTCAAAAAATTTATGTAAATATTGCCAAATTTAAGTTATTCTTGAAGAACTGTCATTAATAAAACAAGCAACAACAAAAGAATTGATATTTTGTAAATTTTTTTGAATAAGACGGATGGTCAAACTTGTCGTAAAAAAAGTCAAGCGTCAAAAAAGGCAAACGTCTTATAATTTGAAATGGAGGGAGTACTAAGTATTTACTCGCAAAAAAAGACCTGTAAGTATTAATGTTAGTATTGTTCGTGTTGAGAATGGAACTGTTAATTTTAGTATTTTTCATTTGAGAATGGAGCTCCTATGTTGATGCTGTACAGAATCATACTTTGATGTTTCATGAGTTGATTTCAATATTTCTTTTATATGACAAGGGAAGATGGGTCAGAGGATGGCTAAATAAATGTCTAGAAAAATATAGCAAATTAAACTTATGCAGCTTAGTTAACCGGTGATATTTAAATAGTCATTAAAATAGGCAAAATTAAAATGTATTATAGTGAACCCGCACACTGATTGGAAATTTAGTGTGTTTGGACCCTGTTTTCAGTACCTTTCACAGTTAAACCGACACACAAGGACAAATTTAAATTTAAAAACTTATAACCGTTGAAAAAATACTAACAATCCATTGAGAAAAAAATCGGTGTAAAAATATGAGTTACCTAACTTTGCTATTTGTGTACAGTTTAAACTAATTTACACGTACCAATTCGTTGAAGCTAGATACGAGAAACGGTCAAGTTTGTAGTTCAGCACGCCGGACCTGAAAGAACACCCACAATGGTCCTCGCCAAGTTCAACGCCCTTTGTCAACCAAGTCAAACAAGACTGCACGATACTGTACTGCTTGTCTGCAGTTTGTACTCTGTACCAAAGCTGCCTGCCTGCATATATATTTGCCGTTGCTCCATCGCCAATCACACAAACACTTCATCACTCTCAAGAGCAGCAAGCGACATACAGTTTACGACTACACATATATAGTCTGTTTCTTGGTTCTACAGTCACAGCTTTATTTGTAGATCATGGCGTCCCAGGCCATCGAGAGCCACCGCGCCGGTGCACAGGTCGTCACCGGAGACACCGCGTGCAGGAAGAAATCCATTGAGCTGCTGGAGGAGCTCGGCCTCCCCAAGGGCCTGCTTCCAATGGAGGACATCCAGGAGTTCGGGTACAACCGGGAGACCGGGTTCATGTGGCTAGTTCAGGGGAAGAAGAAGGTGGAGCATACATTCAAGAAGATCAAGCAGACCGTGTCATATGCCTCCGAGGTCACGGCGATCGCCGAGAAGGGCAAGCTGAGGAAGATCACCGGCGTGAAGACTAAGGAGCTGATGCTCTGGCTCAGCGTCGTCGAGGTTTATGTTCCCGAGGCCTCGCCGGAGAAGGTCACCTTCAAGACAGGCACCGGACTGTCTGACACCTTCGAGGCCACTGCCTTTGCGCTCGGAGAGTAATCTAAGTAGTTGCTGTTGCTGCAAGGCCGTGTTTGTATTTATCTCTTGTTTTGTAACCAAACATGCATGATGTATCGTGTGTGTGAGTCTGTACCGTGGAGTATTTCGGGATTTGATTTCGAATACAATTCAGTGTTGTAAACAATTCTGTCAGGCTACCTCGTATTCCATAGAAATCTCCGTGTGGGACACGACTAGGTTGAATCGGACGGACCATAATAATCCCTCGCGCTCGCACCCACGGAACCCTGACGAAACGCTCGCCCTAGCAGCATGGCCGCGCCGCCGGCACCACGCCGACGACCATGCCGGCCGCCGGAACTGATGGACGAGCTCGTGGAAGAGATCCTCCTCCGCCTCCCGCCGGACCAACCCGCGCGCCTCGCCCGTGCCGCCCTGGTCTGTAAGCGCTGGTGCCGTGTCGCCATGGATCCCGGCTTCCGGCACCGATATCGCCGGTTCCACAGCACGCCGCCGCCGATGCTGGGGTTCATCGTCGGCCGCCGTTCCGGTGGCACCCAATTCTTGCACCGCTCCCGGTCCTTCCGCCTGTCCGACGACGTCGACCGCCACAGCTGGTGTCCCCTCGACGCGCGGCACGGCCGCGTCCTGTTCTACGATGACCCTAACTGGACTATCTCTGGAAGCAACAAGGTGGGACAGGGAGTGCTCGCCGTTTGGACTCCGGCCACCGGCGAGGTGCGCCGGCTGCCCACGCTGCGGTTTCTTAGCTCTCCCGATGCCTATTGGAATGCCGCATTGCTCTGCGTAGCGCCGGGCTGTGAGTGTGACCACATGGAATGCCCCTTCAATGTCGTCTTGGTGTGTAGGACCGAGTTGGACAGTTCCACCCACGCTTACGTCTACTCATCGGAGGCCGGTGAATGGAGCGAGACGGCCTCTATTAAGCTACATGGGTATGTTCAACGTTGCGGTTGCAAGGCCCTTGTTGGGAACGCGATCTACTTCCTCCAATATCAGAACGCTGGAATCATCGAGTACGATTTGGTCAAGAAAGAACTGTCGGTGATCGGACGACCGCCGATATGCGACTATTATTCCACAGTTATTGTGCTCATGTCAGTGGAGGATGTTGAAGGCGGGTTGGGATTCGCCATGGTGGACGGTTTCTCGCTCTGCATATGGTTGAGGGAGTCTGTTGCTGCGACTAGGGGTGGTGGATGGATATGGGCGATACATAAAGTTGTTGACCTCAAGAGTTTCCCCGCTCTTTCTAAGCTCCCATCCTCATCTTGCATCATTGCTGCTGCGGATGCTGTCGGTGTGTTTGTCATATGGGCTAATGGTGCAGGAGTTTTGGCTATTAATGTCAAGTCTGGCCGAGTGAGGAAGCTAACCGATGATAACATTGTTAATATTATTCCTTACATGAGTTTCTGCACTCCAGGTAAATTGTCTCATGTGTCCTAGGCCAACTTGAATTCTCTACAGTTTACTTTCTTTGGTTTTCCAGCATTTCACTTAGTAGCTTGCATGGAAGTATGGGCAATGATATATTGGTAGAAGAATAATGAGTTTTTCTCTATGATTTGTCATTTTCAATATAACAACATAAAAATTAATTAAATATGATATATCCATGAGTAAAGAGCCTGGTTTTTTTTTCCAATAAAAAGGTGAGGTCGCCCGGGTGTTAAATCCTAGACTTGCAAATATGTGTAATTGTTTGCCTGCTTTGTTTTTTAAAGCAATTTGTCGGTGATGTTTGGTTTTACATGTTTCTCGACTGTTCAACAATGAATCTATTTATTTACATCATTTGCGTATTTCTGCAGCATTATCAGCAGCCACCAACAATGAGGGGCCTTGCACGGGTGCTTCTAATAATGCATGACAATGCAAATGGATGGTACTCCTATCACTGAACTGGTGTTGGTCTTTCTGCTGGATTTTAGGGTTTCTATGTTCTGTTGAAGAATCTTGTTTCTTAAACTTGCTATTACATCTGTACAGTTGGCAACAAGTTTTGACTGATGTGCCTGTCTTGTACTCCTGCTTTCAATGAAATTCTGGAAAATGTATGATTTGGTTGGTCCAATATCTATTCTCTAGTTTGTGGTCCTTCACTCCCTTCTCTTGACTCGCAGCATGAGGCTGAGGCCAGCCCAAAGCCCTGCAAGAGGTAAATCTTTATCCTCCAACACGATGTCGGTTACGGATGAAAAATGTAAACCCATGGAAGGAGCCTGAGGCCTAGGACTTAATTAGTGGGGGTAGAGTGCATCCTTGTCCAACATGGCATCAGTAAAAGTTTGAAACCCCAAAACCCCTACGTTGTGCCATACATAAATGGTATGTTGTTTAGCAAAGCCTAAGCCAATGCGCATTGCTGCTCAGCATGGCTCCATCATATCAATTTAAGATGAGTCAATCTCTAGTCAATTTCTGAAGTGAGATTATTTTTTTTTATTGCACCTAACATTTATTGTGGATCTTGAGATTTGTTTTATTTAATAATTGAAATAAGTTTGGCCAAGACCAATAAAAGGTAGCTCGCTAAGGTAACCGCGCAACATGGCCAACATTCTGTTGCTACGTTCCGACATATAAGCTTGTATTATCAAATACTTTTTAAGAATTACTCGCAAAAAAAAAAATTGTATTGATTTTAGTAAAGTCCCTGTTGAGGATGAGAGTGTTAATTTGAGTATTTTCGTTTGAGAATGAAGAGCTCCTATGTCAATGTTGTAATATTATATTGTTTGGCCGGCTCATAATCTTGCTGATAGAAAATACTATTGGAAGAGCTGATAAGCCGGATGATAAATCTCCATTCGTTTCAGCTTATCAGCCATTTCAACGGTATTTTACTTACAAATAATTTTTATTTTTTATACCCAGCGATATTTAAATACGGACATTATAATAGGAAAAAAATTAAATGTATATTATATAAAATGGGCACATTGATTTGAATTGAGTGTTTTGGACCCTGTTTTCAGTTAAAACTGATACAAGGCTGAATTTAAATAAAAATTATAATGGTCGAAAAAAATACTAAATATTTAGGACCGTATTACCGCCTGCACGTGCAGGATTTGGACTTTCCGCCTGCACACCCTAATTTGGAAAGTTAATATATCCGGTTGCCGAAAAAGGATATCGGCGCTTTGGCGCGCTCCATGGCGCGCGCCTCCGCGACGACGCTACAAGGCCGATGAGCGATCCCCCGCCCACCGCAAAAGATAAGACGCACAGCTATGGGCCCCACCGCATAAAGCATTGCTCAGCACCTTCTTGTACCGCAAGACTCCTCAACACATCAGATCTGGGAAGTAACCACCAAGCAAAAACACCAGAACCCCAAATACGATGAAGAAAACCACATTCATCCAGGATTGAAGCAACTATTCAGAAAAGTATCTTCACAATAGCGGTAATTCAATTCAGATCACTACATGGTCCATGTTTCTTGCCTTCATATCTCCTCTCGGATTGCTGCGTTTTACCTTGTGCTGAATATTTTGTACACATTCACAAGGTCACGATTCTAGTTATTTACAAATCTTTTCAAACCGACTTCTAGAAAAGTCACAGATTCCTAGAAAGGCATATGCTAGATATTCACGCACTACTTGATATTCACAACTTGTCTGTAAGATATTCACGATGGCAACATGTCTTCACGATTGCAACATGTCTTCATACCTATGTTCCCGGTGGCTTCTCATTGATGTCCAACCTCAGTAGGAAAAAAAAGAGCATATTAGAGCTATGATCAAACCGAACCGGTGTCTTCATGCACATTGGTTGCCTTTTGTGCATGTGAAAAGCACTTACATATTACAACTTGCATCTACACATGTAATTGCCTAATGATTTGTTAGTAGTTGCCTAATAGAATTACACTAAATTGCTGAAAGGGTAACATGTAATTGCTTGTTTTGAAATGTGCGTAACGGGATGGATCCGAATGAGCTTCCAAAGATGAAGATGGTGATGAGACTGAAATCCAATGTTCTGTATACGCATTCCTCGTGCCTTTGATGACATTTTCTCGATTTGCCTACAATTACAGAGCTGCAATGTTCCCTAGAAGAAACACAAATAGAGGAAGCCGCTAATGCAAATGAAGTTGAACCCGTGATAGCTATTGGTGTTTCGAGACGAAGTTGCTGACCTGCAGCTTCCTAGCGTAGATTTCTTCACCGATGAGCCCTACGTGGGTAAGATGTTTGATACGTTGGAGGATGCTAGGAATTGCTACAATGAATATGCCAGAGGAAAGGCTTCTCTAAGAACCTGGAACATCCAGAGGTCAGCCATTACGAAAACAACTTGACAAGGTCCCGTTTGTGTGTAACAAAGAGGGGAAAGGTAAACGAGCAAGGCTGCCGCCGAGGAGATCATTCAAGTTGATGACATTGCACAGGGTACCTCTCAAAGTAGTGGTTCAGATGTTGATGAACGGACAGAGAAAAAGGCAAAGTGCATAGGCATCAAGAGGAAAAGAGAAAAGATGAAGTACACCAACCGCAGCAGAGCAAGAATGCCGATCAAGTTCAATGGGAACAAGTGGTTTGTGAAGCAAATGGTGGCTGATCACAACCACAACTTGGTGGACAAACCATCACTTTCTAAGTTCCTAAGATCCCATGCTTTGGGATACCTCAAGAAGAAGTGCAGCTCCTAACAATTATGCATGAGTGCAATTTGGAAAGTAGCCGGATGATGCAAATTGATGTCTCGGCTGTATGGGTTCCGCATTTCAAGATCTTTATCATGACAAGCACTTGAGCAATTTAAGGGCAGGAATAAGGGCACAAGCAAAGAAAGAGCGATATGAGTGAAACTTTGGATTATTTCTATGAGCTGAAAAAAGGAGGATAGTGGTTTCTTCTTCAAAGTGCGGGTTGATGCGATGACAAGGTGGAAAATATATTTTGGGTAGACGGTGCAGCGAGAAGCGTCATGGAATTACAATGATTGCATTTCTTTTGATAGCACCTACCTCACAAACATGTATAAAATGCCATTTGCTCCCTTCATAGCTATAAATAGACACGGGCAATCGATCCAAGTTGGCTGTGCTTTCTTGAGGAATGAGACTACAGAGGCTTATGTTTGGTTGTTTGAAGCTTTTCTGCAAGCCATGAACGGCCTTGAGCCTATCAATATAATCACAGACCAAGACTTGGCGATGGCTGCAGCGATAAGGGCTGTTTTTGTAGCAACCAGGCATCGATGCTGCCGTTGGCACATAATTTCAAAGATTGAGACAAGGCTTGGAGTCTATTTTTCATCAAAGAAAGGCTTGGAGGAAGACTACAATGAAATCGTAAACTATAGCCTAAGTCCGCAGGAGTTTGAGAGCAGGTGGGAAGCTATGATCGGCCCATGAAGCAAAATGAAAATGAAATCCTAAGCAACCTGTACCAGATCGTGCACCTATGGGTTCCCGCCTATTTCATGGACAGGTTCTACCCGTTCTTGCAGTCCACCCAGCGGAGCGAGAGCTTCAATGGTGTGCTGAAGAAATATGTGAATCCACATAACTCCATACTAGATTTTGTCCGCCAATACAAGAGAATCCAAGACAAGACTGATGTAGCCGAAGATAAGCAAGACTACAGGACAGACCAGAAGTTGCCTCCCCCATGGTCAAGGTTCCCTTTGGAGAAGCATGCTATTCAGGTTTACACAAGGAACATCTACTATAGGGTTCGTGCTGAATTTGAGAAGATAGCACAATATGTATGTCGGCAGATGCATCCAAATGTGTATCAAATGAGCCCTATTGAAGATTTTGTTGGAGGATATGGCTCTAGGGTGTATGAAGTCACTTACAACGAAGAGCGTGCTCTAATCACCGCCGATCTTTGCAAGTATGAGAGAGATGGGATATTTTGCTGCCATATTCTAAAAGTTTTGATGCACAAAGGGATTAAAAAAATCCCGCACCACTACATACTTCAAAGGTGGACACCGCAGAGAATCCAATTTCTATAACCGAGGTGCAAGCTAATGGTCAAATGCCTACAATGCCGTGAGAAATCTAAAAGGGCGGTCCGTTTTGCAAACCTAGCACACCAATTCACAAAGATTGCTCACCAAGCTAGTGTGTCCGATGAGTTAACTCAGATTGCCACAACTCATGCACGTGCAATAGAGGCTGAATTTTTCTCGCTCTTAGAAAGGCAAAGAGGGACAAGAAGAAGGCACAAGAAGCAACAACAAGAGAACCGCGCAGCAAAGAAGGCCCCCGAACAAGTGCAGCAGCAAAGGCTCGAACAAGTGCAGCAGCTAGATTTGACAAGGCTGAACATGTGCAAAGCAGCAAAGGTTCTGTTATTCAAGAGCAAAGAAGAGAGCACAACAATACCAACTCCTAGGGCTCCTACAGCCTTTTTATCATCCCTCCACCGACGAACTCCTTCAGTGGCATCTTTCACAACAGGATGCTGAAGCCTCTGGAGTCTCAAACACACCAGTAAGGCAAGGGCTTACAGTAGTCAAGGATCCAGACGTAACAAAGACTAAAGGGCGTGAAAGGAGGAGAAGATACAAGTCAGCACTAGAAGTGCATCCAAAGAGGAAGCCAAACCAATGCAGTTGTGTGGCTCTACGTAACATAATGCAGCAACATGCGTGAAAGCAGAGATGTGTTGAACAGAAATGATGAAGGGTAGGAAGAATTCGTAAAAAGAATTTCAAGACGTAGTTTTCAAGGATTTTGTTTTCCCTGTTTCGTTTTTCACTTGCGACTTAAGCGACAAGCATCCCTGTTTTGTACTCCCCCCTTTTATAATTTAACACTATGCATTGCCTATTTGATAACTTCAGCTTTTTGCTTGACCTTTGTTTCATTTTTCTCTTTCCACAATTTTAATTAGTACACATCACCGTTGTCTCGCATACCATACACGGTTCTCACATAGCTAAAGATGTATACTACATGGTCCACACGAGTGCCTAGTTAATGATGAAATTTAACTTGTTCTTCCTAGGCAATTACCCTTCTATTCCTTAGGCAATTATGTTTTTCTCCATAGGAAATTTAACCCTTACTTACTAGGCATTTTCCCTTAGGCAATTATGTTGTTCTCCATAGGCAAATTAACCCTTACTTACTAGGCATTTTTACTTGCACAAGCTATCCTTGCATGAACCATGTGTAGGCCCGTTGCACTCTTCCGCTTTGACTCCATGTTTCTTTCTCTTTTTTCTTCATTGCATTTACTTACAGTACTATTGTTTGGTCTTATTTTGTCCTTTCCAGAGAAAAAGGACGCCGACCGGGCCGTAAGCCGCTTACGCTCTGGGCTAACAGAGTTTAGGCACGTTTTTGGTGTTGGGAAACAAAGCCTCAATCACAAAACTAAGTACTAGCAAAGTGATGTACAGAAATGAATGCAACCATGCATGATAGATACTACAAAAATCTTAGACAACTATGATGTAATTTACTCTGATTTTTAAATAAAATTGGCAGGAAGCAAACATAAAATTGCTTGGATAAGAAAGTTAAGTTGCCTATCCATTCGTTTTTCATTATTTTCAGTTTACAAAATACTGACCTATTCCAAAATTAGTCTGCTCTTCCAATCGGTATCATTTTCCTTATGATTTATCCACTTGTACAGTAGCAGCTTCCGTATATTTGGGATGTCTTCCTCCTTAAAGTAATGCAGTGAACGCCCATCCCAATGTTCAGCATGCATTAACATATGAATACCACAGTCGTGATTTGCATGCACAAAAGAAAAAAAGTCGGTGCACATAACAGGTCTTCCACAAACAATATTGACAAACAAGAATTGAATGTGCAGCAAATCGGGAAGTGAATGGAAAAAGAGGTTACTTGTTGTATTGGATTGAACGCCAATGTCAACAAGCTCAAAGTCATCAATGATCTTGTTTGTATCGTAGTAAAACTTTTTCCATAGAGTTTTAATCCGTGCAATCAAGGTGTTGCAGCAGTTGGAGAGATTTTCATCTTCCAAACTTCTCAATGAGTCTAGAACTTCAAACCTTTTGTTCCGCAGGTTTAGCACAAGCAAAAAAGTAGTGTCCTACTTGTGAAATATTCCTTTCTCCAAGGATTTGAAGCACAGGAAACATGACCTATTGTTGGGTTTGTTATAATTGTATTAGAGGCAAGACAATCTGTAAGGCTCAAAAGAAATGCAGGTGAAGATGTGAACTTACCATGTGACGATGATGCAGGTGGTTAGTTGAACACTTAAATACACGTGAGATCTCAATCCTTGATAGGTCACCCTCTTGAAGGAATGTCTACATAAAATACATGTCAAGTACAGCTTTATTGCCTACATCAGATTACTAAAATGGTACATGGTAATCAATAAAATGCTTAGCTTGAACTGAAAAAAAAAATGCTAGACTACCACAATATAAACTGCAAGTCAAGTACAGCTTTATTGCCTACATCAGATTACTAAAATGGTACTTGGTAATCAATAAACTGCTTAGCTTGAACTAAAAAAATGCTAGACTGCCACACTATAAACTACATAGCAAGTACAGAATAATAAAGCCTAAAAATACATACCAATATAAACAGTAATCAACATATTTAGTTCCATAATGGTGGTCTGGTTCATTTTAAATAGTAATCCAACAAAATTGCTCTAAATAAGTAACAAAACTGCTACGGCATACATAATAAAATGCTTGATGCATAAAGAAGAAAATGCTTAACGTATAAACTAACCGAGATTCGTAAAGGCAGCACACGTTTCAATGCCTTTCTTTGATTGCCATTGTCTATCGCATAGATCCCAATTTCAGCAACCGTGTTCAATAACTTCCCACGAGGCTTCATAGATTCAGAGAGGTTATCTAGGGTCTCATAAAGACACCAGTAATTGATTATCACTATGCTGCACACAAAAATAAAGAAAGATTCATTAGAAAAATACAATTATCATAAGCAAAAAAGAAAGAAGGAAAATAATGATTAGGTATACTGACTCATTATCGTCTTTTGATCTAGTAGATTTTGACTTTCTACGCATGCACACCGCATCATATAAAGTGCAAACAGCCTTGTTGCATGGGAAGGACCTTTTTGTAGTGAAGTCAATATACGGTGATTGCATAACTGCTGTCCTTTTCAGACGCCTCTTTGGTGGGGGTTGAAAGGTTGGAGTGACTGAGGAATTAGCACTAGAATGTTGTTTAAATGTTGTGGATGCAGGGAGTAACAGAATTACCATGCTTAGCTGTCTCGGGCCCAACCGATTTCACATAGCTCTTTTCCATTTGCATAAGAATTTCTTCTCGTACATCCGACAATGAAAATTGGCTATTTGTTGGTTCTCAAGCACCTTTTGTCTTTCGCTTTGTCTTCTTCTTCTATATCTTCATCAATAAACTTCAATATATTGATTTCTGGTGGAGTAAAATCCAAAGAAGAAGTCGTTACAACATGTGATTTAGTATTGAGTTGGATCTCTGGTTCTGAATTTACGTCTGCAGCTTCTATTGGGACTGCTGGTAGCCTCAACTTTTGCCTCCAGTTTTGTGAAGACAACTTGGTGTCCCCAGATTCAGTACCATCAAGTTCGATCACTGGGGGAACAACTTCTATTGGTACAGCTTCGGTTGCATGTGTTGTAGTGCTAGAAGGAACTGATGTATGTGCCTTTCGCATCCTTTCCAACCGTATATTTAGTGGCACATCATCAATTTCATCATCTACAAAGATGTTTACAATCGATGTAGCGGATGCTTTCAAATTGCCTTCATTATTGGAACCCTCAAGTAGTACCATCAAGAGAGTTAGCTTCAGTTGTGTCATTGACAACTAGATTGGGAGATAGATGAATGCAATATGAATTATCACAAACCTTTCATGTCTTCACCATTAGTAGCTGCAGGACCATTGTTGTTAGAAAGCTCTTTTTCATCCTCAAGTACAGGTGATAAACTCCCAATGTTATCAACATTAGTATCTTCATATGCATAAATTTCATCAATATCATCATCAGTATCATCATTTTCATCATCTTCGGCCATATCATCTTCGGCAAGTATCATCTTCTTCATCTTCATCCTCTTCACTAAGTAAGTCCTCATGAAGCTCTTCGTGCAAGGATTCTTCTTGGACAAGAGTGCATTTTGCGATCATTGACCTGGTCTGCCTTTGTGCACAAGAAGGTCTAGGATCCGGTAAATTGGAATGCCTTGATCCACTCGGCCTTGTGCACAAGATGGTCTAGGATCTGGTAAATTGGAATGCCTTGATCCAATATGTCCTTCCCTAGAACATTCTCGCATCTTCTTCAACTCTTCTATGCTTCGAAATTGGCTCATGATGTTCGGGAAGAAGGTTCTGCTTCGATATTTGAACCAAAAACGTGCCTAGAAGATCTGTTAGCCCAGAGCGTAATCGCTTACAGCCCCGGTCAGGCGTCCTTTTCTCTGGAAAGGACAAAATAAGACCAAACAATAGTACTTGTAAGCAAATGCAATGAAGAAAAGAGAAAGAAACATGGAGTCAAAGCGGAAGAGTGCAACGGGCCTACACATGGTTCATGCAAGGATAGCTTGTACAGTAAAAATGCCTAGTAAGTAAGGGTTAATTTGCCTATGGAGAACAACATAATTGCCTAAGGGAAAATGCCTAGTAAGTAAGGGTTAAATTTCCTATGGAGAAAAACATAATTGCCTAAGGAATAGAAGGGTAATTGCCTAGGAAGAACAAGTTAAATTTCATCATTAACTAGGCACTCGTGTGGACCATGTAGTATACATCTTTAGCTATGTGAGAACCGTGTATGGTACGGGCAACGGTGATGTGTACTAATTAAAATTGTGGAAAGAGAAAAATGAAACAAAGGTCAAGCAAAAGCTGAAGTTATCAAATAGGCAATGCATAGTGTTAAATTATAAAAAGGGGGAGTACAAAACAGGGGATGCTTTGCATGGACAAACCTGATCCGACATGCCCCTAGACACTTTGGAGGAGACAAATCTTGTGATATCATCCATCCGGAACAATGAAGTATGTGGAAAAGAGTATCTTGATGCTTTAAGCTGAACAAAAAACATAGAGTTATGATAAGGCAGGGGGTGATTACTTGAGGGACAAAAAAGAAATTGTAGGGAACAAATTACATATTGATAGACAAGCAGGGTTATTATATACATACCTTAAGCTTGCCAAACGAGCCATCACGGTTTGTGTCTAATTTTATGACCTGATCCAACTGGTTCCTAGACCATGCTGCAACTCTAGGTTTGGTGCTAGGGATTTGCACATTACCAACATCAAGCGAATCTACATACAGAATCTACATATATACAAATCAAATACAAGCTATCAAGGGAGTTGTACATAATGAAGCACAGAGAAGGAGCATCACATTCTACATTTTGCACCAGGAGGACAATAAAGAAACTTACCACAAGCACAAGAAGACAACCCTTAAAAGAATTTCTTCGATTCTTTTTTGTAGCAGCACATTTAAGTTGGTCGACCACAAATTGGCACCCGCTTCAGCTTTCTCACTTTTGAAAGATCGGTAAGTCTTTGGGTAGCACACAGGGCTGATTGACAATATTGTTGGAGGGCAAAGGAATGTTGAAACCGCTAACATGAGCCATGACCGAGAAAGTCATCATCGCCAGATCTGTTTTTGTTTCACCCTCGGTCCACTATCGAAGCAATGGTAGGTGCTGATCCTTTGTGAATACCAAACTTGTCATAGATGAAGTTAATGGCATCAACATCAAGCTCATATCTAACTTCATCGCCCTCATTTGGCAAACCAAAGACCCAATTCACTGAATCAGCATTTATCGCAATTCTGCCCCTTCCGGTAAAACTAGCTCGGATGTTTCGGGATCATAACACTCAACCATCAACCGGTCGAAGAAACTTTGCTTGGAATTGTATCGCACGCAATCTTAAGAAGACCACCAAACTGCATTCCCTGTATCCTTTTGCACCGAGCTTTAGTTAGATGCTTGTAAAGTTTGCAAATTGTCGATGGTGAAGCCCGTTGCCTTCGAGGCATCTGGCTGTGGGCCAAAAGGAGATGTTAGAGAACAAATATAAAACGCAACTAACAAAACAATGAGACAAATAAGGCAGTTTATCGTATGGCAAGAACATGTACCCCATTCGGTGAAGATGATGAACCCCGATGTTGGCCCCTGTTGTCCTCTAACCATTGCCTATTGCCTGTAAAAGCATAAAATTGCATATGTGAGAAAAAAAATCAAGGTGAAGCCTTTGTACGAGAGATATCTAGTACAAGAATTACCTCACAAAAAAGGTGATAAATATACAACTACAAGGAGAAGGACATTCCCAATATATAGAAGCTATTGACAAAGTAGCCGGGCTAGGTACGTGACAATAAACGCAATCTGTAGGTAAATGTTGCTTTGAAAGGAATCATGGTTCCTAAAATTAAAGGAGTGTTGCTTTACTATTGATGTGTATGTGAAAGCCATTGTTTCAGAAGCATAATAGTATGCTGGCTCTCAACAAAAGCCATTGTTGGCAAAAAAAAGACATATGCACCAGAGTAAATTTAGGAAGCATACAGAAGCTCGATATAGAAAAGCTCTACTTCTAATTGACTGGCTAATTCAGAGTGTCTCCTAAATGGATTTGGATTTGGATAATCCATATGACTAGTACTACTGCTGTCTCATTATCCATGACTAGTACATAGGACAAGCAAACAATGATGCTGACACATTGCAGATCCTGAAGCCCGGTCAGTACTAGCTAATAGCACGTCGTATTTCAAGGGGCTATCTAGACCGAATCAGTCGATTCATTCATGCATGCAATCGATTCGATTCAAGGAACTGAATAATCAACTCAGGAACAGTGGATCTAGTAACATACATAGAACAAGGGGATAAGGAAGACAAGTCGGACCTGTTATTTACGACGGCGTCCCACGCAGCTGACCGGTGATGCAGCAGGCGCGCAGCGAGACAACGGATCGGGGTCGATGTGCAAGTTAGAGGCGCACGCCCGCCGGGAGGCTTGCACAGCTGCCTGGTCGCCGCTAGGCGAGCGCGCGCCCGTCATGGGAGGCTCGCACAGCCGGGCGGAAGTGCCTGCACCGCCCGAAGATGGGTCGCGCCGGTTGCCGGGAGGCTTTAGCGCGGCAATCGGGAGGGCACACGGCCGGGCGCGGAGAGCACGCCTGCTCGTCGGGGATGCTCGCACAGCCGGGCGGGGAGAGCCTGCGCGACAGCAGGGGGAAGGCCTGCGCCGCCGTCGGAGATGAGTCGCGCAGGCCGCCGGTAGCGCCGGGCGCGACCGCCGGGAGGGCGGGAGGCTGCGCGGCCGTGGAGCGTTAACCGCGCCGACGCCGAGGAAATCGCCGGTTGAAGGGGGCTTCGATGGAGAAGATGACAGAGGAGAGAGGGAAAGCAAGCAAGAGGAAATCACGGGCGCGACTCCCGATATTCAAACAGTGCTCTCTAATGGTGGGCCATAGCATCGAGCGTTTTCCACGGTACCACGGGACGCATAAAGATCGGACGGCACAGGAGGGTGCGCGCGCCACCGCTCCAGCGCGTGCGCGCCCAGAAACTAGCATTTAGGAAATATTTATTAAGAGAAATCAAAGTGTAAAAATATGTGTAAAAATATGAGGTACTAACTTAGCTATTCGTGTAGACTTCAAACTAATGTGTAAGGTAGCCAGATACACACAGAAACGGTCAAGTTTGTACTTTGTAGGTCAGCACGCCGGACCTGAAAGCACACCACAATGGTCCTCGTCAAGTTCAACACCCTTTGCCAACCAAGTCAAACAAGACGGCATGTATTGTCTTGCACTGCTTTTCTGTCTGTACAAGCTGCCTGTCTATATATGTGCTATTGCTCCATGCATATCTCTCATCAAACAAACACTTCATCTCACACTCTCAAGACCAACCAGCTGCTATAATAGTTTACAACTACAGTCTGTTTCTTGCCGCTACTCACAGCTCCGTTTGCAAACCATGGCGTCCCAGGCCATTGAGAGCCACCGCACCGGTGCAGAGGTCGTCACCGGAGATGCCGCGTGCAGGAAGAAGTCTGTCGAGCTGCTCGAGGAGCTCGGCCTCCCCAAGGGCCTGCTTCCAATGGAGGACATCCAGGAATTTGGGTACAACCGTGACACGGGGTTCATTTGGCTGGTGCAAGGGAAGAAGAGGGTGGAGCATACATTCAAGAAAATCAAGCAAACAGTGTCCTACGCCTCTGAGGTCACGGCATTCGCCGAGAAGGGCAAGCTGAGGAAGATCACAGGCGTCAAGACCAAGGAGCTGATGCTCTGGCTCAGCGTCATCGAGGTCTATGTTCCCGAGGCCTCGCCGGAGAAGGTCACCTTCAAGACCGGCACTGGCCTGTCTGACTCCTTCGAGGCCACTGCCTTTGCTCTCGGAGAGTGAAGTATAATCCTAAGCAAGGCAATCACCAAATTGGTTAGCTTACTAAAAAATATATATATGTCTTTCCGTCAAAAAAAAAAACATATATATGTCAGTTGAAGTCAATGTAGTGCGCTGCTGCTGCCCGCATATTTATTTCTTGTTTTGTAAGGTAATATGAATCTTGTATCGTGTTGAGTTGTACTGTGGAGAATTTTGGAATTTCATTTCGTATGGATTTCGTCCAGTGAACTCTGTCACCAAATTGCTCGACCGTATTATTCCGGGCCCATCATATCAGAGATAACCTTCAATCTGAATGAATCGGACGGACCATATAATAACCTCTCGCACCCACGGAAACCCTCGCCCTAGCTACGATCCGCGGCTAGCGCCGACCAGGATGGCCGCGCCGCCACCGCCTCCGCGCCGACCATGCCGGCCACCGGAACTGATGGACGAGCTCGTGGAAGAGATCTTCCTCCGCCTCCCGCCGGCCAAACCCTCGTGTCTCGTCCATGCCGCCCTAGTCTGCATGCGCTGGTGCCGCCTCGTCACGGATCCCGGCTTCCGGCGCCGATTCCGCCAGTTCCACCGCACGCCCCCAATGCTCGGGCTCGTCATCTGCAGCCATGAACGTGCCGACGTCACCCGCTTCTTCTCCACCACTTCCTTCCACCCGTCCGGTGAAGGCTACCGCAGCTGGTCGTCGTCTCTACTCGATGCCCGGCATGGCCGCATCCTATGCTACTACAACCCCGTCCTTTCTAACCCTCAAATGAAGGAGCTCACCGTTTGGACTCCGCTCACCGGTGAGGTCCGCAAGCTGCCCAGGCTGCAGCTTCTTAACTCTCACTATGGCTATTGGGATGCCGCTGTGCTCTGCGGAGCGCCGGGCTGCGACCACATGGAGTGCCCCTCCGGTGGCCCGTTCAATGTGGTCTTGGTGGGCAGGATCATGTTCGAGAGGTTCACACACGCTTACGTCTACTCGTCGGCGGCCAATGAGTGGAGCCAACAAGCCTCCACTGGGCTAAAGGCATATGTTAAGCAACATGGCACTGGCACTTCCAGTGCTGCCCTAGTCAGGAATGCAGTGTATTTCGTCCTAGGGCATTACAATGGAATCGTAGAGTATGATTTGGCAAAGAAAGAACTGTCGGTGATCGAGCTACCGCCGATATGCGAATTACTGTCTACCAATATTATGCTCATGTCAGTGGAGGACGATGGGTTGGGATTCGCCATGGTGGACTACCATTATTTGTCTCTCTGCGTATGGTTGAGGGAATCTGCTCCGACTCCAAGTGGTGGATGGACATGGACGCAACATAGAGTTGTTGACCTCAAGAGTTTTTCTCCCTGTTTCTGCCCTCTCATCCTTACCTTACATCCTTGCTGCAGCCGATGCTGTCGGTATTTTTGTCATTGGGGCTGGTCATCAAGTCTTCGCTATTGATCTCAGGTCTGGCCGAAGGAGAAAGATACCTGATGCTAATGGCAGCATTAGAAATATTATTCCCTACATTAGTTTCTGCACTCCAGGTAATTGCCTCATGTGTCCCAGGCCATCTTGAATTCTGTACTGTTTTAGTTTCATTAAGTCTGCTTGTTTCTCACTGTTAATAGCAGGATACCGTTGGTAAAAGAATAGTCATTTTTTGGAGAGTAGAATATCACAATATTGCATAAAGCTGTGCTACATTTTCTTTTTTGTTATGGATCATTCAATTCGTAAAATTATATAGACCTATCCAGAAACATGTTTGCCTATTTGGACCTGTTATATGACGGATGAGCTGGGAGACCAAAATTGCAGTTACCTACATTAACAATGATAAACTCTATGATCTCTCAATTTTTGTATAACAACATAAAAATAAAAGGATGATATATCGCGGCCAGTTGAAGGGAGAGATTTTATGAATATGAGAGTCTTATTCCAATACAAAATTTTGCCTGCTTTGTTTTTAAACAATTTTTCGGTCATTGTGTTGTGCGTATTATTGGTTTGAGGTTAGACAACGAATGTATTTGTATCTGTATTTACAAAATTTGTGTATTTCTGCAGCATTAAGAGCAGCCGCCATTCCATGAGGGGCCAAGTATGGATGCTTCTAATAATTAAAGTAAAATGGATGGTATTTCTATAGTCCTATATGCTGGCCTTTAGGGTTTCTTAATTTGTTTTGTTGAAGGATCTTGTTTCTCTTAAACTTGTTATCAGATTCATAGGTGGAAACAGGTTTTGTCGAGCCTGCCTGTCTAAGTGTACATCAATACTCTTGCTTTGAATGAATTTCGAAAAGATGTATTCTTTGTTTGGTCCAATATCTACTATCTAGTTCTCAGAAAAATTTATATTGTGAAATTTTATATGCACGATTGTTAGCTGAGGTAACCGTGCAACAGGACCATTAAGTTGTTAATACGTACAGACATATTTGCCTGTATTATTGAATACTCTAAGTATTAACTACAAAAAAACTTGTCCCTGCTGATAATGGAAGTGTTAATTTTAGTATTTTTCCTTTGAGAATGGAACTCCTATGTTGATGTTGTAACATTATATTGTACTTTGAGGTTTCATGAGTTATTTTTTTATTTTCTATGCAACAAGGGAAGAGGAGGACGAGTCAGAGGACAGCTAAAATAAATGTCAAGAACAAATTAGCAAAATATAATTTTTAACCGGTGATATTATTAAATAGTCATTATAATAGGCGAAATTTGAATAAATTTTAATTTAGAGTAATGATTTGGTCCTTGTTTTCAGTTAAACCGACACTCTTGGAGACTTCAAACTAATTTACATCTACATTGTAGCAAGCTAGATATGTAGAGAAAGAAAGGGTCAAGCTTGTAGTTCAGCACGCCGGACCTGAAAGCACACCAGAATGGTTCTCGTCAAGTTCAACAACGTCCTTTAATTTGTCAAAGAAGTCAAACAAGACTGCATGTACGTTGTTTTGCACAGCACACCTTCTCTGTCTGTACAAGCTGCCTGCCTACCTGCCTATATATGTGCTGTTGCTCCATCTGCGTCTGCCATCAAACAAATACTTCTTTGACTCTCAAGAGCAACCAGGTGCTATAGTTTACAAGTACAGTCTGTTTCTTGCCGCTACTAGCAGCTCGATTTGTAAACCATGACGTCCCAGGCCATTGATAGCCACCGCGCCAGTGCAGAGGTCGTCACCGGAGATGCCGCATGCAGGAAGAAGTCTGTCGAGCTGCTTGAGGAGCTCGGCCTCCCCAAGGGCCTGCTTCCGATGGAGGACATCCAGGAGTTCATGCTCTGAGGAAGAAGAAAGTGGAGCACACCTTCAAGAAAATCAAACAGACGGTGTCCTACGGCTCTGAGGTCACGGCGTTTGCCGAGAAGGGCAAGCTGAGGAAGATCACCGGCGTGAAGACCAAGGAGCTCATGCTCTGGCTCAGCATCATCGAGGTCTATGTTCCTGAGGCCTCGCCAGAGAAGGTCACCTTCAAGACCGGCACTGGCCTCTCTGAAACCTTCGAGGCCACTGCCTTTGCACTCGGAGAGTGATATAGTCAAGCAGTGCAAGTCTATGTACTGCGTTATTGCTGCCCGCTTATTTTATTTCCTGTTTTGTAACCAAATATGTATCATGTATGGTATTTGAGTTGTATAACCAAATAAAGCCAATTCAATGAATCAATGTTCCACCTTCAATCTGGATGAATCAGACAGACCATATAATGGGGGATGCGATGGGCCGATGGCCATCTTTTGTTGTTCCCATTCATGTGCTGTCTTGATCAGCAAACACTACAGGAAACTCGGGCTTTGCCCAGTGCTAAATACTTTGCCCAGTGCCAAATATCGGGCACTCGGCAAAGGCTCCCTTTGCCGAGTGCCGCACTCGGCAAAGGAAGGCACAGGGCAAAGCAGGCTTCGCCGAGTGCCAGGCACAGGGCAAAGAAATGCACTCGGCAAAGAGTACCTTTGCCAAGTGCTCAACCGTCGGCAAAGGAGAGCACTCGGCAAAGATAGACGGCCGGCAAGCGGGCACGGCCACCGTTAACTTTGCCGAGTGCCAGGTGTTAGGCACTCGGCAAAACAAGGTCCTTTGCCCGGTGCCAAAGCTTGGCACTCGGCAAAGGAGATACTTTGCCCAGTGCCAAAGCTTGGCACTCGGCAAAGTAATTTTTTTTTTTTGTATTTTGACCCCAAAATTTTTTTTTTGAGGCTTTCCTACAATGCTACAAACAACAAGTTAAATTTTGGTGCATTTTCATTGAATTTTGTTTTATTTCTCTAGTTATTTTAATTTTTTGAATTTTTACGGGAAAAGATCATTTGAACTGGAGGTGCATCGAATAATGGAATTTTTTTGTTGGAAAAATATTATCCTTGTTTGTTATTATAAATTTAGGCTAAATCCGAGAACGGTCTTTGAATTTTGAGCAACGTCTGCGGTAGGGGCGGGGCCGCCTACTTGTTAGTGATTCGTTTTTTAATTATATAAAATGCAAAAAAAGCTGGAAAATTATGAAACTTGGTGACAAGTCTTGAAATCATATGTATGTCCTGTGGTAAAAATTTGACAAAGTTTCGAGCACGTGATGACGTATGGTGCTCGAATCCCGAACATCATCACATGTGTTTCTTATATCGCATGTGAGGGTGCTCTAGTTTGTGAACACCCTACGTCGGCATGTGCTAGAAACTTTGTCAAATTTTTACCACAGGACACACGTATGATTTCATGACTTGTCACAAAGTTTCATAATTTTCGAGCTTTTTCACATTTTATATATTTAAAAATGAATCGCCCGCACGTAGGCCGCCGAGCCCCCCTCCCAAGCACGTTGATCGAAATTCCGAGACTGGTTCTTGATTTAGCCTAAAATTATTGTAAAAAACAAGGATAAAATGTTTTCAACAAAAAAAAACCATTATTTGATGCACCTATAGTTCAAACGTGATTTTCCCCTGTAAAAATTCAAAAAAAAAAAATAACTAGATAAATATAACAAAATTCACTAAAAACATCTCAAACTTTAACATGTTCTTCGTGGCAGTGTACAAAAAGCTTCAACAAAAATTTGGTGCAAAAATCCAAAAAATCTTTGCCCGGTGCCAACCCTAGGCACTCGGCAAAGTTACATCTTTGCCCAAAGCCGTGATCCGGCATCGGGGCAAAGGCTTTGCCGAGTGCCGATGACGGCACTCGGCAAATAGGAGGCGCTTTGCCGAGTGCCCGTGATCCGGCACTCGGCAAAGCCGCTTTTCCCCATAAACCGGCCGGCCTCCTCCCCTTCTCTCTCTTTCTTTTCCTTTCTTCCACACCCACGCCGCCCGTCGCCGCCGGCCGTCCGCCCGCCCCTCGGTCGTCCCCCACGCCGGCGCTCCCCTCCCGGGCAGCACAACCCCCCTCCCGGTGCGGGGCAGCGCCTCACGCCGCTTCGTCGCCGGCCAGCCCCGCCCGGCGCCGTCTCCTCCCGCGCGGCCGGCGGACGCTGCCGTCGCCGGCCGAACGCCGCGCCCTTGGCCCAGGCCTCCCGCGCCGCCCGTCGTCCGCCCAGCTGCCCGCCCCGCCGTCCTCACGCGCCGCCCGGCCCGAGCTGCCCCCCAGCGCCCGTCGGCGGCCCGAGCCGCCCGCCCCTTCCGCCGTCTTCCAGCGGGGTGGCGGCTTTCTTGCCGTCGCCGGCGAGAGCCACCCGAGCGCCGGCGCTCCCTCCCCCAGCGGTGCTCCCCCTCCCCAGAGCCGGCCCTCGGCGCCCGGCTCTTTGCCTCCCGCCGTCCTCTCGCCGCCCGGCGTCCACCTTTCGCAGGCTCGCCCCTTCCCCAAAAGCGCGCCGGGGGCCGCCCCTCGGTGCCCCCCCGCACCTCCTCCCCGTCCTCGGCCCGCCCGCCGGCCCTCGCTTCGCCCGCTTCGCCCCCCCCCCCAAAGACCGATCCGCGTCGCCCCACCGATACTTGTGCCCGCGCTCTTGCCATTCCTCGTCGAAAAGGTACCTACACTTGTAGTGTTAGTAGTATTAGTACTCAATAGTTAGTATTGTTAGTAGTAATGTTTGTTGTAGTAGTTAGTGTTATTAATATTGTTAATGGTAGTAGTATGATTAGTGGTAGTAGTTAGTGTTAGTGGTCGTTAGTAAGTAGGTAGTTGTAACTTGTTGGTCTTCTTGCCTATTTGCGAGGAATTTGGTTGATGGCCATTGTGCATATGTTTAGTATATATATGTGTTTGTTGGCCTTCGTGCCGGTGTTTTTTTGCAGGTTTTTGGGGACCTCCCCTGCGGGGGGAGGTTCTCGCGAATTTTTAGTTGACACTAACCAATTTTCTCTATTACGGAGAACGACACGTGGGGACGCAGTCGGCGGGAAGGACCCCACTACTGATAGAAGGTAGGAGGGGAGAAGGAAGGAGAGCGGGAGAAGAGAGGAGAAGGAGAGAAGGATCCGCCGGGTGACCTCCGACTCTTGGTCTTGCCGTTCTCGATGGAAAGGTATAAGGACGAAAGTTGTAGTGTTAGTAGTTAGTTGCATATGTGGCCTTCGTGCCTATGTGTGGTAAATTGGGTCGTTGGCCTATGTGTCTATGTTTGGTATGTATATGTGCTTGTTGGCCTTCGTGCCTATGTGTTTTTGCAGGTTTTGGGGACCTCCCCGTGCGGGGAGAGGTTACGTCGAAATTTTCATTGGATAGTAACTAATGTTCTCTTTTACAAAGGTGTGTGACCCGTGAGAGAGAGTCGGCGACACCGATCGACTTCATCAACGTTCTTGGTCCGCTTTGCCGCCTCTCCTCTCCCACCGCACCACCTCGCCATCGCCCCGCTAGCCTAACCTCACCGACACCCCTAGGGTATAACCCCCACTCCTTTACATGCATGTTTAATTCACGTAAACCGGTTAGGGCGTCTCCCGTCCGAAAGAGATACGATCGGAGGTATGCGTATCTTTTGCATATCTCTCGAATGTATCTCTTTTGGATTGTCCACGTATTTTAGAGCGACTGCGGATGCGTATATGAGGTTGGTTTTCATGCACCCCTCGGTTCGAGGCAGACTTTTCGGCCTCACCTCCCCTGTTGTTCTCCTGATACACACAAGGACGTGTATCGGGAGAACAAATGGGAGGTGCTGCCGAAATTTGTCTCGAACCGAGGGGTGCATGAAAACCAACCTCATATACGCATCCGTGGGTGGGATTAGGACCTATCCTCACCTATTAGAGAGTAGGAATGACGTGCAGATGCAATTCCTAGTTATGCTACACCCTTACATATATATATATGCCAGAGGATGGAGAACCATGATTGGATGTACACGGGGCACGCACAATTGACCGCGGAATGGATGACTAAGACTAATGCTTTCTTAGAGCATTCTTTTGGCGTGGTTGCTAAAGGGTCTACTCGAATGCCGTGTCCTTGCTTCAAATGTGACAACCGTGTAAGAAAGAATAAGAAGCACGTGGGGGAAGATCTTGTGTTGTATGGATTCACGCCAAACTACACTTGCTGGATCCATCTTGGTGAAGCTGATCGCATTAGGGAGGAGGTGGTGAGACCACGCCTAGACGCTTTTGATGGAGAAGCCGGGGTGGCAGAATGGATGGATGACTTTCAGGAGGCACGGTTCGGTGAAGAACTTGAGGACGAGCCAGAGGAAACCGCGAAGGCGTATTACGATATGTTGTCTTCTGCCCAGAAGCCCCTTCATGAGAAGACAACAGTATCACAGTTAGATGCCATTGGACGCCTAATGGCGTTGAAGTCGCAGTGTGCCATGAGCCGACAACTTTGATTCGTTGTTGGCAGTGGTTGCATCCCTCCTTCCGGAGGGTCATGTTTTGCCAAAGAACTTGTACGAGTCACAGAAACTTCTTCGTGCACTTAAGATGCCATATGAGCCAATCCATGCTTGTCCGAATGGGTGTGTCCTATTTTGGAAAGATCATGAGAAAGCAACACACTGTCCAAAGTGCAAATCCTCAAGGTATGTGGTGGAACCTATTGAAGGCAAAAATGGACACCCTGGTATTCCCGTAAAGGTCCTACGGTACCTTCCTTTCATACCGAGGATCCAACGGCTATACATGACAGAGGAGTCCGCGAAACAGATGACATGGCACAAACATGGGAAAAGATACAACACTGACAAGATGGTACACCCATCGGATGGTGATGCGTGGAAGCATTTCGATGCCATACATCATGATAAAGCTCTGGATGCTCGCAATGTACGTGTTGCACTGGCAACAGATGGGTTCAACCCCTATGGAATGATGGCGGCCCCGTACACTTGTTGGCCTGTATTTGTGATCCCCCTCAATCTTCCCCCCGGCGTCATGTTTCAACCCAAGAACGTGTTTATGTCGCTTATAATTCCTGGACACCCGGGCAACAAGATGGGTGTGTTTATGGAGCCTCTCATTGATGAATTGATCCAAGCTTGGGAAAAAGGTGTACTCACATATGACCGAGCTACAAAGAAGAACTTCACAATGCATGTGTGGTACCAGTACTCCCTTCATGACTTTCTGGCGTATGGAATATTCTGCGCGTGGTGTGTTCAAGGCAAGTTTCCATGCCCAATATGCAGGAGTGCTGTGAGGTTCATTCGTTTGAAGATGGGGGGCAAGTTTTCTTCATTTGACCAACATCGTCAATTCCTCCCTCTTGACCATCCATTTAGAAGAGATGTCAAACACTTTAGGAAAGGAGTTCAAATCACCGACCCTATACCTCATATTATGACCCCTATGGAGGTCCGTGCTGAGATAGAAGCTCTCAAAGAGGATAAGCAGAAAGGTGGTTTCATTGGATATGGTGTAGAACATCAATGGACTCATAAATCAGGCTTGACTAGGCTCCCCTATTTCAATGACATTCTTCTTCCACACAACATTGATGTAATGCACACAGAAAAAAATATCGCCGAGGCTCTCTTTGGAACACTCATGGACACAGATAAGTCCAAGGACAACGTGAAGGCTAGACTTGATCTAGCAACGATGTGTGATAGACCAAAGCAAGTGATGAAGGCTCCCGTGCCGGGGGTAAATGGAAAAGAACTGCGGCTGATTTTATATTGAAAAGAGACCAAAGGAAGGAAGTCCTGGCCGTGGATTAAGAGCTTAAAGTTTCCGGATGGGTATGCCGTGAATTTGAGTAGGGGAGTTAAGTTGGACACTATGCGAGTCTTAGGGATGAAAAGTCATGACTACCACATATGGATTGAGAGGCTCCTTCCCCGCGATGACTAGGGGATATCTTCCGGACCACGTGGTGGCGTGTCTTTGGCAGAGTTGAGCTATTTCTTTCGACAGCTTTGTGCTAAGGAGATATCTCGAGACATGATTGATGACTTAGAGAAAGTGGCACCTGTGTTGCTCTCGCAAGTTGGAGAAGATCTTTCCACCCGGGTTCTTCACGCCGATGCAAAGATATGATTTTACACCTACCGCACGAGGCCTGAATGTGGGGATCCGTGCAAGCCCGTTGGTGCTATATGATCGAGAGATGTCTAAAGATTCTTCAAAAAAAGTGTAGGAATAAAGCCAAAATTGAGGCTACTGTTGCAGAGGCATTCATTCTAGAAGAGGTGTCAAACTTCACAACAACATACTATAAGGATACTCTTCCAAGTGCGCACAATCCTCCCACTCGTTATAACACTAACGAGAGTTCATCTAGCCTCAGTCTGTTCAAAGGGCAACTCGGAAAGGCGAGCGCACCGGGCACCAAGAACTTAAGGCATGATGAATGGCGCATTATCATGCTTTATGTGTTGTTGAACCTTGATGAAGTGAAGCCTTATGTACAGTTCTTAATGAGCTTGTTACATACGTTATCACTATTCTCTATATATCCAACCTATCTGTCTCTTGTTTTCTAGGGAATTTCTGAATACATATTGGACAGGGAGTAGGCCTCCTTCTCCTCAGGAAGAAGATAGTCTACTTAAAGACGGTGCGCCTGATTTCATTTCCTGGTTCGATACGAAGGTATCTCCTCAAACTTTGTCATCGCACATTGCTCCAATGAGCGAGTAATGTAAGATCTATGTGGCTTCACCTTGCGTGCCCGCATAGATGGACAAATGGATGCTTGAGTTGAAAGGGCTCGCCAAAGGCTTCGCCTATAGGGTCAAGACATTTAATATTTATGATGTCAATGGCTATCGCTTTCACACAAGAAACTATGAGCAGAAAAATGAGAATCGAAAAACCACGAATACTGGAGTTCGTACGCCTGGCACCGATGGGTGTGACTACTACGGCATAGTAGAAGAAATATATGAACTTGATTTCCAGTGTCACAAGTCTCCTAATCCAGTCGTATTCAAATGTCATTGGTTCGATCCTAATGTCACGAGAAAAACCCCAGAGCTTGGATTAGTGGAAATTCGATAGGATTCTATGTATCAAGGAGAGGATGTGTATATTGTGGCCCAACAGGCCACACAAGTTTATTATCTTCCATGGTCATGCCAAAAGACCCCAATCTAATGGGTTGGTACCTTGTGCAATTGGTATCGCCGCATGGTAAACCGCCGCTCCCAAATGATGAGGATTATAACTTTGACCCGCACACACGTGATTTCTATCAACCCGAGGGGTTAGAAGGGAGGTTTGACATAGACATATTTGCGGAGATGGAAGTAGACAATGAATTTGATCAGGAAGATGGAGATGAGGACGAGGGGGAAGCGGTGGAAGATGAGCAGGACATACAAATTTTAGAGCAAGTATTCTTAGCCAATGAAAATAATGAGGACGATGGAGATGAGGATGAAGGAGAGTTGCAATATGACAACATTGATAGTGAGGATGACACCTATGATCCAGACGCCGCCGACCGTGAAGAGTATTTCTAGTGCATGTAATACTATATTAGTACTATTATTATTATTGTAATTATGTTTCATTCAGTTTGCATCTTTTCATAAGTATTTACAATTTTTAATTTTACTATGCTAATTGGTTTACTCTTTGAAATTATAGGGACTCCCAAAATGCCGGGCGGAAGACAGTCCCGGCGTTCGGTCAACTCCCTCTACATGAGGGAGCGCTCACCACCCCCCACTGAGGAGGAGCACCCCTTGTCGGAGCCGGTGACGAGGAGGACGAGGAGAGGCCGCCGTCGGAGGACCGTGCCGCCGGCTTCCACCCCCCCCCGGCCCCGGAGGAGGACGGCGACCCGGCAGGTGGGCTTCGACACGGTGGAGGTGGCACTTCCTCGACGAGGCGGACCCCGAGGCGGCGTTAGCGGCAGTCGGGGATCCACTTCCACGCGCCAATCGGCTCTACCTCGTCGGGAGTCTACTTGCGTGGGCCCTCGAAGCTCCCCGAGTAGGGCGATCCCACTAGCCGAGCGCCCCGTGATTCGGCCTAATGGCGACGAGTAAGTATTATTTCAGTACCATTTCATATGACATGTTGACAATCATATTGGACACTAACAATTTTTCTTAATCAATTGTAGCAATTGGGTAGTAGTGTCCGGAAAGGGGCGCCACATCAACGGCACCATGGGCCTTCTGATTCGGAAGCACTACCCTGGCATGGTCACGTATGCCGGGTGACTTCACCACCTTGGTCGTGGGACCACTTCTCTACGCCGTGGGCAGACAAGGCTACGGCACCGTTGCAGCACGGATCAAGCAGGAGTTCTGGGTGAGTGTTTCTAGTTTAATATGAATTGGTTAATAATGCAATAACACATGATGTCTCTATGCAGGACTACTACACGTGCGACCACGGTTATGAGGACCGGGCGGCACGAAGTGCGTGGACAGGGGTCGCTAGAAACCGACTCGCGGACCTTTACTACGAGGCGCGGCTCCAAAGTGCATCGTGAACTACCACGGCGAGGTCCTTGGTGTACAGGTGAAGAAGAGCGAGGCTAGGCCCATGCAGCTCACCGGGGAGCAAGTACCTCTCGGTAAGTATGAAACATCAATTCATACTCATTCCTTGAAGATTAGGCAAAGAATCATTCTATGTTCGACATTTAATATTTGGTTGGCATGCAGCAATGTCCTGAATGGTGCTCTAGGCATCGCCTTTCTTTGGGAGGCCATAGTGGACAGTGGCTCTCGGAGGAGTGGGCGGAGAAGCACAAGGTCCGCCGGGGCCTGTCGCTATGATGGGTGGGCCAAAGACACCACCGTGGCAACCGGAGCCTCAGCCCGTACGTCGCCCGCCACTTGGGTAATCTTCTTTGTGTTTGCCTCTTTATTTATTGTTATGCTCAATTCACGTTATTCGTAATCATCTTTGTGTTTCTCATGCAGTCCCGGGCACACCAAGGCCGGGATTGCAATGAGTTCATGGCGTTCGTCTTGTCACACAAGGGCAAGGCGACGGCTCTGGACGTCACCTACAACCCGACGGACGGCCCCCGAGGCGTACACCAAACCCGAGCGCCTACACCAAGATCAGCGAGTACACCTCGGCGGCACGCGAGCGCCATGGGGAGGACTACGATCCGGCGACGCAGCCCCCCGGACACGGACCTTCCGATGAGGCTTGGTGGAGGGGAAGCAGCACGGCGGTACTTCATGGCGGACAGCACGCCGACTCCGCCTCTGTTCCCAACCTCGCCGAGATTCGAGCAAGGAGCACAAGCTCCTCCGTCCCCCATACGCCCTAGGCGGGGAGAGCTCCCAAAGCCCGGCCAGATTTCGTAACTCCGTGTTAGTGCTGTTTTTATGCATCGATCACTGCTGTTAAATATCTACCTAGCATTTTGAGTTGTTTGAACTTTGCGTGTGAATGTTGCAGGCCTCTGTGCGGAGGTTGGAGGCCCAGCAGGCGGCGGCGGAGGAGGCCCATCGGCTACAGATAGAGGCTGTACAAGCCCAGAGGGCGGCCGAGGCGCAGAGGATGCGGGACATGTTCAGCTTCATGTCGAGCCTTCAGGCCTTACAAGGTGTGACCGTGCCACCGTCGCTGCTCGCTCCAGTTGAGCCTCCTGCTCCTCCTGTTCCTCCTGTCTTTGTGACCCCGGTGAGTATGTCTGGTTTTCTACTAACTCGTACACCATATGCGGCTCTCGTGCAGATACTCATTAACTTCGCTTTTCTTTGGTGCAGCCCGCGATCGGCCGGTTCCAATCCGACTCCTCGGGGTGGCCTTTTTAAGCCATAGGGGCGGGTGGCCAAATGGCCCTTCACCGCCTGGGCACTCCGCTCCACAGCCCGGGTGGTCAGGATGGCAGTAGGTATCCATCGTTTATCATTTGATGTTTGTTAGGCCTCTGTTGGACCCAGACATATGTTCGTATGTGACTTGTGATGAATTATGACTCGTATGTGATGCATTATGGACGATATTTATGTATGTGATGCATTATGGATGATATTTATGTATGTGATGGATTGTTGATGAAATGCGTTTGCGTCGTATTATGTATGATGGATGTCATGTATCTATGATATATTCTATGATGTGATTTTATTGTTTGTGTTCGTGGAATAGAAAAAAAACAAAAAAAAATAACACATTTATCCTCTTTGCCGAGTGTAACACTGGGCAAAGAGGACTTTGCCGAGTGCCATGGCACCGGCACTCGGCAAAGCCGGGAAACAGGGCACAGTTTGCCGGCTTTGCCGAGTGCCGTGCAATGGCACTCGCAAAGAAATTTTCAAAAAAAAAAAAAATGTCTTTGCCGAGTGCCCTCCTCCCGGCACTCGGCAAAGAAACTCTCAAAAAAAAAAAAACCTCTTTGCCGAGTGCCCTCCTCCGGCACTCGGCAAAAAGAAATTCTCAAAAAAAAAAAAGCTCTTTGCCCAGTGCACGCCGGCCCAAGACTCGGCAAAGAAATTCATAAAAAAATAAAAAAATGCTCTTTGCCGAGTGCCGGCCGTTCGGCACTCGGCAAAGAGGCCGTCAAGGCTAACGGCCTAAAAACTCTTTGCCGAAGTGCGGCAGCACTGGGCAAAGCCTTTGCCGAGTGCCGTCAGACTCCGACTTTCGGCAAAAGAGGTCTTTGCCGACCCTTTCTTTGCCGAGTGCTCTTTGCCGAGTGCGGCACTCGGCAAAGCCTTTGCCGAGTGCAAATGTGCCTTTGCCGAGTGCTTTGCCAAAGACGCGGCAAAGATCCCGTTCTGTAGTGAGCACGCGGTCGAGCACCTCGGCGCGCGCATGCAGCAACTACAAAGTGGCAAAGTTATAAGTGAGCAATTTGTTATTTACATGTTTTTCTTCATTTTTGGAAGGTCCTCAAGTGTCATATGCTCTCGTTTTTCCCATATGGCCATCCGCCTTGGCTTCGTATTTTGAAAAATTCACCTAGCAGGGCAATAAAACTGGCATAGGGGAGTGCTATTCCTATCCTGTGTCCGGTAGGGGCATAGGGGCCAAGCGATGAAAACGGACGGAAACGGACGGAAAAACACGTATTCCATTTCCGTTTCTATATTTTTATTTAGTCAGAACAGGATCGGATTCGGGAAGGGAATTGAAAACGGAAGAGAATATACGAAAATACGGAAACAGACAAATACGGAGGGGTTGCCAGAAAATAAAATATTCTCAAATATCATGAACAAAGTCACAAAATAATATAGACCTATGAAAGTATCGGTCGAATATTCACTAGCATGTCATGTGTTAACATGGTAACACGCATAATTAGTGATTACTAGGTTCATGAACCTATCAATTTTTAGATATATCTCACGTAGATTGAAAACGGGATGAAAAGCGGAATAAATACGGATCAATTCCGGATGAAAATGGAAATCTGTCAAAACGGACAGAAAAATCCCTTTTCTACTTCCGCAAATACGGAAACGGAACCCCCTAGGGGTACAGAAACGGATGGAAAAATGTATAAAACGAAACGGGATTTTTTCCGTCCGTTTTCAACGCTACATAGGGCAGCCGGGCCCCTGGCAGTTCGTAGTGGACCGTGGGGTTTCGGGTGTCCCCATGACCGACTATTTAGCTAGCTAGATATGTGTGACGTAGCAGGAAAAAAATAAGAGAGAAAGTAGTGAAAGCCCTAATTTATTTTTGGATAATTGATGAAACCTTTGAACTAATCCTTGTGGTTAAGTGTGTGTAGCAAAAGAAAGAATAGTCCATGCCAAGTGAAGGAGACATGGAGAATATCATGATGATGGTGATCAAGTGCTTAGACTTGGAAAAGGAGAAAGAGAAAACAAAATAGGCTCAAAGCAAAGGTATACTTGATAGGACCATTTTGTTTTGGCACTCAAGACACCATAGAGGGTGTGAGTGCATTTAGCATAGATAGTCATACTATTAAGAGGGGTAATCTTAATGTAAAAGCGGTTATCAAGTGCCACTAGGTGTTCTTATTCTATGCATATGCATTATGACCTAGTGAGAGCTAACTAAACCCTTGAGAAATGATTTGAAAATACCAACACACATGCACAAGTGAAGACACACGTTTATGTTGGCATGTGAGAGCAAGGGTTGTTGGTGTTTGGGCTTAAATCCCTCCTGCCTCGCAAACTCGGCAGGACTCTGAGTTTTCTGGTACAGATTGCAATGACCGGACGCTGATCTCAGCTTGACCGGACGCGTCCGGTCCTTTGTGTGCAGAGCGCGCGTCCGCTGGTGGTGCCGCGGACGCGTCCGGTCGTTCTGGAGAGCTCTCGGGGAGCTCTCTGGAATCGACCGGACGCTGATCGATTAGAAGGACCGGACGCTCCGGTGGCACCATCCGGTCGGTGTGACGTACACTAACATCAGCCCTGGGCAAAGGCAAGGTAGCGAACAGACGCTCGGCGCGTCCGGTCACCCTGGACCGGACGCGTCCGGTCGGGTTGTGCATGCTCTGGATGCTCTCTGGGTAGCGATCGGACGCTACTGTTGGCGCGTCCGGTGTCTGACTGACAGCGCGAGTGATGCTAACCGTTGGGCGCGAACGTTGAAATTCAAACGGCTAGTACACGTGGACGTTAATGTGCGACCGGACGCTGGACCGGACGCGTTTGGTCACCCCGTCTTGAGCGTCTGGTCAGGGCCAACTCAGTGTAACGATTGGATGAGGGGTTACCTCTCTATATATGCTTGTTGGCCAGCTCTAGCTCACTCTCTTGGACATTTTTATTAGTGATACATCCTTGTGAGCTAAAGCAAACCTCTCCCACTCATTCTCTTGCTTGATTGTGCATCCATAGTGAGATTGGGAGTGATCTTAGTGCATTTCTTTAGAGTTTGAGCATCTAAGATCGTTGAGTAGCGGGATTGCTTATTACTCTTGTGGTTGCCACCACCTAGATGGCTTGGAGCTGCGGTGGAGGTCCGGCACGTGTTGGTAATTGTTCGTGGCCGGCTCCCAGTGATTTATGAGGTGTTCTTGCGCCTATTCCCCGCGGAAGATTCACGAAAGGCGTCTCTAGTAAATTGCTCATGTCATTGAGTTACCTCACTTGTAGGTAGTTGCTAGCGGCACCCGTGGAGGGTTAGTCAGTAGAAGCCTAATAGCGCGCGCAACACCAAGTGGTGGTCGACACAACGGGGACTAGCGTGCCGGCAAGCACGTGAACCTCAAAAGAAAAATTATTGTGTCATATTGTCTCCTTTGGATTGCTTGATATTTATTAATATTCATATTGTGATTGACATTCATATCTCTTGCCCAGTATTGGTAACAATCACCCTATCACTTGTATTGCATTATTTCATTCTTGTTCTAGTGATAGCATTAGTGTAGTTTAGCTCTCTAGCTTGATCACCTAGGAGTAAACTAACAATGTAGTATTTGTGTGATAGGTAGAAATCATAAGCACACTAAAAATATCAATAGATGGCTTGCCTAACAAGAAGAGCTAGAGCAAACCATATTTTTGTCATTTGTTATACTAACATCTTGTTCTAGTGTATTTGTAGATTTTAATTAGGCTATTCACCCTCTCTAGCCATTTAGGACCTTTCAAGTGGTATCGGAGCCGTGGTCACCATTTGATTCAAGGCTTAACAACTTTTGGTGTAAAATATGGTTCATGCTGTGTTCAATCATGTTGCGGGCAAACCACCGTTCTTTGATGGCACATCTTTTGCATATTGGAAGAGAAAGATGAAGATGTACCTTAGTTCAATCAATGACAAGGTGTGGGATGTGACCGAGAAGGAATTTGTTATTCTTGATCCCACTGATCCAACATCAGAGAAGCCGAGTTGAAGCAATGCAACACAATAGCGCTCAATACCATCTACAATACCATTGATCCAAAGATGTTTGAGTAAATTAAGGATCTTGACTATGCATTTGAAGTATAGAAGAGATTGGAGGAAACCTATGAGGGCACTTTAATGGTAAAGAGTGCCAAGTTGTACATGCTCAAGGATAAGCTCACCAAATTTAAGATGAAAGATGATGAATCAATTCTAGAGATGTTCTATAGATTGCAAGTTATCATCAATGATCTCAAGGGCTTGGGTGAGAAAGTGAGTGATGAGGACTTCTCTCATCACTTCTTGAGTTGCTTGCCTAAGAGATTCAAGACATTGAGAATCATCATCTTTAGAGAAGGGATGAAGAAGAGCACACCAAATGAGATTCTTGGTGAAGTGATGACCGAGGATCAATACAGTGATGAGGACAAGGAAGAGGATGCCAAAGAGGAGAAGAAGAAGGAGAAGAGTGTGGCATTCAAGGCCATATCATCATTAAAGGACAAAGGCAAAAAGAAAAAGATTAGCTCAAGTGATGATGAAGATCAAGCCTCCGATGAAGATGATGAAGAAGAACTAGCTCTTCTTGTGCGTAAGTTTGGCAAATTCATAAAGAAGAAGGGCTACCATGTAAGAAAGAGGAAGGACAACTACAAGAACAAGGACTATGTGAGAAGATGCTAAAAGTGTAAGAGTCCAGATCACATTCTTGAAGATTGTCCATACAATAGTGACAATGATGATGATAACAAAAAGAAGAAGAACAAGAAGGACAAGAAAGAAAAGACAGATAAGAAAGTCACATTCAAGAAGAAAGGCAATTCCTATATGGCCACTTGGGATAGTGATGCTTCCTCAAGTGATAGAGATGATAGTGGTGATGATAAGAAGAGCAAGAAGAAGGGGCATACAAGCATTGCCATCTCCAACAAGCCTTTGGTCTTCGATCATCCATCATGCTTCATGGCTAAGTCCACTAAGGTACATTCCAAAAGTGAAGAAGAGAAAAGTGATAGTGATTCCGATGGTGAGGGGCACTCAAGGGAGGACCTTATGCAGATGTTGGAAGCGGCTCATTCTCTTATGAACAAGAAGAGAGAAGAATTCAAGGAATTGCGCAAGAAGTTTAGGCTTATTGAGCAATCCTGTGATGAGTTTCATAGCTCTCATGAGAGGCTAAAGGATGCCCATGAGAAGCTAGAGAATGCTCACTCCTCTCTTCTTGCTCAAGAGAAAAAGGAACCACTCCCCACATCTAACATCAGGGTCACATGTGATATATTGAATGAATCATTCTTTGAACCTATTATTGTCACTAACTCTTCATGTAGCACCTCCACATCTACTCCTACTACAAGTGATGGTTTCACTTATGATGCCTCACTTATGGTAGAGAATGAGACCTTGAAAAAGAAAGTTAATGAGCTCACTCATGCCTTAGGTAAAGCCTATGGTGGTGAGGCCCGCTTGCTTATGTGTTTGGGTAGCCAATGCTTTTCTCTCAACAAAGAGGGATTGGGCTACACCCTCAAGAAAGGCAAGACGGCCTTTACAACTTCAAAGCCTAACTTTATGAAGAGCAATGGTCGGTATTGCTATAGATGCAAGCAAAGTGGGCACCTAGAGCATTATTGCTATAAAATAAACAATAATAAGAAAAATGCCAATATTCATTCTATTTGCTTTGATTCTTGTTATTTACTTACCAAGGGTGAGAAAAGAGTGAAAGCTAAGTTTGTTGGTACAACAATTATGGGCTCAAAGAAGAAAGCCATTTGGGTGCCAAGGAGCTTAGTCACTAACCTACAAGGACCCAAGCAAGTGTGGGTATCTAAGAAACATTGATTTGTCTGGTAGGTCAATTATAAAGCTGGAGGAAGATATTGGGTTCTTGATAGTGGGTGCACTCAACACATGACCAGAGATTTAAGGATGTTCAATTCATTCAATGATAGTGGCAAAGATAGATTTGATAGTATCACATTTGGTGACAATGGTAAAGGCAAAGTTAAAGGGCTTGGTAAGATTGCAATATCCAATGATTTGAGCATTTCCAATATGCTATTAGTAGAGAGCTTAAACTTTAACCTGCTATCAACGGCACAATTGTGTGATCTTGGTTTTAATTTCATATTTGGGGTTAATGATGTTGAGATTGTTAGTGTTGATGGATCAAATTTGATATTCAAAGATTTTAGATATGAGAATCTTTATTTGGTTTATCTCAATGCTAGTGAGACTTAACTTTTGACATGTTTGTTCACTAAGTTAAGCATGGGTTGGCTATGGCATAGAAGGCTTGGTCATGTTGGCATGAAACAATTAAATAGATTGATCAAGTATGACTTAGTTAGAGGCTTGAAAGATGTGGTTTTCAAGAAGGATAGACTTTGTAGCTCTTGTCAAGCCATCAAACAAGTTGGAAACACTCATCTCAAGAAGAGCATCATGAGCACTAGCAAACCATTTGAATTATTGCACATGGACTTATTTGGACCAACAACATACACTAGTATTTATAGCAACAAGTATGGCTTTGTAATTGTAGATGACCATACTAGATACACATGGGTCTTCTTTCTTATTGATAAAAATGATGTGTTTGATCTATTCAAATTTTTTATCAAGAGAGTACATAATGAGTTTGAAACAACCATCAAGAAAATGAGAAGTGACAATGGAAGTGAGTTTAGAAACATAAGAGTTGATGAGCTATGTGATGACTTTGGAATCAAACATCATTTCTTGGCCAAGTATACTCCACAATCAAATGGTCTTGTTAAAAGAAAGAATAGGACACTCATTGATATGGCAAGATCTATGCTTAGTGAGTACAATGTGAATCAATCCTTTTAGATTGAAGCTATCAACACGGCTTGCTACTCTAGCAATCGACTCTATTGTCACCCAGTGATGGAGAAGACACCATACAAGCTATTGAATGGAAGAAAGCCAAACATTGCATACTTTTAGGTCTTTGGTTGCAAATGCTATATTTTAAAGAAAGGGACAAGACTTAGGAAGTTTGACAAGAAGTGTGATGAGGGATTCTTACTTGGCTACTCCACATCAAGCAAAGCATATAGAGTTTGAAATTTGGCTAGTGGTACTCTTGAGGGGTTCATGATGTTGAATTTGATAAAACCAAGGGTTCCCAAGATGAAGATAAGAATCTTGATGATGTGAGAGGAACTCAATTGTCAAATGCAATGAAGAATATGGATATTGATGATATTAGGCCAAAAGAAGTGGTAGATATTGAAGATAATAAAGATCAAGTGTACACTTCTTCCATTGTGCAAGCTAGTAGTTCTAATGATCAATCTCAAGCTAGTGGTGCTCAAGTCCAAGATCAACAAGCGGCTAGTACATCATCTCAACCAAGTGATCAACCAAGTTCAAGCAATCAAATACCAGTGCTCCAACCAACCAACATTGCAAGAGATCATCCTTTAGATCAAATTGTTGGTGACATTCGTAATGGTGTACAAACAAGATTAAGATTGGCTTCTTTTTGTGAGCATTATTCTTTTATCTCATCATTCGAGCCAACGAAAGTGGAAGATGTCTTGATAGATATTGATTGGGTGAATGCTATGCATGAAGAGCTAAACAATTTCACTAGAAACCAAGTTTGGGAATTGGTAGAGACCAAAGCATCATAATGTGATTGGTACCAAGTGGGTGTTTAGAAACAAGCAAGATCAAGATGATATAGTTGTGAGAAACAAAGCAAGACTAGTTGCACAAGGTTACACAGCGGCGTCAAAAATGCTTGTTGGTATTTTTTATGCACAATTAAATTATGAAGGATTCCGCAAGCGCACAGAAAACCATTGTAGCATTTTACCGGGAGTATTCCAGGTATCGTTATTTATATTTTACCACTGGGAAACAATGGATAAAGACATTGATAGTTCACTATCATGCATCTACTAACTAATACACCAACTAAACTAAAGTAGGGGGTAAATAATAGATGATATGAATTATGTATATATGGCACACACAGGAGAATTCTATGATAAAAGAGTAGATAGCTAAAGTGAGAGGACAACGGAAGAGCTCAATATTCCTAAATACTTCTCTATTACTTTGGTTCTATATAACTAATTCATGGTTGATAAAGCAATCACACAATAACACTTTGGAGCAACAGTACCTATCCAACTCTTGAACAAGACTGGGAAGAAGGTAGCTGGGTAAGGCTGCCAAAAGCTCTACGAAACACCAACTCCGACATGGTGGAATACGAAGACCAACAAAGCTGTCACCTCTGATGCCTACCACAACTAACCGTAAGAGATGGACGCAACCTCAGGTAAACCCTAGCCTAGACACCACGTCTACGCTAAAGAATACTACTCTAGTCATGATCTATAACTACAGCACCTAATACAGGCGAAGATCCTATGCTAAAGTATAACAACTATACTAACCAATCAAATGTAATGCATAAAGTAAATAGAGAAGATAAAATATATTAAAGCATAAGTCTTACAAGAATAAATACAAAGACATACCAAAACTCTGAAGACTCCTCCAGAACCTGAGTGAAGCTCGCCTCTTCCTAACTCCCATCAAGACCTAATCTACTACATTGAAAATTCTAGCCCTAATTCTCTAGAGATGAGAGGTCATCCATTCGAGGGACGCCTCTACATCTCCATAATAATGTGGTGCCCTTAGGGAGGGGGTCTACCTCTTTATTTATAGTCTAGAAAAGCCTCCACCTCTTCTGGACAGGCGATGTGGGACTAATTCGACTTCGGCAATGGTGGAGATGCAAACCCTAAGGCGGTAGGAGGTCGTCCGTCGAAGCGGGCCTCGATTGGGCTCTGGAGGGCGCCGGCCGGCCCCGGGGTGGGGCCGGGTGGCCCCACCCTATAGCAGGTGGGCCCCACCTTCGGTACATCGCCTTCTGGTGCCTTCTAGAGTCTTCTAGTGTTGGTTTCGGTGTAGAATTGATATCTTTTGACTCCGGACTCCGAATATAGCAAATGATATGTCCGTTTCGATCGTCTCGATGAACCTGTCGCAATGGTGTGGTCCAATTCCCCATTTAAGATACTTTTATTTGATGGAAAATTGCATACTCCTGCAACACAAGTGAGAACACTAAAACTCGTGGAACTTGTTAGAATCAAAACCTACAACTATGCTTTATAGTTGATATCAAGTCAAGCACTATGTCTCAAATTCTTCACTAAACCAATATTCTAGAGTTTTTGCAAGTTTTCAAAATAAAACTCAGAGCTTAATCGTATGACACCCTTAAGTCTCTTATTGTATGTGATATTTATGGATCTCACTGAGGCATTTATGTTGTCATGCCCTGCTACAACTAATTATTATAGCGGAGCTCATAGGAGTGGCATTTAAACAAGGATGAGCATACTTGCAATTCATATATTGTAAAGTCAAACAATGCATCCAAAGAGAGTCAAGTCATACAATCAAACCAAGATGTGCATGTGTATGAAGTATGGTGGATAGGTGTATATATGGTATTTAGTGGCTAATCCTAATTCTACTTATGCTCTTTGAAAATAAATCTCTCTTTCTTGAACTTAGAACTTTCACAGAAAAATATGGGCTCTCTCTATTTTTTTTCTTCTTCTCTTTTTGTCTCTATATATATACATATATATTTTTTAGGGAGGCGAGCATCTAAGTACCCATTGTTTTAATTGCTTGGACACTTGTCCATTGTTTTAACTCCCTCTATTTTTTTCAATACTTTTTCTTTTTCATAGCCACATGCATCCTTTGAATACAAAATAATTGAAGAGATAATGATAAGAACTTAGAGCATTAAACAGGGGTTGTCCTATGGGGTATATTTTTGGGTGTTTACTCCCAGTGTAGGAGAAAAACAATTTTAAGGTGGATCTAGATGAAAGTGGAAAATGATTGCGCTTACTCCCAGGGTAGGAGCAATGCATATGTTGGTGGCGTGTGTGAGTGTGATCTTGATTTTAAAAGCATGGCAAGACTCTCACAAGGTATATAACAAAGGTTGACCAAACTCAATGCAAAGCAAGCAAAGATAAATGAACAGAGGTTTTTCTATTCTAAATGTGTATCATGTATGGCTTTGGTAGGAACTCAAACCTTATCAAACAAGAGCTCATCATGTAAGATTTTTGGTTTTTAAAAAGATAAATCTCCAGAACTTAGTATTGCTAGAAATAAGATAAATAGTAGCTCAGACTTTCTCATATCATATCCCTCAATCATCTAGATTTAGCTCAAGCATATGCCTCCACAAGTTTCAGGTTTAGAGTAAATTCTTATATCAAAACAGTCATATCCAAAACTCGAGAAGAATTTAAGGTTGAAAATTGGCACTTGAAAGGAATTACGACAGAGCAACTATTCATCATCTCCAAGATAAAATTTTATTGTTCCTCAATTTTTATTTGACTCTTAATAAACTAGATAGAATCTATGATCACACCCTAAATAGCTAAAGTATCTTTGATTTTAATAATTATTCATCTTTTTATTTCTTTTAGACTAATAGACTCACAAAACACTCTATAGACGTGGACCTTTATGTGCCCACATATTTTTGGTATTTTATGACTATAAGATAGACCCGATAATCGCATAGGTATATTTACCTGATAACTAGGGGATGCTTTCCCCCAAGCTGGATGTTGTTATAGTTGAGCGTTAAAGCTGAGTGGTCCTCATAGAGGAGCTCATACTTATAAGAGCAAGTGTTGCTAGGAATACTTCAATCTCATCACCTATGAAGTTACTTCCTCCACACAGAGGTCAGTTATGTGTCGGAGAGATGTGCTTCAAGTGATGAAAATAAAGATTTCTAGGTGAGCTAGCTCTTAGAGTCATCCTACAGAAAGCTCTCACAAAACCCCAAAACTCGTGGAACGGTATTAGGATAAAACGTTAGTGGTTAGCCGTTTTAGAGGATTAGGTGTTGTGGAGGTTTCAAAGTATGTTTATGATAACAAGATTGCAGCAGAATGCTCAATTAATATTTTTAGATTTTATAGGTTTATATGCAGAAAGTACAAATGCATGATATGTATTTTTTATTTAGTAGGCTACCACAGTGAGAACTCCTATAACTTTTACGCTACAAGGGTTTCATATGAGGCTTAATTTAATTATATTTTTTTTAAGATGCATGAATGCAACCTAATGCATATCTATTTATTTTTATTATTTCCTATGTAATACTAATATAGAAAAGTAAATATGGTTAAGAGAAAATAAATCATGCAATGTAAGAAAGTAAATATGAATAACTACCGATGTTACCTCACGGCGAGGGTTCGATGTTTTGAGTCCTCCAAACTGGATTTCTCCTTGCGATAGTTCATTGATCGAGTACTTTGGTTTGCTTCTAAGGATGAGGATTGAGGTGGTGTCTCCACTAGTGGTGATTCCAATAGTGGTGCCACCTTCTTCTTTTCTTTTTGTTAGCATCTCAAAGCCAATCTTATGTGCATCCTTGTTACTAGTTTAGAACTTCTACTTATAGAATTTGGGAAATCTCCCCACACTTTGCTTGAAGTGGGTTCTACTCATAAAGACAAGGTAGAGATCAAGTGCAAGGGCTCTATTGGTGGAAAAACACCAACAGAACCAAAAATTTATTCAGTCTCTAACCTTAGGCACAATAAGATTAATATCTTTTCACATTGTTTATTTACATCTTAGGTGAGAATATCAAAAGTATAAATATAGCATTTAAGCTTATGAGATAAAGGAGTGGAGTTACTTAACCTATGGAAGGATTATTCATCTTTATAAATTATCAAGATTAACAAGATGACTATCATCTTTTAAAAAATAAGATATATCATATTTGAGCTCATTTGGTTAAGGTTGAGATCAAGAGAATAGTGCTATGATGTGTACTCTAAGATCAAGAGAAAATGATGACCACTTACCTTTAATATGTTTCCTTTATTACTGAAGCATGATAACACCATGTGGTAGAAGGTAGATGAATTTCAATGGTCTTTTTCTTTCTTGCATTTTGAGTTGATCATTAGCATCTTGTCTCCTATATTGCACTTCTTTCTCACTCCTTTAGATTTTTTTCTCTGCAAGGGATTAGTAGACAACACATACCCGAAGGAATATACTATCTATTTAAGGTATGGATAATGTTTGCCAAGGGGTTAAAGTTTAACTTGTAGCTTGTGTTTTAAATGATTCACCATTATTTCAAATTTTCAAACAAGGTTAAGGAGAAGGTATAATTTTGAAGAATACTTCTAACCTTGATTTGATTCTATAAAATCTCCTAATATGGTTTAAACTTTTTTATATACGAGAAGATAGTCTATATATACAGCCAAATTCTTATACAAATATGCTTTGATGTTATAATGTTTAAGTAATATTCTAAAAGCATACTTATAATAGAGTAAGGAAGTTTAAAAGACTAGAGATAGAACCAAGAACATGTAGGTGAACCAAAAGAATATTTTGTTTGTTTTAAGTTTTAGTAAATTAAGCATGACATAGGTAAGGATAACCAAGATAATTAACAATATGGTATAAGATTTTTAATGTAGTTTAAAGTTATATAGGCTTGGGTAAACATACCATATGACTTGCCGGGTGATTTGTCCATTATCATGGTGAAGTGTAGAAGGTGTTGAAGTGTTCTTTCATCTATTTTTTTCATCTTAGTCCTTAAACTTGTTCTCCTCTCCTTTCATTTCAAACCATGATCAGACATTTATTCTTTGTTTCCTGCATAAATATTAGTGGACACATACCCGAAGGATTGCAACAAGTTTGGAATGTGGGTTATGGTCCATATAAATTCATGCGAATTTCATCTATGCTAATGAAAGGATAGACTTTTAGGATTACCTTTAGCATAGATTTCTTTTAACAAATTTTGTTGGTAGCTGCACTTTTATATTGGTCAAGGCAAAGGTAACTTGTGACAAAAGATTAAGTGAATAAACTTTGATACTTACAGCTCTTTCATGGAGAACGAGCTGTGTCTTCCTTTTGTGCAAAGTTAGTGGACTTCATCACATGCCTTGATTCATCTCTGTGAGTTTATCTCTTGACTTACCCGAATTGAATTTAGGAGTTTCCTGCAGGGGTTAGTCTAACAAAAATATCCAATATCCACTAGAGCATACTTTTGGTTCAAAAATCAACCTAGACACCACGTCTAATTTGATTTAGGAAAGCATTTTAACCTAAGCACCACGCTTAATTTAAAAGCTTTTTAGAAGTAAACTCAACACACCTTATGATTCAAAAACCAAACTAGACACCATGTCTAATATAATTTAAGAAGGCGGTTTAAACCAAGCACCATGCTTAATTTAAAAGGTGTATGAAAATACTTTAAAAACTAAGCATACAATAGCAAACAAAGATAGCATGAAAGCACTTAGAGGTTTACTCAAATAGAGATAAAAGCATGATCATGTATGGTGAGAATATATATATATTTTTTTCATTTTAAGTCGAGATGAAAGTGATATGCATATGTGCAAGGAACTGAACATGCTGTGGATTTGATATGAGATGAAGCAGATGCATGGATTGTTTAAAGTAAACATACAGTGGATGCAACAGGATAACTACTCATCAAATTTTAAGTCTATGAGCAAGACTATCTCACCTTTCTTGATCATACTTACCATGACTCACAATAGAATTTGTGAGTAGTGCAGCGTCTTTGTTCATCACATATGATGAACTTTGAATTCATGTGATGACGTCTTTTTCAATCTACACATGGTTAGAATAATATATATGTTTATATATACCTGTGAGATGGTAGGGCTTCATTGTTGATGAATCATTAATGCTCGGGCACCCTAGGTTCTTCAGTATCTCCCATGTCTTGTTCTTGTGGAATTTTGCCAGAAGGTTGGAACGGTTGATGTCCTACTTATTCCACAACTCAACAAAATAGGAGTAATCCTACTAAAGCTAGTGGCAGACTAGATTAGCAGATATCAAGATCATTATCAAAATCTTTACGCTAATTGTTTCCCCGGCAACGGCGCCAAAATGCTTGTTGACATTTCTAACGTCGCTACCAGAAATAGAGGTAAATCCCTATCCCCGGCAACGGCGCCAAAAATGCTTGTTGGTATTTCTTATGCACAATTAAATTATGAAGGATTCATAAGCGCCGCGAAAAACCATTGTAGCATTTTACCAGGAGAATTCCAGGTATCGTTATTTATATTTTACCACCGGGAAACAATGGATAAAGACATTGATAGTTCACCATCATGTATCTACTAACTAATACACCAACTAGACTAAAGTAGGGGGTAAATGATAGATGATATGAATTATGTATATATGAGACACACAGGAGAATTCTATGATAAAAGAGTAGATAGCTAAAGTGAGAGGACAACGGAAGAGCTCAATGTTCCTAAATACTTCTCTATTACTTTGGTTCTATATAACTAATTCATGGTAGATAAAGCAATCACACAATAACACTTTAGAGCAACAGTACCTATCCAACTCTCGAACAAGACTGGGAAGAAGGTAGCTGGGTAAGGTCTGCCAAAAGCTCTCTGAAACACCAACTCCGACGTGGTGGAATACGAAGACCAACAAAGTCTGTCACCTCGATGGCTACCACAACTAACCGTAAGAGATGGGCGCAACCTCGGGTAAACCCTAGCCTAGACACCACGTCTCACGCTAAAGAATACTACTCTAGTCACGATCTATAACTAGAGCACCTAATACAGGCGAAGATCCTATGCTAAAGTATAACAACTATACTAACCAATCAAATGTAATGCATAAAGTAGATAGAGAAGATAAAATATATTAAAGCATAAGCCTTACAAGAATAAATACAAAGACATACCAAAACTCTGAAGACTCCTCCAGAACCTGAGCGAAGCTCTTGTTGGTATTTTTAACTGCACTCCATTAAATAAGTTTTAAGTAGGATTATCCGCAAGCGCCTATATCATATCATACGGTGTCATATTTTTTACCCTGAGGTTTTAAATATCGTATCCACGAGGAACAGTTGTGATGATGACAACGTCTATAGACTTAACCCTACAATTAGGCTAGATCATATCAAGAAAAAGGAAATAGCTAATGTACTCTAGTTCCAACTACCGGTAAACTTTGTATAATATCGTCTTATCGGACAAGTGACCTGAATAGGAGAAGAAACAGAGTAATCTAATCTACCTACCAGGCACCTATAAGCCTATCAGTCCTATCAACGGGACGGGGGACTACAGAGGATTCAACGCAGCTATAAAGTCACTGCTTGAGCTACCACCTATCCCTACCGATCGGGGACATTCACAAGTAAATCTAGCCTAGGCACCACGCCTACACTACGAAAATACAACTCTAACCTACAGCGTCTTATAGATCAAAGTACTCAATATGAGATATGAACCAAAGAACGAATATGAACAAATTGCTTACTTGAATCGAAATGGTAAATACAAAAGTACCTCGAACGCAGCTCTCCCGGGGAGGAAGTGAATCCGAAAGAATACGACCACGAAGAAGCGCCCGACAGGCCGGAGCTCCTCCGAATCTCTACTCCTCTACTCATTCTCTCTAATCTCTAAACAAAACTAGATCTAGAAGAATTAGTCTCTCCTAATTGCTACAACTAGATGTACTAGAACTAGATGAACTAGACTAGATCAACTAGAGGGACCCTAACCCTAATTATGTAGAGAATATGAAGCACCTGGGTGTAGAATGCCTCTAGGAGGGGCCTTGGGGCTTCATTATATAGGCCGAGGTGGAGTAGGGGGGCAAGGAACCGCCCGTCGGCGATCCGCGTCTCCATCTTGTGTGCACCGTCGGGATCAAATCGACCTCAAATCAACGTAGGGATGCGTTGATTGGGTTCCAAGGAAACGTGGGAGGAAGACTCCGGAAGGCGGCGGCGAGGGGTGACCTAGGGTGCCGACCGGCCCCGGGCCGGCCGGCCCCACCTGCTCTCCTCTGCGGGCCCCGCTGCTTCGGATGTCTTCTAGACCCTTCCTGAGTCCAATGATGATGTTGTTCCGCCGCGGATCAATTTCATGATAATTATGCACTAAAATCCTCTCCTTTATGCTTTTCTGAAAATCACCCTGGAAAATATAGAGTATGCAAAACTCGTGGAATTTGTCAGATAAAGCCCTAGACTAGTGTGTTTTCATGTTCTCCTTCGGGTATAAAGCACTAGTAAAAGTTGACGCTAACGAGTGTCAACAATACCCCCAAGCTTACCTTTTGCCGGTCCTTGGCAAACAATCTAAATCTAGTTATTAATAAACTTGGATCGGGGAGTTCTTTGCAATACTTTTATTTCTTTTAAGCATACTTGCTTTTAAAAAATAAATTTTTCTTCGATTCGATTAAAAAGCGCTCGACTTTCAAACTTACCCATTTTACCTTTAACTATGGAGCTTTACAGCTTTTGCATAAGTCTTGAGCAATCGAAAGATAGAACAATCAAGTCAGGCATTATGTCTCAAATTCTTCACAGTACCAATATTCCAGAGTTTTGTAAGTTTTCGCAATAAAATTCAGAGCTTAACTGTATGACACCCTCAAGTCTCTTATTATATGTGGTATTTATGGATCTCACTGAGGCATTAATAATGTCATGTCTTCCTACAACTAAGCATTTGTAGTGGAGCTCGTAGGAATGGCAATAACAAGGATGAACATACTTGCAATTCATATATTGTAAAGTCAAACAATGGATCCAAAGAGAATCGAGACATACAATCAAATCAAGATGTGTATGTGTATGGAATATGGTGGATAGGTGTATTTTAGTGGCTAATCCTAATTCTACTTTTGCTCTTTGAAAATAACTCCCTCCTTTAAAACTTAAAACTTTTCGCGGGAAAAACATGGGCTATCTTTATTCTCTCTTTCTTTTTTTTTTTTCTTCTCTTTTTTTCTTTTCTTTTTTTATCTAGGAGGCGGGCATCTGTGTACCCATTGTTTTAATTGCTGGGACACTTATCCATCTTTTACTCCCTTTTTTTAATACTTTTGCATAGCCACATGCATCCTTTGAATACAAATAATAATTGAAGAGATAATGATAAGAATTTAGAGCAATTAAATGGGGGCTGTCCTATAGGGTATATTTTTGGGTGTTTTACTCCCAATGTAGGAGAAAAATATTTTTAAGGTGGATCTAGATGAAAGTGGAAATGACTGCGCTTACATCCTAGAGTAGGAGTAATGCATATGTGGGTGGAGTGCGTGAGTGATCTTGATTTTTAAAAGCATGATAAGACTCTCATAAGGTATATTCCAAAGGTTGACTAAACTCAATGTAAAGCAAGAAGCATAAATATGCAAAGGTTTTCCTAACTCTAAATGTATCATATATGGCTTTGGTAGGAATTTAAACTTTATCATATAAGAGCTCATCATGTAAGGTTTTGAGTTTTTAAAATAAATCTCCTGAACTTAGTAATGCTAGGAATAAGATAAATAGCAGCTTAGACCTTCATGTATCATATCAATAATTACCTAGACTTTAGCTCAAGCATATGCCTCCACAAATTTTAGGTTTAGAGTAAATTCTTATATCAAAGTAGTCATGTCCAAAACTCAGGAGAATTCATGGTTAAAAACTAGGCACTTGAAAGGAATTACAGTAGAGTAACTATTCATCATCTCCAAGACAAAATTTTAATATTCCCTAATTTTTGTTTGACTCTTACTAACTAGACACACTCTATACCTTAATATATAGATAAATATCTTTTTATTTCTATTGGACTCACATGACTCTAAAGACATGGATCTTCATGTGTCCATATATTTTTTGTATTTTTATATTTTCTTATGATACTATTGCGAACCTTTATGTGCTCATATTTTTGGTATTTTATGACTATATAAAATAGACTTGATAATCGCTTAGGTATAGTTACCCGATAACTAGGGGATGCTCCTCCCCAAGCTAGATGTTTGCAATACTTGGTGTTGATGATCTTTAGAGTGAGCAAACCCAAGAGCGGTTACGGTGGGTGCCAGCGATAGACTCTCTCCTTGTCATAATGTTGTTCTGCATAATTATCCTCCAACAAAGAAAACCGAAAACTCGAGGCTCGAATTTAATAATAGGTTAGCGGTCACCAATAAGCGATTGATTGTTCTTTGAGTTGAGTTGAATTGATGATTTTTAGCGATTCTCTTTGTTTTAGGATTTTCTAGATTAATTATGTAGAAATTAAATATATGAGTATTATATTTTTATGCCTCCACAGAGAATATTTATTCTTATGGGGCTTAGGCTTTCTTTTTTATAATGCAAGAAAATAAATACGTAAACTATTATTATTATTATTATTATTATTATTATGCCACCACAGAAATATTCCTATAGGGTTACCATAAGTTTATTTATGTGGAGCTTTTAATATTTTATGATGCAACAAATAAAGCAATAAAGATTTTTATTTTCTTTTTAATATTTATGAAGATGAAAAAATGAAATTATTAATGTAGACAGAAATACTAATTAATTGGATAGCTACCATATTACCTTATGGCAAGGGTACAAATTTTAAGTTTACCGACAGAACTTATTCTCCCACTCTTGTGTATCTCTCCATCTTAAGAGATAGAGGTCGTGATGGTTGCATACCTCTAGTGATGATGATGTCACCTTTGTTCTTTGATTTGGCCAACAAGTTGAAGTAGATCTTTAATTATAGCTGGCAACATCTTGCTCAATGTGCATGTTCACAGAACTTTCACTTATAGAATTAATAAACTTTGCTCGAAGTGTTGTCCTGTTTATAAAACCAAGGCGTAGATCAAGTGCATGGGCCTGTTTGGTGGAAAAACACCAACAGGGGCTAAATCTATTTCTTTATTTATTTTTCTCTATCCTTAGGCACATTGAATAATATAAAATTGATGTTACATGAATTGTTTATTTATGCCATGAGTGGTAGGAAAAAGATTAAGCATTTAATGTTGCATTTAAGTTCATATGGCAGAAAAGAATGAAACTACTTAACCAATGGAAGGATTGTCTATCTATATATGAATTTTTACATGAGTATGACTATCGACTTCCCTGTGAGGATTGAATATAATGTTTTAACTTGTTTGGTTAAAACTAAGATTAAGAGAACGGTGCCATGAACAATTTTAAAGAACAAAGCATGTTGAGTTAATTAGGTTATCAATTTAAGTTGTAACTCTAACATGTTTGTGTCTGCATTTATCGTGCGCCAAGATCAAGAGAAGAAGAGCAAAGGACCACTTACCTTAGAATGTTACCTTCATTATTAGAGCGTGATGGCACTAAGTGATGAAGGGTAATTGACTGGTGGTGCTTTCCTTCTCTTGCATCTTGAGTTGTTCATAGACCTCATGGCTCCTCTATTGCACTCATTCTTTTGTCATCTTTTGCTTCTTTGATCTTTTAACTCTTTTCACTCTAGTTATTATTACGCCTGCAATAGATTAGTGGACAGCACATACCCGAAGGAGTATATAAATTTTAAATATAGGTTGCTTGTCCAAGATTTTATTTTATTTTGTCTATACTAGTGAAAAGATAGTATTGATATTATTTTAGCATAGATCATATTTTATACAGATATGGCTCATGGCAAAGTAACTTGTAGTAGAAGATAAAGTGAATGAATCACTAATGCTCATAGTTCTTTCATTTATGATAAATGAGCTGTGTCTTCTTCTACAAAGTTATTAAAGTTCAGCATGTGGCCTACTTCATCTCTAATTTGAACTCATCTCATGACTTACCCAAATTGATTTTGAAAATTTTCCTACAGGGGCTAGTCTACAAAATATCCAATGTCTACTACAATACATTATTAGTTCAAAAATTAACCTAGACACCACGTCTAATTTGACTTAGGAAGGCATTCTAACCTAAGCACCACGCTTAATTCAAAAAGCCTTTGAAAGTAAAATCAATACACCTCTTAGTTCAAGAATCAAACTAAATACCTTATCTAATTATGACTCAAGAAAACAGTTTAAACTAAGCACCATGCCTAATTCAAAAGGTGTATGAAATTTCTTCAAACCTTAAGTATACTATACCAAACAAAGGTAACATGAAAGTTTATCGAGTGTTATTCAAACAGAGATGAAAGAGTATGATTAATAAATTGAGTAAAGGTAGAGACGACCAATATTAGCAATATAGGATTTTCTAAATAAGGCCATTCCCCCAAGCTTGAATTTTGCAAAGTAAATATAAGCTTGAGTGGATGTAATTCAAAGTTGCATAATGATTGGTTGGTCATACACAGCACTTTGCATCATTCATTTTCTTACTTCAAACCTGAAATGGTTAGTGATAAAAATATCCAAAGGAATATTTTGACAATAATATTTCTATGCTAAAGGTGCAAACTTAATTCATTCATTCATTCATTTTTTTTAGAGTGGTTATTTTTGGGACACAAAGTTGTTTTTAGGAAACCTTCTAATTATTGTACTTCAAGTTGGTGAGGTGGTTTCCTCTAGAACATTAGCCTTTGTGCACCTATATCAAGATTACAACGAGATCTATAATATTTATGATAAACATATGCATCTACAACCACCGTCTTAATGGTTTTATGAATAGGTATAAAGAGGGGGTTAAAGATCTCGTGCGTGGTAATATTAGAGAGACCAAAAGATTCAGGAGATTTCTCATATGAGCATGGATTTGATAAAGTGTTAATGAGATAATTCCCATGCTCATCGATGTAATCTCCCTTTCCAAACTCTAAGGGTGTCTCTTCATGGTTGTCTATAGGCAACAAGTTTGCCTCTATTATTTCATGCCTATGACATTCATTGGATGTTTTATCTTCTCGGATTTCCCATGAATTGATGCTTATAGGATTGGTCTCGTCTAAAGCTTTCTTCGAACTTGGGTGAGTTCTATTTATTAAGGAAATTGATTTAAGCTCACCATTTGAATCTAGACCAAGTTCGGATGCTAACACTAAGGCTTCGTCCTCCTCCATCCATTCTTTGACAATGGCAAATGAGTTTTTCATATGTTCCATGCATTCATGCCATTGTCGACGTTGCTCTTCTTGATTATTTCTATAGTCTTCATGACTCCTATACTTTAGGTATTCTAGTGAGTTTGTAGGGTCATTATGAGACTTAGGGAAAAGAGTATAAGAAGGATCATCAGGGTCAAGGATGGGTTTAAAGTTGGGTTTAGATAAGTTATCTAATGTGGGTATAGAAGGGGAGAAGATATGATTAATTCTTGAGTGCTTAGCTCTCCTTCTATGGTGTCACTAGACATGCCATCCATGTATTCTTCTTGATGTCCTTTAGGAGGGAAAGGAAGTTGAGGATACTTTTTCCAAGATGCTCTTCTAAGAAGGTCTGATTCATATCGATGTACGAGCATCTTAGCTAATTGGAAGTCTAAATCATCATTGTGAGGTTTTGATGGTTTAGGATTGATAGCTAAATTTTGGGATTGGGGTGATTGTGTTTCAGCTACCAAAACTTCCTCTTCTTGTTCGGGAGATGATTCCTTCTCTTCCTCAGAGAGCTCAGAATAAGCTTGAACAACCTTTTCTAGCATCGGTCTGGCTTTAGTTATAGGCAAGTGAAGAAAAGCTCCTCCAGAGGTTAAATCAAGGGAGTCCTTAGATTCCTTGGTAAGACCCAAATAAAAATGTTGAAGAAGCATGGGGTCTGAAAAACCAAGGTCAGGGCCAAATGTGATAAGTTCATTAAAACGCTCCCATGATTTACTAAGAGATTCTTGTTCTAGTTGCCTAAAAGTTAGAACCTCTTTTCGAAGGCTAGCTACCTTAGAGATGGGAAAGAAGTGTAAACAGAATTCAGAGTATAACATTTCCCAATCACCTTGCATACTCCCTACGGCTCGATTATACCAATGTTTAGCTTCTTCTGTTAAGGAAAACAGAAAAAGCTTCCATTTAATAGTCTTATCAGACATGCCAGCAATGCGCAAGCATGCACAGGTCTGCTCGAATTCTCGTAAGTGTAAGTATGGGTTTTCATTGCCTTCTCCCGAGAAGGGTTTATCCCGAATCATTTTAAGTAGACATGGGCGCAGCTCATAGCCAGGTGTTACAATAGATTTATTAGATTTTGGTGGCCCGAAGCTTTCACGCATGCCATAAAAACAAATAGGAATAGAATTAAAAGCATCCATAAGGTTGAACACAAAAAAATAATGAAGAGAATGGGATAAAATAAGAAAAGATAAAAGTATAATACAAGATTAAGCTAGACTAAGTCAAAATCAGCAAACCATTCCCCGGCAACGGCGCCAAAAATATTTGTTGGTATTTTTAACTGCACTCCATTAAATAAGTTTTAAGTAGGATTATCCGCAAGCGCACAGATATCATACCAGTGTCACATTTTACCCGGAGGTTTTAAATATCGTATCCACAGGGAACAGTTGTGATGATGACAACGTCTATAGACTTAACCCTACAATTAGGCTAGATCATATCAAGAAAAAGAAAATAGCTAATGTACTCTAGTTCCAACTACCGGTAAACTTTGTATAATATCGTCTTATCGGACAAGTGACCTGAATAGGAGAAGAAACGAGTAATCTACCTACCAGGCACCTATAAGCCTATCAGTCCTATCAACGGGGCGGGGGGACTGAGAGGATTCAACGCAGCTATAAAGTCACCTGCGCGAGCTACCACCTATCCGGCTGATCAGGGGACATTCACAAGTAAATCTAGCCTAGGCACCACGCCTACACTACGAAATGCAACTCTAACCTACAGCGTCCTATAGATCAAAGTACTCAATATGAGATGTGAACCAAAGAATGAATAAGAACAAATTGCTTACTTGAATCGGAATGGTAAATACAAAAGTACCTCGAACGCAGCCTCTCAGGGCGAGGAAGCTGAATCCGGAAGAATACAGACCACGAAGAAGCATCGACAGTGCGAGCTCCTCCGAGAATCTCTACTCCTCTACTCAATCTCTCTAATCTCTAAATAAAACTAGATCTAGAAGAACTAGTCTCTCCTAATTGCTACAACTAGATGAACTAGAACTTGATGAACTAGACTAGATCAACTAGAGGGACCCTAACCCTAATTATGTAGAGAATATGAAGCACCGGGGTGTAGAATGCCTCTAGGAGGGGCCTTGGGGCGTCATTATATAGGCCGAGGTGGAGTAGGGGGCAAGGAACCGCCACGTCAGCGATCCGCGTCTCCATCTTGTGTGCACCGTCGGATCAAATCGACCTCAAATCAACGTAGGGATGCGTTGATTGGGTTCCAAGGAAACGTGGGAGGAAGACTACAGAAGGCGGCGGCGAGGGGGTGACCTAGGGCGCCGATCCCCAAGGTGGGGCCGACTGGCCCCACCTGCTCTCCTCTACGGGCCTTGCTGCTTCGGGTGTCTTCTAGACCCTTCCTGAGTCCAATGATGATGTTGTTCCGCCGCGGATCAATTTCGTGATAATTATGCACTAAAATCCCCTCTTTTATGCTTTTCTAAAAATCACCCTAGAAAATACAGAATATGCAAAACTCGTGGAATTTGTCAGATAAAGCCCTAGACTAGTGTGTTTTCATGTTCTCCTTTGGGTATAAAGCACTAGTAAAAGTTGACGCTAACGAGTGTCAACACTCGCCTCTTCCTAACTCCCATCAAGACCTAATCTACTACATTGGAAAGTCTAGCCCTAATTCTCTAGAGATGAGAGGTCATCTATTCGAGGGACGCCTCTACATCTCCATAATAATGTGGTGCCCTTAGGGAGGGGGTCTACCTCTTTTTTATAGTCTAGAAAAGCCTCCATCTCTTACGGGCCAGCGATGTGGGACTAATTCGACTTGACAACGGTGGAGATGCAAACCCTAAGGCGGTAGGAGGCCGTCCGTCGAAGCGGGCCTCGATTGGGCTCTGGAGGGCGTCGGCCGGCCCCAGGGGTGGGGCCGGGCGGCCCCCACCCCTCAGTGGTGGGGCCCCACCTTCGGTACATCGCCTTACGGTGCCTTCTAGAGTCTTCTAGTATTGGTTTCGGTGTAGAATTGATATCTTTTGACTCCGGACTCCGAATATAGCAAATAATATATCCGTTTTGATCGTCTCGACGAGCCTGTCGCAATGGTGCGGTCCAATTACCCATTTAAGATACTTTTATTTGATAGAAAATTGCATACTCCTGCAACACAAGTGAGAACACCAAAACTCATGGAGCTTGTTAGAATCAAAACCTACAACTATGCTTTATGGTTGATATCATGTTATATTGAGCAATAGTTGATGGTATAAAATAGGCATTAAGGACCGTCAACACACTCAAATTGAGGGTCTTGACTTTGGAGAAATATATGCACCGATTGTAAGACTGGAAGCAATTAGAATCTTATTAGCTTATGCTTGCGCCAACAATATCAAGCTCTACTAAATGGATGTCAAGAGTGCATTTCTCAATAGCTACATCAATGAATTAGTTTATATTGAGCAACCTCCCGGTTTTGAAGATGACAAGAAATCCAACTATATGTACAAGCTCAAGAAGGCATTATATGGTTTGAAGCAAGCACCTAGAGTATGGTATGAGAGATTGAGGGACTTTCTTCTCTCTAAAGGGTTCAAAATAGGCAAGTTTTACACCACTCTCTTCACCAAGAAGCTTGGCAAGGATTTGTTTATGTTACAAATCTGTATGGATGATATCATCTTTGGTTCAACAAATCAAGATTTTTGTGAGGAGTTTGGAAATATGATGGCTAATGAGTTTGAGATGTCAATTATTGGAGAGCTTAGTTACTTTCTTGGCCTATAAATTAAGCAAATGAAGAATGGCACATTTGTTAGTCAAGGGAAGTACATCAAGGACATGATCAAGAAGTTTGGATTGAAAGATGCAAAAGGCATTAGCACTCCTATGGGCACAAATGGACAGTTGGATAGTGATGCTAGTGGCAATATGGTGGATCAAAAAGTTATATCGGTCTATGATTGGAAGCCTACTCTATGTGACCGCATCAAAGCCGGATGCCATGTTTAGTGCATGCATGTGTGCAAGATTTCAAGCCTCACCTAGAGAAAGTCATCTCAAGGCGACAAAGAGAATATTGAGGTATTTAAAGCATACATAAGATGTTGAACTTTGGTATCCCATGGGGTCAAACTTTGAGTTAATTGGATATTCGGACTTTGACTATACGGGATACAAAGTTGATAGGAAGACCACTAGTGGTACATGTCTATTGCTTGGAAGATCACTTGTGTCATGGTCATCAAAGAAGCAAAATAGTGTGGCACTTTCTACCGCCGAAGCCGAATACATAGGTGCCGGTAGTTGTTGTGCTTAATTGTTATGGATGAAATCAAAATTGGAAGACTTTGGAGTCAACTTCAAACAAAAGCGCCATTGCTATGTGACAATGAGAGTGCTATCAAGATGACAAACAATCCGGTTCAATATTCAAGAACAAAGCACATTGACATTAGGCACCATTTCATAAGAGACCATCAACAGAAGGGTGATATTTCAATTGAGAGTGTGGGCACCGATGATCAACTTGCTGACATATTCACTAAGCCACTTGATGAGAAGAGGTTTTGCAAGCTTAGAAATAAATTGAACATCATTGACTTCTCCAACGTGTGAAGATGCACCCCCCACTTATATGACATGCCTCTCCTTCGAGCAAATCAAGGTAAAATTGATTGGCATGGCATACATTCATTGCTAAGGACATGATTAGTGCATCTAGACATAACAAGTCATTTCTAGGTTCATTCATGCAAATCAAATGAATTTGATATATATATGATGCCACTATTTCTTTTATGCTTGATTTGATATAGTGGTGTTATATGACATGTTTGTGGGCTTGCAAACCTAGTGTTTGATCTAGGCTATAAGCTTTATGGTATTTAACCAACATGGGATCATTAGTATGCATAGGACTATGCTAGTGGTGCTAGAACCTTGTTTTTAATGTTGATCTCATGGGATATCTAGTATTTGTATGTCTGGCTAACTTGGTGCTAAGGATGGTTGAATTATGCACTCCGATGGTATCACGTTTCAAAGGTCTATTCTTTAAACCTTAGCATCAAGATTGGTAGTAGTATCTCTCCCACAAGTTATATCCAACATGTGTGCAAGCTTTTAAATCTAAACTCTTAGCACACATGTAAGGGGATAGTACTACCATATGGGGTTTGCATAACTTGTCCAACCTTCACTCATGATCTTATTGCTTGGACAAGTGGTTCAAATCCAATTTTGATTATAATTCATATCTTTGTGAAGGTTGTCATTAATTACCAAAAAGGAAGAGATTGAAAGCCCTAATTTGTTTTTGGATAATTGATGAAACCTTTGAACTAATCCTTGTGGCTAATTGTGTGTAGCAAAAGAAAGGATAGTCCATGCCAAGTGAAGGAGACATGGAGAATATCATGATGATGGTGATCAAGTGCTCAAACTTGGAAAAGGAGAAAGAGAAAACAAAATGGGCTCAAGACAAAGGTATACTTGATAGGGCCATTTTGTTTTGGCACTCAAGACACCGTAGAGGGTGTGAGTGCATTTAGGATAGATAGCCGTACTATTAAGAGGAGTGATCTTAATGCAAAAGCGGTTATCAAGTGCCACTAGGTGTTCTTATTCTATGTATATGCATTGGGACCTAGTGAGAGCTAAATAAACCCTTGAGAAATGATTTGAAAATGCTAACACACATGCACAAGTGAAGACACACGTTTATGTTGGCATGTGAGAGCAAGGGTTGCTGGTGTTTGGGCTTAAATCCCTCCTGCTGAGCTTGCTCGACAGGACTCAGAGTTTTCTGGTATAGATTGCAGTGACCAGACGCTGGTCTCGGCTTAACCGGACGCGTCCGGTCCTTTGTGTGCAGAGCGCGCATCTGCTGGTGGTGCCGCGGACGCATTCGGTCGTTCTGGGAGCTCTCGGGGAGCTCTCTGGATCGACCGGACGCTGATCGATTAGAAGGACCGGACGCTTCAGTGGCAGCGTCCAATTGGTGTGACGTACGCTGACATCAGCCCTGGGCGAAGGCAAGGTAGCGAACAGACACTCCGCGCGTTCGGTCACCCTGGACCGGACGCGTCCGGTCGGATTTTACACACTCTGGATGCTCTCTGGGTAGCGACCAGACGCTACTGTTGGCGCGTCCGGTGGCTACACAGGACGCGTCCGGTGCCTGACTGACAGCGCGCGAGTGATGCTAATCGTTGGGCGCGAACGTTGAAATTCAAACGGCTAGTACACGTGGACGTTAATGTGCGACCGGATGCTGGACCGGACGCGTCCGGTCACCCCGTCTTAAGCGTCCGGTCAGGGCCAACTCAGTGTGACGATTGGATGAGGTGATGCCTCTCTATATATGCTTGTTGGCCGGCTCTAGCTCACTCTCTTGGACATTTTCATTGGTGATACATCCTTGTGAGCTAAAGCAAACCTCTTCCACTCATTCTCTTGCTTGATTGTGCATCCATAGTGAGATTGGGAGTGATCTTAGTGCATTTCTTTAGAGTTTGAGCATCTAGTGGCACTAGAGATCGTTGAGCAGCGGGATTGCCTATTACTCTTGGTGGTTGCCGCCACCTAGCTGCGGTGGAGGTCCGGCACGTGTTGGTGATTGTTCGTGGCCGGCTCCCAGTGATTTGTGAGGGGTTCTTGCGCCTATTCCCCGTGGAAGATTTGCGAAAGGCGACTATAGTAAATTGCTCGTGTCATTGAGTTACCTCACTTGTGCGTAGTTGCTAGCGGCACCCGTGGAGGGTTAGGCATTGGAAGCCTATTAGCGCCCGCAACACCAAGTGGTGGTCGACACAACGGAAACTAGCGTGCCGGCAAGCACGTGAACCTTAAGAGAAAAATCATTGTGTCATATTGTCTCCCTTGGATTGCTTGATATTCATTAATATTCATATTCTGATTGATATTCGTATCTCTTGCCCAGCATTGGTAACAATCACCCTATCATTTGTATTACGTTATTTCATTCTTGTTCTAGTGATAGCATTAGTGTAGTTTAGCTCTCTAGCTTGATCACCTAGGAGTAAACTAGCAATATAGTATTTGTGTGTTAAGTAGAGATCATAAGCGCACTAGAAATATCAATAGGTGGCTTGCCTAACAAGTAGAGCTAGAGCAAACCGTATTTTCACCATTTGTTATACTAACATCTTGCTCTAGTGTATTTGTAGATTTTAATTAGGCTATTCACGCCCCCTCTAGCCATTTATGACCTTTCAAGTAGTCACTAGCGACGAGCAAATAGCTGAATTATTTCACGTAGTCCAAGAATATGAGAGGAGCGTGTGGGTCCAATAGTACATTAATATATAAAATAGTCTTTGCTCTTGTCTCTCACCTCCACGTCAGCTAGTACCATTAGAGACGTCCTTCTACGGCGGCAGCAGCACCTAGGCCTAGGACGCTAGCTTAGCTAGGACCTAGGCGGCTAGAGCCGAGGGAGGCCAAGGCCCAAGGGGCGGCACATCAGCGTCCCACGTCAGAGCGACAGAAGCGCGAGAGGAACATGAGCAGATGTACCGAGCAAACCAATGGCAATGGGAGGGAGCTCCATATCTACAAAGCAGAGTGCACATCATTGGACATGTACTAGCGACTAACAATTCCTAAGAGCAAGTCCATTAGCTGACCTCTAATCAAGGCCCTTATTGTTTATTTGGGTGCCTACCCCTATTTTTGTTGATCTAAATTTTTACTTCTACTCCAAAAGTAGCCCGCAAATAAAGGCCCCTAACTCTCTCAAGATAGAGACAGACTAAAGGGAACCTCACGCTATATCAACTGAGCTACTCCTACCGAGAAGTGGAGTCTTGCATCTGGACGCCTCGAATCAGAGTTGCGGCTCATGGCGATTGCGCTCTTCGAGGAGCGGGAACCCGCACTGGGTGCACTCATCGAGGGAGCGGGAAGTGCCGCGTCGGGTACGGGAGTGAAGTCGCGACGAAGTGCGCTCGTCGGGGAAGAGCCATCCTCAGCACCACTGGATCCATGGCTCCAAGAGGCCACGACTCGTGCGGGCAGCGGCGGACGGCCGTGACCCGCTCCCAGCAGCGGCCTCTCTCTCCCAAGGATGTCACGCCGGGCAATGCACAGCGGAGGTGAAGGAGCCGTCCGAGCTGGCACCCATACCTGGAGCTGCTCTTGTCCATGGCTGGAGGCACGCTCGGCGTGCAGAGCCAGACGACCGTCGAGGAGGGAGGTGGAGGGAGGCGCGGCTGAGTCGCCGAGGCAGAGGAAGGCATGCCGGTGCTGGTCGAGGGCGAGCTGGCGCCGTGATTCCATACGAGCGCGGGAGAAGAAACAACAGTGACACTAGATCGGGCCGTGGCTGTGGGCTCAATAGGAATTGGGTCCGAGGGAAGATTTTTGGAGCTCGACCAAATTTTGGGGCCCAACCAAATTTCGATGTCTTAGTGGAGGCCCTGCTAGAACAGATTTTTAGTATGAGACTCCATAATTAGCAATAGGGATTAAGTTGGGGCCCCTTTGAGTTGCTCTAATACAAGGATAGGTAGCGAGAACGTTAATCTAAAAGACGGATCACCAAGATTGATATCAGTTATGAGTACTCCCTACATGCTTGAAAGAAAGTCGATTTAGACAAGGCTCCAAAATATAATTATAAAAATATTTATCAAAAAGTGATATATGTATACTTTTATGAGTGTTTTTTTTAAGACAAATCTAATTTTTTATTTTTTTATTTCTAAACTCAACAACTTAAAAGCTATTTATGATCTATATTTCTAATATATATTGATCTAAATCTTACCCAAAACGAATTTTTTTCCGAGTATGGAGGAAGTATTAATGAAGGAAAGTAGTTATTCTTTCGAGATACGTACAAGACACTAAAGGAAGGGACCTGGCTCGGCTCCCGAAAGAAAAAAAAGTAAACAATGATGCTTTAAATGGGACGGAGGGGCAGCTAAAGGAGCGCAACGACCCGCATCCTTTGTATAGGTATGCGGGGAAACTTGTTTCCGGAAGATCCTCACGTCACGTGGGACAGCGCTACTACGGCATGCTCTCTGAGGCCAGCATCAGCGCGCCCTCCGAGAAGAGCTCGATAGACGGCACTGTCAACAGGTGGGGCAGGGCGTCTTGGTTGGTGAGCATTGGAGTTTAACTCGAACAGGTGGGGCAGGGCGTCTTGGTTGGTGAGCATTGGAGTTTAACTCGAACGACGTGCTGCCACCGCCGAGTGAGCGCCGTCACGGGTGTCGAAGCAGACGAGCACGCGGTCGAGCACCTCAGGCACGCGCATGCAGCAACTACAGTTCGCACCAACTCAAGGGGCAACGTTTTAAGTGAGCAATTTGTTATTTACTTGTTTTTCTTCATTTTTGGAAGGTCCTCAAGTGTCATATGCTCTCGTTTTCTCCATATGGCCATCCGCCTTGGCTTCGTACTCTCTCCGTATAGGAAATAGAAGTCGTTTTGGACAAGGTTTGGGTCAAACATTGGGAACATAAATTATGAATAACTGTTAAATTGTTAAGTTTAGAAATGTGAAAACCATATGAATAGATTTGTCTTGAAAAATACTTTCATAAAAGTATAAATATATCACTTTGTGATGAATATTTTTATAAAAATATGAAGTCAAAGTTATACTTTGGAGACCGTGTCGTTGTCCTAAACGACTTCTATTACCAACATGGAGGGAGTATTTTGCAAAATTCACCTAGCAGAGCAATAAAAGTGGCATAGGGGAGTGCTATTCCTATTAGATCAGAGAGCGATGGTCGGGGGCGGGGCTGCCCGCTCCTATGTCCGGTAGGGGCATAGGGTCGCGGGCCCCTGGCAGCTCGCGGTGGACCGTGGGGGTTTTGGGCGTCCTCGCTCACTGACTATTTGGCTAGCTAGCTAGATGTAACGTGATAGAAAAAAGTAAGAGAGAAAATAGTCACTAGTGACAAGCAAATAGCTGATTTATTTCACGTAGTTCAAGAATATGAGATGAACGTGCGGGTCCAATAGTATATTAATATATAAAATATTTTTTGCTTTTGTCTTTTATCTCCACGTCAGCTAGTTATGTAGCTAGTACCATTGAGACGTCCTTCTACGGCGGCACCTGGATGTAGGACATTAGCTTAGCTGGCTAGGGCCTAGGCAGCTAGAGTCGAGGGAGGCCGAGGCCTAAGGGGCAGCGCGTCAGCGTCCCACGTCAGGGCAATAGTAGCACGAGAGGAACCTGACTAGATGTACTGAGCAAACCGATGGCAATGGGAGGGAGCTTCATATCTACAAAGCAGAGCGCAGATCGTTGGACATGTACCAGCGATTAACAATTCGTAAGAGCAACTCTAGCAGTAGACCCCAAATCATGGCCCTTATTTTTAATTTAGGCACCTGCCGCCATTTTTGTTGACCTAAATTTTACTTCTACTCCAACAGTAGCCCTCAAATGAAGGCCCCTAACTTTCTCAAGATAGACACAGACTAAAGGAACCCACTCGTCATCCTCACGCTCTATCAACTGAGCTACTCTACTCCTACCGGGAAGTGGAGTCTTGCATCTAGACGCCTCGGATCCGAGTTGCGGCTCGTGGCGGCTGCGCTCTTCGGGGAGTGGGGAACCTACATCGGGTACACTCATCGAGGGAGCGGGAAGTGCCGCATTGGGTACGGGAAGAGTGAAGTCGCGACGAAGTGCTCTCGTCAGGGAAGAGCCATCCTCAGCGTCGTTGGATCCATGGCTCTGGGTGGCCGTGACTCGCGTGGGCAGCGGCGGACGATAGCCATGACCTGCTCCCAGCGGCGGCCTCTCTCTCTCCCCCAAGGATGTCACGCCGGGTAAGCACAACGGAGGTGAAGGAGTCGTCCGAGCTAGCACCCATGGCCGGAGCCGCTCCTTTCTATGGCCGGAGACACGCTCGGCGTGCAGAGCTAGACGGCTGGGAGGAGGGAGGTGGAGGGAGGCGCGGCTAAGCCGCTGAGGCAGAGGAAGGCGTGCTGGCGCTGGGCAAGGGCGAGCTGGCGCCGTGACTCCGTACGAGCGCGGGAGAAGAAACAGCAGTAACACCAGATTGCGCTAGGAATGTTGGCCCAACAGTAATTGGATCCAAGGGAAGATTTTTGGGCTCAATTAAATTTCGGAGCCAACCAAATTTCGGGGCCTTAGTAGAAACTCTGCTAGAACATGTTTTTAGTTTGAGACTCCATATTTAATTATAGGGATTAAGTTGGGGTCCTACTAGAGTTGCTCTAATACAGGGATAGGTAGCAATAACGTTAATCTAATTCAAAGACGGATCACCAAGATCGATTATGAGTACTCCCGCTATGCTCGAAAAGAAAGTCGATTTAGGCAGCGACACGGTTTCTAAAATATAACTTTGACTTTTTATTTCTATAAAAATATTTATCAAAAAGTGATATATGTATACTTTTATGAGAGTGTTTTTGAAGACAAATCTATTCATATAATTTTTATATTTCTAAACTCAACAATTTAAAAGTTATTTATGATTTATATTTTTAATATTTAACCTAAATCTTACCTAAAATGAATTTTTTTTTTCAAGTATGGAGAAAGTATTAAGGAAGGAAAGTAGTTATTCTTCCGAGACACACGTAAGACACTAAAGGAAGGGACCTGGCTCGGCTCCCAAAAAAAGTAAAGAATGATGCTTTAAATGGGACGGAGGGGCAGCTAAAGGAGCGCACCGACCCGCATCCTTTGTATAGGTATCTTACTATATTATTACTAATTAGAGGTTTTAACGGAGTCTTCACGTTAATTTTTATAAGATACGTTAGAAAAAGATAAATATTAGAAATTCTTATATTAATCAGAAATATTTAGCCATTAAATTTATAGGCTCTTGCAAACTAAAACCGTTGAATCTATTCTATTTTTTAATAATTACCCACCTTTACCATTATATTATATATAGAATAAGAAAAAAAAGATAAATCTATTACTTTAAAATATGGGCAACGTATCAAGTGCAAGCCAACCTCTTCGTAAAAATCCATACAAACCACGGCAAAAAAAAGTTGCCTAAATTCACCAAAAAATCACACATATAGATGATATGGTGATACACAACCTCATAAAATATTGTGTCCAAACTCGACTTTATTTGTGAGATATAAAAATAATAAATTTTAAGCCAGAAAAGCTATTCTAATGATTTATTAGAAATTTATTATTTTTATATCTCACAAACGAAGTCAAGTTTGGATAAAATATTTGACAAGGTTGTGTATCATCATATCATCTATATATGTGATTTTTTTGTGAATTTAGACGACTTTTTTTTACTGTGGCTCGCAAGAATTTTCACGGAAAGTTGGTTTACACTGGATATGTTCCTTACATATACCAAGGAAAACATAAAATGTACATTACTAACAAATATATTATTTTTTCCACGGCATCCCGTCCGCAACAAGAAAAAGGATAATAAATACATTATAGTAACAATTATATTCCTTACTTTTCCCCGGCTTCCGGCCGATGACGGGATAGCCTCAAGGGAAGTCGCGGGGATGATCGTTCCCCAATTACGTGTGCCCCTTGCCGCTAACAAAATAGCCTAGAATCTAGGTATATATGGAAACAATCTACCAACTACCAAACAAGGTGACGATTGAGCGTATGCATGGAGGAAATCGGTCTCCGGCAGTGCAAAGACCACCGACACTCGCTCTGCGATGAAAGGACGGGCATGAGCAGGTGTTTCGCCAACGCTGCCACCATCTTTTCCTTAAATTCTAAGTTTTTTCACTCTCTCTCCATCACATCAATTTTTACATGTATACATGGAGCATTAAATATTAGTAAAAAAAAATAATTATACAGTTTGGTTGTAAATCACGAGACAAATCTTTTGAGCCTAGTTGGTCCACGATTAGATAATATTTACCAATACAAACAAAAGTTCTACAGAAATTCGGGTTAAAAAAATTTGCAAAGAGAACAAGGTGTAAATGCGTATCTGGAGGAGGTCGATGGGAAGACCAGCTCAACATGGTGCTAGGCATGTTGTCAAAAGAAAAACATGGTGCTAGGCAGCGGCTTATCCTACAAGCAAGGAAAAGAGACAGCTGGTACGGGAATAGCCATTAGCCAGGCAGCTGGTGCCACGACGTTCGGCGTCCATGCCATCTACATCATCGTTAACAGCGGCCGCACCTAACAGACTAGATATATGGTCATCTTGCTAGATCCTATGATTAAATTTAATTTCTCTCCTATGATGTACTAAATTTTGGTTTATCTACAACAAGCAAGGAAAAGAGACGGCTGGCGCGGGAATATGAAGGCAGCTGGTGCCACGACATCTGGCGTTCATGCGATCTACATCATCGCTAACGGTGGCCGCACCTACAGACTAGAGGTATGGCCATGTTGCTAGATTCGATAATTAAAATTTATCAGCTAGTAGCGAAGTTGGCATTGAGTACTCAAGCAATATTGGATAAGCCAGTCAAGCATCGTCACATGAAAGCTTTATATTTAAAGGGATGGGTTGATGGCAAGCCCATGAATAAGATGCTTGTTGATGGTGACCCCTCAGTAAACTTAATGCCATACACTACTTTCAGAAAGCTTAGAAATGTCCCTAAAGACTTAACCAAAACTGATATGAGACTGAGGGACTTTGGAGGCAATCTATCAGACACTCGGGGGGCACTCAGCGTCAAACTAACCATTGGTAGTAAGACTTTGTCTATTACTTTCTTTGTCATTGATGGAAGGGGTTCACACAGTTTACTTCTTGGGAGAGATTGGATGCATGCTAATTATTGTATTTCTTCTACAATGAAACAATGCATGATCCAATGGTTAGAGAATGAAGTGGAGATCGTGCCTGCTGATGATTCAGTTACAGTTGCCAACGTCAACCCTAATTACTGGGATTTTGACAGCTTTGAATGTTTTCTAGAAGAGAATTCCAAGGAGATTTCATCACAGTAAATGATGAAGATCAACAGCCGATCCAAGCACTCGGCTTTAAAAATATTTCTTAATGGATAATCCAATTGATGGAACTGAAGGAAAGTTGGGACGAGCTTTTACGTTGGCTGATATGTTAGAAGAAATTAACATTGGACCTGATGATAGGCCAAGACTAACGTACATCAGTGCTAAATTAGATCCTGAGTTCAGATAAGAATTGATAGATTTGTTGAAGGAATATAAAGATTGTTTTGCGTGGGAATATTATGAGATGCCTGGTTTGGATAGAGAGATCGTTGAGCATCAATTACCGATTAAAGATGGGTATCGACCTTTCAAACAATACCAGCGGAGATTTAGACCAGAAATACTTGGGATACTAAGAAGGAAATTGAAAGATGACTCGAGGCTAAGTTCATTAGATCTTGCTGATATGTAGAATGGATTTCTAATATAGTCCCAATATACAAGAAAAACGACAAGATGAGGACGTGCATTGATTTTAGAGATTTAAATAAGGCCACACCTATGGATGGATACCCAATGCCGATAGCTGACATACTTGTAGATGCAGCTGCAGGACACAAAGTAATTAGTTTCAGGGATGGCAATGCAGGTTGCAATCAAATTTTTATGGCAAAGGAAGATATTCCAAAAACAGCTTTTAGATGTCCGAGGGCCATTGGTTTATTTGAATGGGTGGTTATGACGTTTGGTCTAAAGTATGCTGGTGCAACTCATCAGAGGGCAATGAATTATATCTTTCACAAGTTGATCGGCATAATTGTTGAAATTTACATTGATGATGTCGTAATAAAGTCTAAAGGATACAAAGAGCGTTTAGCCAACCTAAGAGAAACTCTGGATTGCACAAGAAGACATGGGTTAAAAATGAATCCCAACAAGTGTGCTTTCGGAGTGTGAACTAGACAATTCTTGGGATTCATGGTACATGAAAGGGGAATTGAAATTGGCGAGAAAAGCATGACAGCCATGGAGAAAGCAATTCCCCCAACTAATAAAAAGGAACTACAATCATTGCTTGGCAAGATTAATTTCATCAGGAGGTTCATCTCTAACCTATCAAGCAAGGTTTTACCATTCTCTCCATTACTAAAGTTGAAAATAACGAAGAATTCAAATGGGGTAATGTACAACAAAAAGCATTTGACGAGATCAAGGAGTATATGAAGTCTCCACCGGTATTGGTTTCTCCTCAATTAGACAAACCTTTCAAGTTGTACATGGTAGCCGATGATCTTACAATAGGATCAGCTCTAATGCAAGAACTTGAAGGTAAAGAGAGAGTCATCTTTCATTTGAGTAGAAGATTGTTAGATCCAGAAACAAGATATTCTCCTATTGAGAAATTATGCCTATGCTTATATTATTCCCACACCAAGCTAAGTAATCAGCTGAGTGTACGGTTGTGTCTAAAGTGGATGTTATTAAGCACATGTTATCAATGCCTATACTAAGTGGGAGAATCAGTAAATGGATGTTAGCTTTGTCTGAGTTTGATTTGAGGTACGAATCGGCTAAAGCAGTCAAAGGCCAGGTGATGGCTGATTTTGTTATCCAACATTGCAAAGTTAATGTCAGTAATGTGGAGATGGTGCCATGGTCATTATTCTTTGATGGGTCTACATGCAAACAAGGTGGAGGTTTTGGTGTTATTATTTCTGCTCAGGGGGCAACTTTTGAGTTTGCCTATCAAATTGCACCAAGTTCTACAAATAATCAGGCAGAGTATGAAGCTATTCTTAAAGGACTTTAACTTCTCTGTGAAGAAAAGGCTAATATGGTTGAAATATTTGGAGATTCTTAGTTAGTAATCAATCAATTATTGGTCTTTATGAATGTAAAGATGAGATACTAAGGGTGTATTATGAAAAATGCAAGAAGATTCTAGATAGTTTCCTCTCAGTGACTCTTCGATACATTCTAAGGGGGCAAATATGGAAGCTAATAGGTTAGCTCAAGATGCTTCAGGATATCGGCCGATACCCGAAGTATTGATAAATGAAGCAACGAGTGACTGCAGAAATAGCTGATTATCTCAGAAATCCATCACAGAAGGTTTCTAGGAAGTTGAGGTATAGGTCACTCAAGTTTGTCCTGATAGATGATCAGTTATATTATAGGACAACTGATGGAGCACTGTTGAAGTGTTTAAATCAAGAAGAGGCTACATTTATTATAAAGGAAGTACATGACGGGGTATGTGGTGTTCATCAGTCGACTTTTAAGATGAAATGGGTTATTAGAAGAACTGGTTATTTTTGGCCAACAATGTTGAAAGATTGTTTTGACTTTTACAAAGGGTGTCAAGAATGCCAACGCTTTGGGAACATCCAAAGAACACCCGCTTCAGCTATGAACCCAATCATCAAGCCATGGTCATTCAGAGGATGGGGAATAGATCTAATTAGTCAAATCTATCCACCTTCAAGTAAAGGCCATAAATTCATATTGGTGGCAACAGATTATTTTACCAAGTGGGCAGAAGCAATCTCATTGAAGATAGTTACTTCCAAGAATATGGTCAATTTTGTCAAAGAACATATAATTTATCGATTTGGGATCCCTGAAACCATTACAACCGATCAAGGTACAATGTTTACTTTAGAAGAATTTAGAGATTTCGCTGATGATATGGGTATCTGATTGTTCAACTCATCTCCCTATTATGCACAAGCTAATAGTCAAGCAGAGGCTTCAAATCAGATTCTGATTAAGTTGATAGAAAAGAAGATTAAAGAGCAACTGAGAAGGTGGTATTTGATCCTCAACGAATCACTTTGGGCGTATAGGATGGCTTGTCATGGTTCTACTAAAGTATCATCTTATGAGTTGGTATATGGCTATAATGTTGTATTACCCTGGGAAGTTCAATCTGGGTCCCGAAGGATGAACCTCTAGAAAGAGCTAACAACCAGTGATTATAAAGATATAATGCTTGATAATTTAGAGGATCTGCATTATCATCGGCTGAAAGCCTTGAAAAATATAGAGGCCAATAAATTAAGGATTGCCAGGCATTATAATAAGAAAGTTAAGGTCAAAGAATTTAAAGAATGAGAACTAGTTTGGAAAGTTAAACTTTCGATTGGGTCCAAGGACAGCAAATTTGGAAAGTGGTCATCTAATTGGGAGGGACCTTTTTGAATCAATCGAGTGGTGCCTAGAAATGCTTACATATTAGAAACTTTAAAAGGGAAAGTTTTCGACAGGGCGCTTAACACAAGTACACAAGACGCTTTGTACAGGCGTCGATAACCCATTTTCACTGGTATTTTCTCCAACCGCCAGTGGGAGAGGCCAGTGAAAATGGCCCATTTCCATTGGCGGTTGTTTGACAACCGCCAGTAGAAATCGATTTCTACAAAGGCGGTTCTCTTAAGGAAGCACCTGTAGAAATCACCGTCCCAAAAATGCGAAAAAAAATAGCAAAAAATATTTTAGAAACAGTAAAAAATATTTTTGAAAACCGAGGAGGCACCCGCCCGCCCGACGGAGTCGAAGCCGCAAGTCGCACATTTTTTCACAGAAAATCGCAAGCTTCTGGCGGCCGTGGGGGGTTTTGAACCCGCGACCTTCTACCACTCCACCCACCCATGTCACTTGTGTCTATATTTCATTTCGGTTCCCCACATATTATCACCAACCGATGGTAATATTTCAAAGTCTAAATGAATTCAAATGAAAAATTGTTCAACTACAAAGTTTCGTAACTTTTCGAGATCTACAACTTTCATTTAAAGTGTTTCTCCATCAGAGGTCATTTGTAAATTTTGAATTTCAAATTTGAAAATTTCGTTTGTAGTTTTCTATAAAAAGATGATTTCAAATGAAAAAGTTGTCAACTACAAAGTTTCATAACTTTTGAGATCTACAACTTTTATTTTGGGAGTTTCTCCATCCGAGGAAGTTTAAAAAACTCAAAAAATTAATTTCAAACTATTTCTCTTGGGCGGATTTCTTAAAGAACCGCTAGTAGAAATCGATTTCTTGGCGGTTACTTATGAAATCCGCCAAGTAAAATAGTCGATTTCTACTGTCGGTTTCTTAAGAAATCCGCCTGGGTGGTTCCTTAAGAGAACCGCCTGTAGAAATAGGGCCGATTTCTGCTCGCTGTTCTAAAGAGAAACTGCCAATAAAAATGAAACGCTAGTGTCAAGAGAAATGATCTGTGTACTAGTATAATGGAAAATATTTGAAAAAGTATTATCCTAGCGTTTGGAGCTGAAGAATGACATCATTCAGGAGACACTCAAGAGAATAGCCGATATTCAGAGGAATATCGCCTTTAGCAGAAAAATAGAGAAATCATTGTGATGATAACAGCCGATACGACATGTATCGCCTTTAGAGTAAAAATCACAAAATAAAAGAAATTTTTATTCATTCGATCTCGGTTACAAGGGGATTCATAATAGGGTTCAAGATCATCAAAGTCCTATGGTACCCTCAAGGTTTCTTGATTGAAGCAATTACTGATTGCAAGATACTGAGCTAGTGAGTCAGATCTGTGGAAAAGAAACAGGAATATTTAAGGAGAGATGATTCAAGATCAATGAGTAAAAGTTATGAGATTAAATAAACCTTGGTTACTTGCCATAGTTGCATTCAAACTCTCTTTAAGCGAGTGGACTTCAGCTTCAAGTTGGGCACGAGTATCAGACAGATGATTGATCAAGAAGTGTGCTTGACCAAGATCTCGATTGGCATCTAGAAACAGAGCATGATATTCATCTCTCTTCGAGCAGACGTTGGGCATCCTCCATGCTTGGCCTTAAAAGAAATTGGAAGTAAGGATTCAAGAAAAATTCAGGACAATCGTAAAAGTTTATTGAATACCACTGAGTTCGACGACGTTGAAGAGATGAAGCTGCATTCGGTGGTGAGTCGGCCATGCTGTGCTTTCTGTTATCCATTGATAAGATGCGCTAGGGCTACGAGGAGTATGGTTGTGGAGGAAGATTGATTTATATTTATATCCCGAGGATTGAAATCGTGTGGAATAGGGAGAGAAAAGATTATGTTTTTCAACGGAAATCTCGGAGATCTGTTACCATTTTCAGAACCAATTGGAACAGTAGAAGATCAAACAAGTGCATATATTTCAAAAGAAAGATCTGGTTAAATTTCAATCTCACAGGATTACATCTCCGAGTTTCTACTAGATACATTCAAAGTGTTACAAGATTACATGTCAAATCTCAGTACATTCCAAGATAAACCTTGGATTGAAGGGAGCTCTTGGGCGTTGATCAAAGGAACGGAAAAGGTACCCTTCCTCCTTTTCACCCAGCCAAGATTGCCGGAACACAACCAGGACCCTGAAAGAGTTTGTCATGGCTTTGCTGATCAAGCACAGTTTTCACCATCCGGGGTGCATGATGAAACCGAACCAGACAACAGTCTCCCAAAACCATAACTAGAAGTAGGTCATCCCTATCTTAAGGATTCCGTCACAGATTGTGGAGTTCATAACCAAAGGCAAGAAAAACCATCTCATAAGTTTTCTTCTAGTTCCTTTGGGATGAATCTACCATTGATGGGAACCCTAGGATGAGAACACCTGCATTCCTATCACAAGATTTCTTCTAACTGCAAGATAAAAGGAAAAGAAAAAGCTAAGCCACGGAGGATCAAGCATTTTTTTTAGAGATTGGCGAGAGAGGCAGAAGACAAGGAGAAATCAAGTGTATGAGGTGTGTTGCTAAATGTGTTGGTGGTGAGTCTGGTTCAGGCGAGTAGGTGTTATTTATAGGTATTCGGAGGAAGGAGATAAAGATCAACAGATAGCCCATGACTCTTAGAGATAAGAACGACGGCTGCTGCATGAAGATCAATGGTAGGGAATCAATGACTGATTCAGAGCTCCAGGAAGTCCGTGAGCCTTGACCTCTGGTGCACAGTTGAATGACCGAAGAATGAAGATATTTTCTAGGATAAAAGGAGGAATCTATGGAACTGGGCAATTTCGAGTGGAATTTTGGAATAAAATCAATTTTATTCCAAAATTAGGGAGCATGTGGTTGCACTGAATTTTGGATTCAGAATGCAAAAAGGATAATTAACAAAATCAGGGTATCTACCGATATCGGCTGATCCATAGAGAGTTGTCTCTTCTGAGGATCGACCAAAATAAAAGGCATATGGGCTTCAAGAGTACTTCCCGACTGGATCGACTGACTGTTGGAATCGACAGATTTGTGAAGGTCCATTACTTGGCGTTTGCGTACTCTTTAAGACAATGAAGATTTGTGTCCAGTTCTAGTGCGAGTTGAAGCTATAAGGAAGGAAAGAAGCAAGTCCGATTGATTTTTAAGAGAAGTCCTGGTCCAAATCCAGATTTTAAAATCGTATTAAACTAGGACTTAGTTTGACCAGGGTATAAATATAGACCTAGGTCCATTGTGAAAAGGGATCAATCAATTCAACAACAATCGGCTACACGCCAAAATCTTAGGAGTAGAAGTAACATAGATTCGGCGAGTTCTTCGAGCTAGGCTACAGCGGCATCGACCGATCTCTAGTTTGCTTGTAAGTACCGTCATGGTTCATGTTATCTTGTAATAAGGCTGTAGCGGCTTGGTCCGAACTCTTGTTATCAAGATATGAGCTAGTTATCGGCTCTGCTAGACGTGGCAATCTAGCGGATTCATCAAGTTACCGATGTTGTTTATTTTTAATGATTTATTTTATTGTAACAACATCATTGCCTGGTCAAGATTGGTAGATTTGGCCATATATCTTATTGAATTCAATTGTCTCATGCTTGATGCCTATTTTTATCATGACAGTTGTTTTCCTGTTCGTATCGGCTAATTTCTCTCGGTCTTGACCATTGTGTAGTATGCGTTCAAAGGGTATAGTTTGATTCATAATTAGATTTCATTAATCTCTTTTAGAAGGTTTAACATGGCTGCAACGGCTGGTCCGATCCCCGCTGTTAAGCTTATCTAGATTCAGACGATGTCGGTTAATGGAATCTATGCGTGTTGATGACTATATGTTTTGTTCGTTTGCTACACTGGAATCGGCTAATTAGCCTATTGCCTGTTATAAGCTCCCACATACATGTGTTCTGGTTTGAGTATTTGTTTAAGGTTATTATTAGACTTGTTAATCTTTTCTAAGGGATTTATCATGGCTGCATCGTTTGAACCCCACTGTTAGAGTTACTTAGATTCCGACGGTGTCAGTTGATAAGTTTATGTATAATTGAAAACACATGTTTTTACTACGAACGTATGATCTTTTTCCCGATTCAATATACATGCCTAGGTTTCTGACTCTCTAGTTAGTGCCCTTGTCGAAATCGACGGTTATGGCTATAAATACGGAACTGTCTGGAGCAACACCGACACGTTCCACTTTTGTTGCTGATTTCTTTTCCCTTGTCAATTATAGGTCAAATTGACTGGCACGCCTCGGATCGATCAAGCACACCGGCCTGCTTAGGAAGAAGCTTCATAGATCAGAGGTTCACTCATACTCTGCCATCTCACAGGCTTGCAAAGCGTACGTCGGTGTGGAGGAGCGTCGTCACTTTTTGCGTCGACAGTTTGAAGACTCAAAAAATTGAGTGGTAGTAGCTCAAATTGCCTGTCCTTATATGCCAATATTTGAATCTTAAAGCATTACTATCTTGGGACAGAGGGAGTACTTAGTTTGAAGACTCAAAAAAGTGAGTGGTAGTAGCTCAAATTGCTGGTCCTTATACGCCAACATTTGAATCCTAAAGCATTACTATATTGGGACAGATGGAGCACTTAGTTTGCAAACCCAAAAAATTGAGTGTTAGTAGCTCAAATCACCGATCCTTATATGCCATGGAGCACACTAGGAGTGATTTTGTAAAATATTTAGAAGGTATTTGGATCAGGGAGATGATAATGAGCTCATATTTTTGGATACCAATTAGGAAGCACTACAAAATGACACCCCCTTTTGCAACGCAAATATGTGTTGCTAAAAGTCCATATATACGTTGACAGGGGTCTATACCAACGCATCTTATATGCGTTGCCTAAAAGTGGTGTTGCAAGGACCTATTGCAACACTTATTTATATGTTGGTAAACCTTACTAATAACCGTTGCAGAGTTTGCAACGCATAATGGTGGATCATAGCAACACTTATATGTGTTTGTACAACCCATTGGTGAGCAGCGTCTATGGTTTGTTGTAACATATAAATTTAGTCTATTGCAACACTTATATGTGTTGCAGGGAAAAACACACGGTCATTAATAATATATAATTATTTAATTTGAGAAAAATAGAGATAATCTATGTACAATTTAATGAAATGTGCAAGACCACCAACACATAGAAAATAAGCACACCGAGCCATATATATTATAAAGAATTTGTTGCAGTACAATGAGTTCCATCCACATAATTAAATGACAACTTTTGTACAAAGTAGAAGTTCCTATGTGAGAAAAATGTAAAACATAGAAAGGGATCCTTCTTAGTATGCCAGCAGCCCTCCTTTGTTCTTCCTTCAGTTTAGTCTAGCGCTCCATTGGTGTCATCATCTTCTTGATCTGTAGATGAAAGTTGATTAATTTAATATGACATTAATGAGAACTAAAATCATATTGGGTTATAGAAAAGACCATACAAAAGTTGAAGGCCATGCAACATAAACTCCTCGTCCTTCTACGTCACGAAGAACTTTGTAGCTCTTGTATGGTCGTATAAATGGTTCATCTTCTAGGATTGCAATACTAACATTGCCTAACTGAACACCGTCAAATTTTTGTGTTGGATCACAGCTTACTATTGTACCCAATGCAACAGACTTATTTTGATTTTTCCAGCTCTGTAAATATACTTTGGTGCCAACCTAGTTCACATATATAAGCATGGAAAAACATAAGTACAGAATAGATTACACTAGTTGCAAGAATTAAATAATCATACCATCATTGAATTGCCAGCTTGTGCCTCGATGATGTTTCTACAAAAGTATATATGTGGATTCTTAGACTCAAGCTGTAAGAACAATTAAGAAAAGCATACTATGAAATTTTAGGAAATATGTCTCATACACTAGCAGGGACTGTTGCACTAGGCCTTGTTGAGATCTTGTTCTGCAGGAAACAAGGTGACTTAGTAGTGGAAAATAAACATGTAACAAAGATATCATTGCTACAACAATATTTACTTGGTAGTGAGATGCTTTAATATTTGAGGGAGTAGCAGATGTTTCCTTTGCCACATCCTGTAATAAGCACTAGTTTAAATATAACACTTTGCTCAACAGTGTGATAAACTTTAGAGAACAGAGAATTATTTATTGCATTAGTACAGTTACTACTATCAGTTCAGCCTAACAAAAATAATCACTAAAGCAATTGATCAAGTCAAGACAAGCACACCAGATAGCAGTCACAGGTAAAGCATAAACTAAACACTAATGACCAAAGTTGAGTCAAGGATCACAAAAACTTGTCTAAAAGAAAATCTATAGCTAATATTTATTGTGGCTGGGGTAGATGAGCCTAGATTTGTGATTTTATATGAATGCTTAGCCACCATCTTCATAGAGGAACCAAAAGAATCTTTAACCAAAAGTACCTTACAATGATTAAGCACTGAAAAATAAATGTCCTTGCCTGTAATGTGGCTGCAGATCATCATCCTTTTGGAAGGTTCCAAATATCTTTCAGTTTTGTCTTTCCACGCTTTATTCTGTCCTCAGTTTCATCTATGCAGAGTTACATTGCACAAAATATTCAATGATAAACATGTGCACAGCTAACACATTTTGTTAGTAATTAAAATAATTTAATGTAGGTCAGTAAGTACCGTGGAAATTAAACTCAATATCACCATCACCATCTATCTGATCTCCTTTAGCACTTGAATGAAGTTCAGATGCCTCAGTATTTTGTCCATGGCTCTCTTGTCGAATATGCTCTTCTGACATATATTCATCATTGCTCTGAATTATCTGTTTTCTTCTACGCCTTGCCATAGCCACTGCACAACATGAATTAGAGTAGAACATTACTAATATTAGTAATTAGCCCTGTCGTGTTTAGAAATAGATACTACTGCAATACTCCTACATGCCTGCATTCAGACTGTTATGGAGTTATCTAACTACTACAGCCTTGTTTCTCTGGATTCTTTGTGCAGCTCAGCGAACATATTATGCAGTTCAGAGAATATATGCAAAGAGCAAAAAAAGGGAGCTAAGAATATTCGCAAGCCATTGCATTCCTGATTCCTTCTGAGCCAAACATAGATAGTGCAGAAATTGCTCTTACTAGTTATACAGTTGACTGTGTGGTGTATCAATCAATATCACTCAATCAGCCACATATAGTACATAGAGCCTATTGATTTTAGTCTAGAAGCAAAAAAGAAAAAAATCAATAAGAAATCAAGCATACATGTTGGCTGTAAGCCTGTAGCCTGTACGTAGAGCAGTAAATGGCAGATGCAGAGGAGTAGAGGTCTGGTGTGTGGGTGATGGAGCTGACGCTAGGTGCTGGTCGTCGGCCAGCCATCCAGGCCCCGCCGCCCTGACGGGTCGCCGGCGGCCGGCCCACCACGCAGGGCAGAGCATTTCACCAGTCGTCCATGCCCTGATGGGTCTGTGGTCTGTGCGGATCAGCGAGCAGGTGCAGATCGTCAATCGACGCGCCAGAGGACTGGCCGACTGCGTCAAACTGACTCTCAGGGGTGCATCGCATCGGGAATAGGCGGCGGCACGGCCTTGTCCCCAATCCCTTATCTCTCTCCCAATCCCTCCCTTCCCATGCGCGTGCAAGGAACGGCAGAAGCCAGGAGAGTGTTACGAACCTGAGGCAGAAGAAGGGATCGACCATTGCCGTTCGCTTGAGGTGTTAACAGGGACCCGCGACGGTGACTTCTTGAGGCGTCGATAAGGACCGGCGAGAGTGTGCGGGCTCACGTCGGCGTTGTCCTGCAGCGGCGTGGTGCAGCCACCGGCGCTGGTACGGGGACCAAGCGCCGCCGCTGCACTGGTGGTGGCGTAGTGGCCTGAGGTGAGATGGGAGATGAGAGGAATGGAGTCGTGCTTGTGCGATGGAGAAGAAAAAAAAAGGGAACCACGATTGAGCTGGATAACTGATCAGATCCACTTTTTAGGGGGCAGTTCCACGAAATAAAAAAAATGGAGGGAAACAATGGCGGGAGCAAAACAAGACAAAAAAAATTACTAAGCTGAATTTACGTGATTAGATCAAGGGAAACATTGACTGGAGAAAAGAAAAGGCAAAACCAAATTGAGATTACGCTAAATTTATATTACTAGTGTAGTGTTAGCATATAAATGCGATGGCACAAGACAATTTAAAATATGGTAAATAGTGCTATATCCAAATCAAGCACTAAAATTTTCTAAAATCATTCTCTATTAATTTAATGTATTGTTACATCTATCACTTTTATCATCATGTGACTTTGGTTTATGCATTTAAAAAATTGAAATTTCAAAATTAGACGACATGAAACAATATTTTTGAAGTACTAAATGATTTCGACTGATAAAGTTTTGAATAACAAAGTTGTATAACTCATCAAGATCTACAACTTTTATTTTGGTGATTTGTTCATTTGGCAAAATGTTAGTAACGTTTTTCACAAATTTGACATATGCCCCTTATACTTTAGGAAACTAAGTGAGAGACTCGTAAGATTTCTAAAGTATGTTTGTATCACTTCATCGGATGAAGAAATGGCCAAAATAAAAGTTGAAGATCTTGATGAGTAATACAACTTTGCTATTCAAGACTTTGTTAGCCAAAATCATTTAGTGTTTCAAAATGTTGTTTCAAGTCGCCAATTTTTTCAATTCATATTTGAATTTTTCAAACAGTCTCTCACGACGGTGAAACAACCAAAATAAAAGTTGTAGATCTCGAAAAGTTTTATAAGTTTGTAGTTAACAACTTTTTGACTTGAATTCGTTTAGAACCTCAAACACTCAATTTAAACTAGGTTAGAAATAATATGAGAAGGCGAGTATTTTCGGTCAAAAAAAAAAAAAAAATTTCGGTCAAAAATATGAGAAGGCGAGTAACCATTTACAAAAAAAAAAAAAGTGACAATATGGTGTAATGGTAGAGGAGGGTACACATAAAAGGGACGTCTTGGGTTCAAATCCTATTGACCAGATAATTTTTTTGCTGTTTTTTTGCTATTTTTAAAATCTAAAATCCCACTGACCAGATAAACTTGTAATATTTTTGTATTTTTTGTCAATATATGTCCTGCCCAGAGATGATCAGTCTGCTCACAGAGATGATCAGGCCTACTCTCTCCGTCCCTATTTAGATGTCATCGTGGGATACCTGCCACAAGTTTGACTTGATTTATAGAAAATACGTACAATATTTATATTTCCAAATAATTTTGTTAAAAAACTAGATCTAAAGATCTTTCTAATATACTAATTATGATACTAATCGATGATATTTATTATTTATTAAAATTGCCAGCATTTGTTTCTCGGGAAGCGGCGACAAGTATTTAGGGACGGAGGAAGTATTATTTTTTGCGACACCATACAACTTGTGACCCCATACAATTATATTCTGAATTCTCAGATCTAAAATTAGCAAACAATGAATCTCATGTTTGTTAAAGTTTTCTAGAGTAGAACTCAGAGGAATGGCCTGCTGCTGCTCGGCACTGGCAGGCACTGTCTCGCTGATGACCGTGTCCGCTTGTGTGGTGTTGCCCAGCTGCACATGCACGGAGCTACGAAGAACACGGAAGAGGATGGAGCGACGAGGCACGCACAGGAGGGGATTTGGCGGCGGCCGCTGTGACTTGTGATTAGGGTGCGTACAGGATAGGAATGTAGTAGTCTAAAGGTTCTCGATCCATTCTTTTACTTAATAAATGATTTTGTGACAAACAAACACAATTCGATATTGGCTTGGCTGGTTACGGGGAGATGTCTTCGTACGTAGAAGTTGCAAGTTCGAAACCTTTGTTGTTGTTGAGCAGGTTTTTTTATTATTTCTAAAGAGCAGCGGCCTATGCGCCTGATCAAATGGGCACCTGTCTCTTCTATAATAATTTTTTTTTGAAACAGAGTGCCTTTCATTACTCATGCATTCCAGCCAAATCGCTGGTTACAAACTCCTCAACATCGTGAGGGACACCCTCCCAAGTGACAGAACGTTCACTGGGAAACTTACACCCAACAGCCGCAAGGGCATGTGCTACTTTATTACATACACGGTTACAGGCAAAGATTCTCACTCGCGGGAACTCAGACGATAATAGAAATTTCATCTCTGTGATAATACTCCCCATTTCTGACAGTCTGAACTCATCCGATTCCAAAGCTGCCTTTATGAGGGTAGCATCAGTCTCAACGCACAAATGTGTTATCCCCAGCCTGGCCGCCTCCTGTAACCCTGCAGCACAACCCAGCAGCTCAGCATGGAAGGCGCTTAGCAAGCCCTCCACTCGACCAGCTCCTGCCCCAATTACCTGGCCTGTGTCATCTCTGATAACAAAGCCCCACCCTCCGTCCTTCGTATCCGCTCTGAAGGCGCCATCCGAGTTCAGTTTGAGCACACCCCTCTCCGGAGGTTTCCAGTCTCTGACGAACTTCCGACAATAGCCTTTGCTTCGGTGGTGTCTGGAGGTTCGCAGCATATGCAGCAGCCATGTATGCCACTTCTGAAGGCGCCCGGCTCCTCCCTTCTTCCTGCCTTGTGTTTCTTTCAGTCCACCACATCCACATTAGCATGATTACCGTTAGTTGTTCCTTCTCCTGTAGGCCTAGGATTGCCTCCATGACTTCTTTTGCAGATCCCGCCTCAAGAAGTTTGCAGCGAGCATCTTCCATACTGATCTCTCTCCACGCTGCTTTGACTTCTTTGCATTTGAAAAAGAGGTGACCTCCATCTTCGTCCAGCCTCTTACACATGGTGCATAGCGTATCAGTTTTCACTCCACGATGTTTCAGTATTCGCTTAAGGGCCAGTGTGTTGTGACTCATTCTCCATAAGAAATGCTTGACTTTCGGTGGGCATTGGAGCTTCCATAGCTTTTTCCACAGCTCAGGATCCCCGCTACTACCACCAGTACCAGCCACCACTGTCCTTCCTTGTTGTCTGGTCTCAAAATCTCTATATACTTTATAAGCTGACTTCACAGAGAACCGACCCTTGGCATCAAAATGCCATCCCAGCACATCATCCATTTCTGTATTGATTGGAATGGACCGGATCAGTTGTGTATCCTCATCTCTGAATATTTGCCTCAGTAGCTGTGTATCCCAATTCTCAGTAACCGGGTCAATGAGTTCATCCACTTTTGTAATTAAGTTTCTATTCCTCTGAGACAAAGGCAAACATGATACATCCCGCGGTAGCCAGGGGTCCTCCCAAATATTGATGGACTGGCCATTTCCTACCCTCCAGACTGCACCATTCTGAATTGTCTGCACTCCCTGCATTATACTTCTCCAAGTATATGAGCACCCTGCTCGTATCTTTGCTTTCAGCAGGTGTGAATCAGGAAAATACTTGGCCTTCAAAATTTTTGCACATAGAGAGTCCGGGTTTTGGATTAACCTCCACACTTGTTTGGCCAGCATGGCCATATTGAAAGAGTGGACATCCCTAACACCAAGCCCCCCCTCGGACTTCGGACTCGCCAGTGTTTCCCAACTCAGCCAATGCATTCCCTTTTCCTTGTCTAGATTGGTCCACCAGAACCTCGCTATCATCGAACTGATTTGACTACATATCTCCTTTGTGATATCAAAATAGCCCATAGCAAATACAGGTATGGCCTGGGCCACGGCTTTTATCAGGACTTCTTTTCCAGCTCTGGATAATAATTTCTCCTTCCACCCTTGAATGCGTTGCCAGACCCTTTCCTTCAAATATGCAAACACATTTGTACGCGACTGTCCCACATAGACAGGTAGCCCCAGATACCTTTCATTCATTGTCTCTGAATTGATGCTAAGAGCAGTCCTGACTCCCTGTCTCACTTCTGAATTTGTGTTAGGACTGAACATGACTGCAGACTTATCCCCATTAATCTTCTGTCCCGAACATTCTTCATATATTCTCAGGAGTTCCTTTAGTTGCTGTGCCTCTTCTACACTTGCTCTGCAGAGGATTAGTGAGTCATCGGCAAAAAGCAAGTGTGAGACAGCTGGAGCACCCCTGCATATCTTTATCCCGTGTAACCTTCCCTCCTGTTCTGCATTGTCCAGCAGTGCTGAGAATCCCTCTGCACATAAGAGGAACAAATACGGCGATATTGGATCGCCCTGCCTCAATCCCCTCTCTGGCAAGAACTCATCAAATAGTTCACCATTGACTCGAATTCTATACTTTACCGAGGAGACACATTTCAGAACTAGCTGAATCCATGAGTTCTGGAACCCCAGCCGTCGTAACATGTCCCCCAAGAATCCCCATTCGACCCTATCATATGCTTTGCTCATATCGAGTTTGATGGCTGCATACCCTTGCTTTCCACGTCTCATGTTCTTCAGATGGTGGGTCATCTCGTACGCTATCAAAATATTGTCCGTTATCAATCGGCCCGGAACAAAAGCACTCTGCGATGGAGATATTATCTTGGGTAAGATCTTCTTCAACCTATTCGCCATTGTCTTGGAGATGAGCTTGTAAACCACGTTGCATAAACTTATTGGGCGCAGATCTTTAATGAGCTCAGGTCTGCGAACTTTTGGTATTAGCACAATAGTGGTCTCATTCCAATGTTCTGGCATTGCACCTTCATTCAGTACTTGCAGCACTTCCTCCAGCACTTTTTCACCAATCTCATCCCAATATTCTTTATAAAACAGTGCCGGCATACCATCCGGACCAGGAGCCTTCAGGTTCCCAATTGATTTCAGGGCTATCATCACTTGCTCTCTTATGTATGCTTTTGTCAGCTCCTCATTCATAGCCTGAGTGACTCTACTTTGTACACAATTTAGCAACCGGTTATTATCCCGATTACCTTGGGACCTGAAAAGTGTAGAGAAATAGTTAGTTATAAAACTCCTCTTCTCTCCCTCCCCCTCCACCCAGCCCCCATCCTCCTTCTTCAGTCTACCTATCCTATTACTCTTCTTCTTCTCCGAACACGCTGCATGGAAGAAAGCAGTGTTCCGATCACCATAATTCATCCATTTGATGTGTGCTCTTTGTCTCCAGTAGGTATCTATTTGATTTTCAACCTTCTCTAGCCTATACCTCAGAACACCCTCCTCTATATTAGCTTTACTACTATCCCCTCTTCTGCATACCTCTAACTCTTTTTTATCTTCTTTAGGGACTTCTCCATATCCCCTAGGACATTTGAGCTCCACCCCGATAGGCTACTTGCTACTGACTTCAGTGCATCTGCCACACTTCCTTCAGAGCATGAACTCCACGCCTCCTTTACAATCTCCCGGCACCTTTCCTCCTCTACCCAAGCTGCCTCAAACTTGAAACCCCTTCCACCAGTACTGCATGGGTGTGGGTCCTCTGATTGTGTGTGGATAATGACTGGGCGATGATCAGAGTGCCTAGGATCACCATTCACCACCCTGGCATCTGGAAACATATCTCACCACATTGAGTTTGCAACCGCACGATCAAGCCTTTCTTTTATGAACCCCTCCACTGTGTACTGGTTGTTCCTCCAGGTGAACATGGGTTTTTGGACGCGTCCATGCACCGTTGGCTCTTTGGACGTCCACCTTCCTTCTCAAAACCAAACAAGACTTCGTTGAATTCTCTCGCCATCAGCCAAGGCACCGCCGGCACAGTAATGAGAGACCGCAGCGTTTGGCACGTTTTCTCTTTGTGCTCCGCATGTGGTTCACCGTAGACACCAGTGAACCGCCATGCTTTTCCATCCTCCTCCCTTATATCCATATCAATGTGATATTTGGAGAAATTTCTCAAACTCACATCGACCCCCTCCTCCACAACACTGCAATTCCCCCCCTTTTCCTTCACAGTCTTTCACCACCATATGCACCAGACCCAAAATCCACCGAAACCACTGCATTCTCTTGTCGTCAAGCTTCCTATCACACAAGAAAAGCACATCCGCCTTCTCTGACTTCTGGAGATCCAGAAGCCCCCGAACTACCGTGCGGTTACCCAGACCCCGGCAGTTCCACACCACGAGCTTCATTGATTCCCGCAGGACTGGTTCGCCAGTCCCACTTTCGCTGAAGAAATATCAACCTCCGACTCATTCTCCTCCACTCTCACCTTCTTGGGGTCAGTGAGAGGCTCCATTACCTCCTCACCCCGCCTCTTCCGTCCTGCTAGCACCTCTACCTTCTCGTTCTCATCAGTACACCCCTTCCTCCCCTTTCTCACAAATGTTCCCTTCTTCTTCTTGCCCGGGCTCACCTCACCCACAGCATTTTTCTGGGATTTTTCCTCCACATCCATGTCAGCCGGAGCTCCTTCCTTCCCAGCCCCTTCTCCTTTCTCATTCTCCTGACCCTAAGCAATCTTCCCTAGCTTTTCATCCAGGTTCTTTGCTGCTGACTTCTCCTTCTTCTCCAGTCCAGCTCTTTTATGTGGGGGAATGAACTTTTTTAAAGGGCTGATAACCTCATGCTCTTCCCCATCACCATTTGTTTCATATCCTGACCGACTCCCATCCTTCTTCCATGACAAAGAGTTTGACTTCGAATTTAGAAAAAGTCTCTGCTGAGACCCCCCATGGCCTCGGTCATCCCCACTGCTAGTTCCTGATCTCGATGATCCCCCCTTTCTACCTCCTCCCACCATAGTACCCTGATCCTCCCATCTCTTCTTCTCTAGGATGAACCGGAGCTTCTTGCTGAATTGTGGCAATTCCCCTTCTTTCAGTTTCTCCCCGCAGGCTTTATCCGTGTGCCCTATCATCCCACACACATAGCAGAACTCGGGCAGGTACTCATACACAATTGGGCACCAGATCGGATCAGCATTCTCCTTAGCCATCAGCATCACTCCTCTCATTAGAGGATTCTTGATGTTGAACTTGATCTTAATTCTCAAGAAGCGACCCACCGCCGTACCATCCTCCTCAGCCTCCATCTCCACAAACTTCCCCACCATGTTCCCGATCGCCTATCCGGTGGCTTGATTCATCATCCCCAGCGGCATACCCGACGCCCTCATCCACATTAGGAAGTGATCAAAATTTATGTCCTCCAGGCGTTTCTTCCCATCAAAATCCACCACAATGATGAGGTCCTTCCTGAACACCCATGGGCCATCCTCGATCGCCTTCCTCTTCCCTGTTGCCTGATGGAAGGTAAACAAGAAGTGGTTTTTCCCCAGATCTTTGCAATCTATTCCTCCGATCTGGCACCAAACTCTACCCAGCGCCTGTCCCAGGCCATCAGCATGGATGGGACGATCAGCTAAATGTCGTCCACATAAACTTCGATAGTCTCTCCGATGAGCTCACCGAAGACCTTCACCATGCAACGCTGGAAGGTTGCGCCCGCGTTCTTAAGCCCGAATGGCATGGTTACGTAGCAGTACGAACCGAACGGGGTGATAAATGAAGTTGCGTGCTGATTAGATTCACACATCTTGATCTGGTGATAACCAGAATAGGCATCAAGGAAGCATAGGGTCTCGCACCCAGAGGTGGAGTCGACAACCTGATCTATGCACGGCAAAGGAAACGGATCCTTAGGACACGCTTTATTGAGACCGGTATAGTCAACACACATTCTCTATTTCTCGCCTTTCTTTTGGACAATGACAGGATTAGCTAACCACTCTAGATGATATACTTCCTTAATGAACCCAGATGATGAGGACATCACTCCTTTGGATACACTCAATGATCCTCCGCTGCACATTCAAGGTCCAATCACAAGAGCTCGACAATTAAATTCTGAGGGTGAGCTCGTTCCTAAGTAACTCTTTATATGATTTAGAGAATAGATTGCTACCTAATGATTATATTATGATTAGAAATCATGGAGAGGACCGGGAGATACATAGAGGAGGGCTTGGAGGCGTGAAGGACCAGCAAGGGCGCTCAAGTCAAGGTGGAGGCCCGCACCAAGTCGACTTCGAATCCGTCTCGGAGTCCAGGAGCAGTCTGTACTAAATTGGACGCCCAGGATGCATCTGGACTCGAATTGGACGTTCTTAGACTCTAAAGAAAGATAACGAAAAGACCTTTCCAATGAGTCTTGTTGGAGGCCCAAATTCATCCGGAGTCATCGGGAATCGTCCAAACAAGATGACGTCCAGAATCTGTCCTGGACGCTGCGACGTCGTATTTTGGTCTTTGGGCCTTGTATCGAGTTGGAACCCATTAGGGGTGCGTCCAGGGGGTCTTGCACGACCTTAGACTCTTTATAAATAGTAGCCGCCGCCCAAGTTAGGGTTGGGTTTTGTTTAGATTAATCTGTCAAGAACAGTTTAGCCGATTCATCGGTTTGTGAGACCCCAACTTCGTGAGTTTAATCATTCATTTGCAAATTGGTTGCTTTCTTCCTTGTTCTTGCTTGTGTTCTTCGATTCGCAGGCAAGGATTAGCCTTCTTGGCGAGGTCAACCGTGCAACGCCGGTTGATAACCGAAGAAGACGTGGTACTAGCGATTGCGGGGTTTCGGATCGTCTTTGTTCGGAAGCCGGATCGACTTGTGTCTCGTTTTTCGCCAAATCGAGTTACGGAACCTTTCGGAAGATCGGGAACCCTTGTTCACATCAAGTGGTATCGAGCTTCAGGTATACCGTCAGTTCATATCCCACCTTAGTTTTGAGTGTTTCGCCTTTCGTCCTATAGTCCACTTTGCCATATTATTTTCATGTCCTATAACCTTCCCGCGCCATAGCCTTTGCATATTTCAGTTTCGAGTACGTCGTGTTGACTTTGTGTCCTGGTCGAGGTCTTGTTGCTGGTTAGGTCGTGCTAGAGTCCATTGTGTGTGTTTATCCCCATCATATCTATTCCATCCACTGTCCCTAAACAACAAGTCGAATCCACCACATTACTCGACTTGCCCCCGCTAGCCGCCTTGTGTAATCTCTCGCCACCGCGCTAACCCTAGATAGGTTGCAAGCCGCTGCTATTTCATCTGCATCGCAGCTCTCCTTACATCATCTGGCGAATACCTGTGATCGGTGTTGGAGTTTAGGGACGCTTTGCCCTAACTGCCGCCGCCGTGTTGTGCCTTCTGGTAAACATAACTTGAGATACCTTCGGTAAAACAGGCATAACTTTTCGCTCGGTTATCGAAAAAATCTAAAAAAAAATTGAGCAGATTCTTGACACCATTTGGAGGTGACCCAAACTCGCCTACGGCCTGTTTGGTTTCGTTAAAATTGCCAAAAAATTCGGGAAAATAAAGAAAAAAAAATTATCAAGGTTTTACGCACGCTTTTTTTGAGAACGTCTTTGAATTTCTGTAGACCACATCCCACCTCGGTTGTAGGTGCCAATTTTTGTGGTTGCATCTTTTGTGACCCTTGTTTAGACAAAAATATAAAAAAATAGTGAAAAAATAAAAAAGTTTGATTTCTACTAGTGCCTTTTGCAAAAATCCGGGAAAAAATTCAGGAAAAAGGAAAAATCCGAGCTCAGTTGTCGGTGTTGTGCCTTGTTTCTAGTGCTCTTGCAAACCATCATACTTTTTTTTCCTCCATCTTATTTGGTCACACACATCTAGAACTTGGAGCATTTTAGGCCGGCAACAAGAACGAACACCGTGGACTATAATTCAAAGATTACTATCTGTCTCGACTTGTGTTCCGGATATACTATCTGTCTCTTTGTGTGCCTTCCAAGCTCCACATTCTTCTAGACAGCACCGGTTTGACATTCCTGCAATCGTGGTCTACGACTTCCTGATGTCCTTGTCTTGCTGGTAAGAACATTTGTGAGAGCTTGGTAAGAAGTAATTAGTTTGCTGATCCTGAGAGACACCACTCCACCGTTCATAGTAGAGCTTTTAGGGATAACCTTCACCGTTTGTTGCTTGTGTTTTGTGTCTACAATGGCAGGAGATGACGACGCTAGTTCTCCCAAAGAGTTCTCAGAGTGTGTCGACCAAGAGCAACTACAATCTGTTGTAAGTAATGCTCGAAAGAAAATGAACGAGGCAATCACAAAGGTCATGAATCTTTGCGCTCATTGAACTCAAGATCGGCAACACACTTGAGAGATTGGACAAACGATTGTCCACACCGGCCGCAGGGGTAGTCTGCCGTAGAAGTTCAGCCACCGCCTCAAGAAGATAATGGAGGCGGCGGACGCCGGTGATGAGATCTATGACACCAATGGTAATGTTGATCAAGCAAAATGACAAGGGAAAATAGATTACGCCGACGCCTTAACAACACCACAGGTATGGGTGGCAACCGCTATCGAGGTAATCGTGCTCATGCTCCCGATGATCCTTATGCTAAGGTCAAGTTTACCATACCTCCTTTTTTCGGACATTATGATCTTTGAGGGATACCTTGATTGGGAGATGACAATAGAGCAAAAATTTAGTGCCCACCTTGTGCCTGAGCAACATAGAATTAGACAAGCCACTAGTGAATTTAAAGATTTTGCTATCATTTGGTGGACAGGTTTAGTTGCGTATAACCGCCAATCTAGAACTTGGGAAGAGCTTAAGGTTGCTATGCGTGATAGATTTGTGCCGCCATCATATCATAGGGATCTACGTAAGAAATTGATGCGCTTAGAACAGGGAGATAAATGCAATGCGGGATTACTATGGTGAGCTTCAGAAAAGGATTGATGCGTTGTAGTATAGTAGAGGGAACCGAGGATTCTATTGTTCGTTTTTATTCAGGATTGAGGGAGGAAATTCAGAAAAATAGTTGATTATAAGGATTTTAACACTTCAACCAGCTTGTTTCAGTTTGCTATGTTTGCGAGAGGAGTTGCGGGGGCGTAATAAGCGGGGCAAAGGCAAGGTTGGCACCTCGTACACTCCACGCATGGCGTCCTCCTTGGGGCTTCCCAAGGCATCCTCTTTTCGGGCGCCTCTACCAACGAACAGCATGACACACCTACTTCGCGGACATCCGGTTCGGGTAAAAATTCTTTGCAGGAACCTTCGAAGAGTGCATCCTCCGTTGCTTCAACAGGCGCACTCCTAGCATTCAAGTGCCACCGCTGCCAAGGATTCGGTCATGTGCGTAAGGATTGCCCTAGTCGGCGGGGCATACATTGCTACTGCACGATGGGTACATCGGCGCCTCGACATTGAGGTAGAGGATGAAGAAGATCCGGCGTGGAGGTGGACAATGAAGTTTTGGGTGCCGATGACACGACCACCTACGAAGAGCGTCATTGTGCAGCGAAGGCCTTCGGCACAAAGGTACAACAACCGGAGAAGCCGCAACGCCACAACTTGTTCCAAATGTTCTTCATCATCAACAATCGGCGAGCACGTGTCATCATTGATGGAGGTAGTTGTCAAAATTTGGTGAGTTCAGATTTGGTCAAGAAGCTTGGTTTGGCCACGCGCCAACACCCCCATCCCTATAACCTACAAAGGGTTTAATGATGCGGGCAAAGTTAAGGTAACACAAACTTGCGAGTTTCTTTTTCCATTGGTTCCTATACTTGATTCTGCCGATTGTGATGTGGTACCTATGGAAGCTTGTTCACTTTTGTTGGGTCGTCCTTGGGAATTTGATAATGATGCTATGCACCATGGTAGAAGTAATACTTACACTTTTATGCATAAAGGAAAAAAAATTACTTTGGTTCCTATGACCCCCTGCTGAAATTGTACAAGCTGAAAAAAGAACGCTACGCTAGTTTGCATGATGCTAAATCTGAAAATCAGCAAGTTGCTAATTCTATTTACCCACCTAAAACAGATAAGTCGGCGCCTAATTCTAAGGTTGAGGGAATTAAATTGAAGGGTGCTGCTATGCTTGCAACAAAAACTGATCTTGCTGAAATTTCGATGATGATATATGCTATACTTTGGTTTGCAAGCGAGCCTTGTTTTCGCTTGAAGATGTTGTTAGTTCGATGCCTCCTGTTGTCACTAACCTTTTGCAGGAGTATGAGGATATTTTTCCAGCCGAGATACCCCGGGGCTGCCACCTATGAGAGGAATAGAGCATCAAATTGATTTGATCCCGGGAGCAACACTACCAAACCGAGTTGCTTATCGAACCAACCCCGAGGAGACTAAGGAAATTCAGCGACAAGTCCAAGAGCTTTTGGACCGCTGGGTATGTACGTGAGAGCCTTAGTCCTTGTGCCGTTCCTATGATTTTGGTTCCTAAGAAAGATGGTTCTTGGCGTATGTGTGTTGATTGTAGAGCCATTAATAATATTACTATTAGATATCGTCATCCAATTCCTAGGCTTGATGACATGCTTGATGAGTTGTGTGGCTCTGTAATTTTCACAAAGATAGACTTGCGTAGTGGCTACCACCAAATTAGAATGAAACTTGGGGATGAATGGAAAACAGCTTTTAAAACCAAATTCGGGTTGTATGAGTGGTTAGTAATGCCTTTTGGTTTGACTAATGCACCTAGTACTTTTATGCGCTTAATGAATGAGGTTTTAAGAGCTTTCATTGGACGATTTGTGGTAGTTTACTTTGATGATATTCTAATTTATAGCAAGTCTTTGGATGAACATATGGGACACTTACGTGCTGTTTTTAATGCTTTGCGTGATGCACGTTTATTTGGTAACCTTGAGAAGTGCATCTTTTGCACGGATCGAGTCTCTTTTCTTGGCTATGTTCTTACTCCACAGGGGAATTCAAGTGGATGAGATGAAAATTGAAGCCATAAAGAGTTGGCCAGTGCCTACAAGTATCACACACACAGTGAGAAGTTTCCTTGGTCTTGCAGGTTTCTATCGTCGCTTTGTCAAGGATTTCAGCGCCATTGCTGCCCCATTGCATGAGTTGACAAAGAAAGGTGTGTTTCATTGGGGTAAGGCACAAGAGGAGTCCTTTGACACTTTGAAGGACAAGCTTACACACGCACCATTGCTGCAACTTCCTAACTTTGGTAAGACTTTTGAGCTAGAATGCGATGCTAGTGGAGTTGGCATTGGAGGTGTTTTGATGCAAGAAGGTAAGCCTTTGCATACTTTAGCGAAAAAATTGCATGGTCCTGTTCTTAATTACTCTACGTATGATAAAGAATTGTATGCACTTGTACGTTCTTTAGTGACGTGGCATCATTATTTGTGGCCTAAAGAATTTATTATACATTCAGATCATGAATCGCTTAAGTATCTTCGCTCTCAAAATAATCTGAATCGTAGGCATGCTAAGTGGGTTGAATTTATTGAATCTTTTCCTTATATTATTAAACATAAGAAGGGGAAGGATAATGTGATTGCCGATGCCTTGTCTAGACGCTATGCTTTCTTGTCCCAACTTGATTGTAGAATTTTTGGACTTGAATCAATAAAAAGAACAATATGTGCTTGATCCTGTTTTTAAAAGATGTGTTGCTGAATTGTAAAGAGGGACGTACATGGAACAAGTTTGTGATCAATGATGGTTTTGTGTTTAGAGCTAACCGTCTATGTATTCCAGTTGGTTCTGTTAGTCTAATGTTGTTGCGGGAAGCACATGGAGGAGGTTTGATGGGGCATTTTGGTGCTAAGAAGACGGAGGATATGCTGACCACACACTTCTTTTGGCCAAAGATGAGGAGAGATGTTGAGCGGTTCGTGGCACGCTGCACTACATGTCAAAAGGCTAAGTCTCGCTTGAATCCACATGGTTTGTATATGCCTCTTCCTGTTCCTTCTATTCCTTGGGCAGATATTTCGATGGACTTTGTTTTGGGATTGCCTAGGACTAAGAGGGGGGAGGGACAGCATTTTTTTGTTGTTGTGGATCAATTTTCTAAGATGGCGCATTTTATACCTTGTCATAAAAGTGATGATGCTGTCTTTATTGCTGACCTCTTTTTCAAAGAGATTGTTCGCTTGCATGGTATGCCTTGTACTATTGTTTCGGATCGTGATGCAAAATTCTTGAGTCATTTTTGGCGCACTCTATGGAATAAGTTGGGTACAAAATTGTTGTTTTCTATAACTTGTCACCCACAAACCGATGGACAAACAGAGGTAGTGAACCACACTTTGGGCACCATGTTGAGAGCTATTTTGAAGAAAAAAATTAAAGATGTGGGAGGAATGTTTGCCTCATGTGGAGTTTGCTTACAATCGGGCGACACATTCTACCACTAAGGTAAGTCCTTTTCGGGTAGTGTATGGCTTTAACCCTCATGCTCCTATTGATCTTTTACCTTTACCTACCACTAAAAGAACCCATAGTGATGCTAGCGCACGTGCTGAATTTATTCGTAAGTTGCATGAAACAACTAAAGAAAATATCGAAAAGATGAATGAAAAGTATAGAATTGCTTTGGAAGTGAAGGTAGGAAAGAAATTAAACTTGAGCCGGGTGATTTAGTATGGTTACATTTGAGAAAGGATAGGTTTCCGAGCTGCGTAAATCTAAATTAATGCCAAGAGCTGCTGGTCCTTATAAAGTTATTGAGAAAATAAATGATAATGCATACAAACTTGAGTTGCCACCCGAGTTCGGGGTTAGTCCTTCTTTTAACATTGCAGATTTGACACCATACTTGGGAGAAGAAGATGAGCTTGAGTCGAGGACGACTCCAATTCAAGAGGGGGAGGATGATGAGGACATCACTCCTTCGGATACACTCAATGATCCTCCGCTGCACATTCAAGGTCCAATCACAAGAGCTTCGTAGCAATTAATTAAATTCTGTGTGAGCTCGTTCCTAAGTAACTCTTTATATGATTTAGAGAATAGATTGCTACCTAATGATTATATTATGATTAGGAATCATGGAGAGGACCGGGAGATACATAGAGGAGGGCTTGGAGGCGTGAAGGACCAGCAAGGGCGCTCAAGTCAAGGTGGAGGCCCAGACCAAGTCGACTTTGAATCCGTCTCGGAGTCCAGGAGCAGTCTGTACTAAATTGGACGCCCAGAATGCATCCGGACTCGGAATTGGACGTTCTTAGACTCTAAAGAAAGATAACGAAAAGACCTTTCTAATGAGTCTTGTTGGAGGCCCAAATTCATCCGGAGTCATCGGGAATCGTCCAAACAAGATGACGTCCAGAATCTGTCCTGACGCTGCGACGTCGTATTTTGGTCTTTGGGCCTTGTATCGAGTTGGAACCCATTAGGGGTGCGTCCAGGGGGGTCTTGCACGACCTTAGACTCTTTATAAACAGTAGCCGCCGCCCAAGTTAGGGTTGGGTTTTGCTTAGATTAATCTGTCAAGAACAGTTTCGCCGATTCAACGGTTTGTGAGACCCCAACTCGTGAGTTTAATCATTCATTTGCAAATTGGTTGCTTTCTTCCTTGTTCTTGCTTATGTTCTTTGATTCGCAGGCAAGGATTAGCCTTCTTGGTGAGGTCAACCGTGCAACGCCGGTTGATAACCAGAGAAGACGTGGTACTTGCGATTGCGGGGTTTCGGATCGTCTTTGTTCGGAAGCCGGATCGACTTGTGTCTCGTTTTTAGCCAAATCGAGAGTTACCGAACCTTTCGGAAGATCGGGAACCCTTGTTCACATCACCAGCCGCTAACAACTTTTTTATCTCCTCACCAATTACTTTACGCTTTACCTCATCGAAGCGGCGTAGGCGTTGTTTCACCGGCTTGGAGTCGGGCTTGATCCATAAGGCGTGCTCAGCGACATCCCTCGGAATGCCAGGCATATCCGAGGGCCTCGACGCGAAAATGCTTTGATTCACGCGGAGGAAGTCGATGAGCGCGTCTTCCTATTTGGGGTCGAGCCCGGTGCCGATCCGCACCATCATGTTGTCGGAGCTGCTGGGGTCGAGGGGCACGAGCTTGGTGTCCCTATCGGGCGTGAAGGACGCGGTGGCCTTCGGGACGTCCGGCGTATCCTGGTCATCGCCGGCGAGGGTGTTGATGATGTACAGCTCGTGGGAGTTCAGCACCCGACTTCGGCAATGTCGCCTTTGCTCGATGTCGCATAGGTATGCAGCGTCTTTGCACCGATGAGTGCACGGTGATGATCCCGCGGGGGCCCGGCATCTTGAGCTTGAGGTAGGTGTAGTTTGGGATGGCCATGAACTTGGCGTAGCACGGCCGACCCAACACTGCATGGTAAGAGCCGGGGAAGTTTACCACCTGAAATGTCAACACCTCATTGCGAAACTTAGTGTGAGTCCTGAACGTGATGGGCAGGTCAATCTGCCCGACCGGCACGGCGCGTTGCCCGGGCACAACTCTATGGAACGGTGCCCCTCCAGGGTGGATCTTGGCACGGTTGACCCCCATGGCGTCGATGGTGGTCTAGTAGATGATGTTGAGGCCGTTCCCCCATCCATCAGCACCTTGGTGAGGCGCTTGGTGCCAATGATGGGGTAGACGACGAGGGGGTAACGCCCTGGGTTTGGTACGTACTCCGGATGATCGGACTGGTCGAAGGTGATGGGATGTTTCGCCCACTTGGATGGCGCGGGCACGATTGCCTCGACTTGGCAGACCATGCGCTGCTCGAGCTTGCGCTGTCACCTCGTGGTGTAGTAGTTCGGTCCTCCGAAGATCATGAGACAGTTGGTGACGTGGGGGAATCCCGACTCCTCTCCCTGATCATCGATCTGGGAGGGTGATCCAGCTTTCCTCTTCGCCTCCGGCTTGCCCTTCTCTGCCCCAAAGAACTTGGGGACGAGGCGACACTCGTGGAGAGTGTGTTTCACCACACCCTCATGATGAGGGCAAGGCTGGTCCAACTTCTTCTCGAAGTAGTCGGTCGGTGGCTTTGCCGGCGCCTTCTTCTTTCCCTTGGTGTCGACTGCAGCGATGAGCTCACTATCGTTTTGCCGACAACCCTTATGGCCCTTCTTTTTCTTCTGTCCCTTGCGGTCGGAGGGGTCGTCGTCGCCCTCCTCCTCTCGCTTGGCCTTGCTGCGGGAGTTGAAGATTGCACCCACCGCGTCCTCCCCTGACGCGAAGCTGGTTGCCACGTCGAGGAGTTCCTTGGTGGTACGAGGAGGGTGGCGCCCTAGCTCGTGCACCAAGGTCTTGCAGGATGTGCCAGAGATGAAGGCCCTAATCACGTCGGCGTCGGTGACATGAGAAAGGCTTGTGCACTGCTTGGAGAAGCGCTTGATGTAGTCGCGCAGGGACTCGTCCGGCTTCTGCCCGTAGCTGCGCAAATCCCATGGGTTCCCAGGGCGCGAAATACGTGCCCTGGAAGTTGCCGACGAAGATGTCGACGAGGTCCGTCCAGCTGTTTATGCACCCCTCAGGGAGGTGCTCTAGCTAAGTCCGCGCAGAGTTAGCTAGATACAGAGGGAGGTTCCGTATGATGAAGTACTCGTGGTCGGCTCCCCCCGCCTCGCATGCAAGGCGGTAGTCCTCCAGCCACGCCCCGGGGTTCGTCTCCCCGTAGTACTTGGTGATGGTGGTCGGCGCACGGAAGCGCCGCGGGAAAGGCGAGCGAAGAATGTGCCGCCCGAACGCCGGTGGCCCTGGGGGAGGCGGGCTCCGCCCCCTGTCCTCCTTAGGGTCAAAGCACCCCCCCGGCGTGGGCTATACTCCCGTGCTCGGGCGTTGAGGATGACCTGAGCGTCTCGGACGGGTCCGACGCGTTCCTGCACCAGCGGCTAGCTCTCCGAAGGCGCCTGAGCTGGTTGGTGCACAAATGGCTCCCAGTCTCGGCGACCGTCCATCGTGTGGTGGCTCGGGGATGCTTCTCGACGCCGTGATCGTGAGCTTTCCGCCTGCAGCATGGCCGCACGATCCAGCAACTACCGAATTTCCTGCTGAGTTCTCCACTCAGCAGGTGTCGTCTGGGGTGGTAGCTGTTGGAGCAGAGCCGCCGCCGCCACGACGTTCTGGCTCGCTGAAAGCCCTAGTTTGGTTTTGGATAATTGATGAAACCTTTGGACTAATCCTTTGTGGCTAAGTGTATGTAGCAAAAAGAAAGGATAGTCCATGCCAAGTGATGGAGACATTGGGAAGACCATGGTGTCGGTGGTGCATACCAAAAGATGGTGATCAAGTGCTCCAACTTGGAAAAGAAGAAAAAGAAAAACAAAATGGGCTCAAGGCAAAGGTATACTTGATAGGACCATTTTGTTTTGGCACTCAAGACACCATAGAGGGTGTGAGTGTATTTAGTATAGATAGCCGTACTATTAAGAGGGGTAATCTTAATGCAAAATCGGTTATCAAGTGCCACTAGGTGTTCTTATTCCATGCATGTGCATTAGGACCTAGTGAGAGCTAACTAATCCCTTGGAAAATGATTTGAAAAAAAGCTAACACACTTGCACAAGTGAAGACACATGATCTTGTTAGCATATGAGAGCAAGGGATAGTGGGGTTTGGGTGTAAACCCCTCCTGCCGAGCTTGCGAGGCAGGACTCAGAGTTTTCGGCGCTGATTGCAGTGATCGGACGCTGGTCTCGGCTTGACCGGACGCGTCCGGTCCTTTGGTGAAAGTGCGCGCGTCCACTGGTGGTGCTGCGGACGCGTCCAGTCGTTCTGGGAGCTCTCGGGGAGCTCTCTGGAATCGACCGGACGTTGGCGATCGACGGCCGACCGTACGCTCCGGTGGAGAGAGTCCGGTCAGCGATGACGTCTGTTGGCGTCGGCTCCAGGCGAGGGAAGGAAAGCGGCGGGCGCTTCGGCGCGTCGGTCACCCTGACCGGACGCGTCCCGTCCGAGTTTGGCGCTCTGGATGCTCTCTTCGTAACGACCGGACGCCACCGTTGGCGCTGCGTCCGGTGATTACACAGACACGCCTGTGCCTCGGCGGCGTGCGAATGAGTGCTGACCGTTGCGCGCGAACGTTGGTATTCAAACGGCTAGTACACGTGGACGGTTATGTGCGACCGGACGCTAGACCGGACGCGTCCGGTCACCCCGTGCTGAGCGTCCGGTCAGGGCCAATTCAGAGTAACGGTTGGTTGAGGGGCTGCCCCTCTATATAAGCTTGTTGACCGGCTCTAGCTCACCCTCTTGGACATTTTCATTGGTGATACATCCTTGTGAGCTAAAGCAAACTTCTCTCACTCATTCTCTTGCTTGATTGTGCATCCATAGTGAGATTGGGAGTGATGTCAGTGCATTTGCTTAGAGTTTGAGCATCTAGTGGCACTAGAGATCGTTGAGCAGCGGGATTGCTTATTGCTCTTGGTGGTTGCCGCCACCTAGACGGCTTGGAGCTGCGGTGGAGGTCCGGCACGAGTTGGTGATTGTTCGTGGCCGGCTCCCGGTGATTTGTGAGGGGTTTTTGCGCCTATTCCCCACGGAAGATTCGCGAAAGGTGACTCTAGTAAATTGCTCGTGTCATTGAGTTACCTCACTTGTGGGTAGTTGCTAGCGGCACCCGTGGAGGGTTAGGCATTGAGGCCTATTAGCGCAAACAACACCGAGTGGTGGTCGACACAAACGGGGACTAGCGTGCCGGCAAGCACGTGAACCTCGGGAGAAAAATCATTGTGTCATATTGTCTCCCTTGGTGCTCTTGGTATTCATATTGTGGTTGAAATATTCATCTCTTGCCCGGCATTGGTAACAATCACCCTATCACTTGTATTACTTTGTTTCATTTTTGTTCTAGTGATTGCTTTAGAGTAGTTTGGTTCTCTTGCTTGATCACCTAGGAGTAAACTAGCAACTTAGCCTTTGTGTGACAAGTAGAGATCATAAATACACTAGAATTGTCAATAGGTGGCTTGCCTAACAAGTAGAGCTTGAGCAAATCGCATTTACGCATTTTGTTGTACTAACCATTTGCTCAAGTGTATTTGTAGAATTTTAATTAGGCTATTCACCCCCCTCTAGCCATTTAGGACCTTTCAAGTGGTATCAGAGCCGTGGTCACCGTTTAATTCAAGGCTTAACATCCTTCGGTGCAAAATATGGCTCATCTTGTGTTCAATCATGTTGGGGGTAAACCACCGTTCTTTGATGGCACATCTTTCACATATTGGAAGAGAAAGATGAAGATGTACCTTGGTTCAATCAATGACAAAGTGTGGGATGTGACCGAGAAGGAGTTTGTAATTCTTGATCCCGCCGATCCAACCCAAAGGGAAGTTGAATTGAAGCAATGCAACACAATGGCTCTCAATACTATCTACAATGGCATTGATTCCAAGGTGTTTGAACAAATCAAGGATCTTGATTATGCATTTGAGGTATGGAAGAGGTTGGAAGAAACCTATGAAGGCACTTCAACGGTAAAGAGTGCCAAGTTGTACATGCTCAAGGACAAGCTCACCAACTTCAAGATGAAGGATGATGAATCTATACCAGAGATGTTCTATAGATTGCAAGTCATCATCAATGATCTCAAGGATTTAGGTGAAAAAGTGAGCAATGAAGACTTCTCTCACCGATTCTTGAGTTGCTTGCCCAAGAGGTTCAAGACTTTGAGAACCATCATCTTTAGAGAAGGAATGACAAAGAAAACACCAAATGAAATCCTCGGTGAAGTGATGACCGAAGATCAATACAATGATGAGGACAAGGAAGAGGATGCCAAGGAGGAGAAGGAGAAGAAGAAGGAAAAGAGTGTGGCATTCAAAGCCACATCATCATCCAAGAACAAGGGCAAGAAAAAGAAGAATAGCTCAAGTGATGATGAAGATCAAGCCTCCGATGAAGATGATGAAGAAGAACTAGCCCTTCTTGTGCGCAAGTTTGGCAAGTTCATGAAGAAGAAGGGCTATCATGCAAGAAAAAGGAAGGACAACTACAAGAACAAGGACTATGTAAGAAGATGCTATAAATGCAAGAGTCCGGATCACATTCTTGAGGATTGTCCTTACAATAGTGATAATGATGATGATGAAAAGAAGAAGAAGAACAAGAAGGACAAGAAGGAAAAGAAAGACAAGAAAGTCACTTTCAAGAAGAAGGGGAATTCCTATGTGGCCACTTGGGATAGTGATGCTTCCTCAAGTGATGGAGATGATAGTGATGATGATAAGAAGAGCAAGAAGAAGGGGCATGCAAGCATTGCCATATCCAACAAGCCTTCGGTCTTTGATCATCCATCATGCTTCATGGCTAAATCCACAAAGGTACATTCCGAAAGTGAAGATGAGGAGAGTGATAGTGATTCCGATGATGAGGGGCACTCAAGGGAGGACCTCATGGAGATGTTGGAAGCGGCTCATTCTCTCATGAACAAGAAGAGAGAGGAATTCAAGGAATTGCGTAAGAAGCTTAGGCTTGTTGAGCAATCCTTTGATAAGCTTCATAGCTCTCATGAGAGGCTAAAGAAAGCCCATGAGAAACTAGAGAAAGCTCACTCCTCTCTTCTTGCTCAAGAGAAGAAAGAACCGCTCCCCACATCTCACATCGGGATTACATGTGATATATTGAATGAATCATTCTTTGAACCTATGATTGTCACTAACTCTTCATGAAGCACCTCCACCTCCACTCCTACTACTAGTGATGGTTTCACTTGTGACGCCTCACTTATGGTAGAGAATGAGACCTTGAAAAAGGAGGTTAATGAGCTCACTCACGCCTTAGGTAAAGCCTATGGTGGTGAGGCCCGCTTGCTTAAGTGTTTGGGTAGCCAACGCTTTTCTCTCAACAAAGAGGGATTGGGCTACACCCCCAAGAAGGGCAAGGCGGCCTTTGCAACTCCAAAGCCTAGCTTTGTGAAGAGTAATGGTCGGTATTGCTATAGATGCAAGCAAAGTGGGCACCTAGAGCAAAATTGCTATAGAAAGAACAATAACAAGATAAATGCTCATGTTCACTCTATTTGCTTTGATTCTTGTTATTTGCTTACCAAGGGTGAGAAGGGTGTGCAAGCTAAGTTTGTTGGCACACCAATTGTGGGCTCAAAGAAGAAAGCCATTTGGGTGCCAAAGAGCTTAGTCACTAACCTACAAGGACTCAAGCAAGTATGGGTACCTAAGAAACATTGATTTGTCTTGTAGGTCAATTATAAAGCCAGAGGAAGGCATTGGGTCCTTGATAGTGGGTGCACTCAACACATGACCGGTGATTCAAGGATGTTCAATTCATTCAATGATGATGGCAAAGATAGATTTGATAGCATCACATTTGGTGACAATGGCAAAGGCAAAGTTAAAGGGCTTGGTAAGATTGCAATATCCAATGATTTGAGCATTTCCAATATGCTATTAGTAGAGAGTTTGAACTTCAACTTGCTATCTGTGGCACAATTGTGTGATCTTGGTTTCAAGTGCATATTTGGGGTTGATGATGTTGAGATTGTTAGTGTTGATGGGTCTAACTTGATATTCAAGGGCTTTAGATATGAAAATCTATACTTGGTTGATTTCAATGCTAGTGAGACTCAACTTTCAACATGTTTGTTCACTAAGTCAAGTATGGGTTGGTTATGGCATAGAAGGCTTGGTCATGTTGTCATGAAACAATTAAATAGATTGATCAAGTATGACCTAGTAAGTGGCTTGAAAGATGTTGTGTTTGAGAAAGATAGATTGTGTAGCTCTTGTCAAGCCGGCAAACAAGTTGGAAATACTCATCCAAAGAAGAGCATCATGAGTACTAGCAAACCATTTGAGTTGTTGCACATGGATTTATTTGGGCCAACGACATACACTAGTATTGGTGGCAACAAGTATGGCTTTGTGATTGTAGATGACCATACTAGATACACATGGGTCTTCTTTCTAGTTGACAAAAGTGATGTGTATGATCTATTCAAGTCTTTTGTCAAGAGAATACACAATGAATTTAAAACAACCATCAAGAAAGTGAGAAGTGACAATGGAAGTGAGTTTAGAAATACAAGAGTTGATGAGTTATGTGATGACTTTGGAATTAAACATCAATTCTCGGCCAAGTACACTCCTCAATCAAATGGCCTTGTTAAAAGAAAGAATAGAACACTCATTGATATGGCAAGGTCCATGCTTAGTGAGTACAATGTGAGTCAATCCTTTTGGGCCGAAGCTATCAACACGGCTTGCTACTCTAGCAACCGACTCTATTCTCATCCAATGATGGAGAAGACACCATATGAGCTATTGAATGGAAGAAAGCCCAACATTGCATACTTTCGGGTCTTTGGTTGCAAATGCTACATTTTGAAGAAAGGCACAAGACTTGGGAAGTTTGACAAGAGATGTGATGAAGGATTCCTACTTGGCTACTCCACATCAAGTAAAGCATATAGAGTTTGGAATTCGGCTAGTGGTACTCTTGAGGAGGTTCATGATGTTGAATTTGATGAAACCAAGGGTTCCCAAGATGAAGATGAAAACCTAGAAGATGTGAGAGGCACTCAATTGTCAAATGCAATGAAGAACATGGATGTTGGTGATATTAGGCCAAGAGAAGTTGTTGATGTTGAAGATGACAAAGATCAAGTGTTCACTTCTCCAATTGTGCAAGCTAGTGGTTCAAATGATCAATCTCAAGCTAGCGGTGCTCAAGTGCAAGATCAATAAGGGGCTAGTACATCATCTCAACCGAATAATCAACCAAGCTCAAGCAATCAAGTTCAAGTGCTCCAACCAACAAATATTGCAAAAGATCATCCATTGGATCAAATTGTTGGTGATATTCATAGTGGTGTGCAAACAAGATCAAGAATGGCTTCATTTTGTGAGCATTACTCTTTTGTCTCATCATTTGAGCCAACCAAAGTAGAAGATGCCTTGATGGATGTTGATTGGGTCAATGCTATGCATGAAGAACTAAACAACTTCACTAGGAACCAAGTTTGGGAATTGGTAGAAAGGCCAAGGCATCACAATATGATTGGTACCAAGTGGGTGTTTAGAAATAAGCAAGATCAAGATGGCATAGTTGTGAGGAACAAAGCAAGACTAGTTGCACAAGGTTACACTCAAATAGAAGGTCTTGACTTTGATGAAACATATGCGCCGGTTGCAAGATTGGAAGCAATTAGAATCTTGTTAGCTTATGCTTGTGCTAACAACATCAAGCTCTACCAAATGGATGTCAAGAGTGCATTTCTTAATAGCTACATCAATGAGTTGGTCTATGTTAAGCAACCTCCCGGTTTTGAAGATGACAAGAAACCCAACCATGTGTACAAGCTCAAGAAGGCATTGTATGGTTTGAAGCAAGCACCTAGAGCATGGTATGAGAGATTGAGGGACTTTCTCCTCTCCAAAGGGTTCAAAATGGGCAAGGTTGACACCACTCTCTTCACCAAGAAGCTTGGCAAGGACTTGTTTGTGTTGCAAATCTATGTGGATGACATCATATTCGGTTCAACCAATCAAGATTTTTGTGAGGAGTTTGGAAACATGATGGCTAATGAGTTTGAAATGTCAATGATTGGAGAGCTTAGTTACTTCCTTGGTCTACAAATCAAGCAATTGAAGAATGGCACATTTATTAGTCAAGGCAAGTACATCAAGGATATGATCAAGAAGTTTGGATTGGAAGATGCAAAGGGCATTAGCACACCCATGGGCACAAATGAACACTTGGATAGCGATGCTAGTGGCAACATGATGGATCAAAAGTTGTATCGGTCAATGATTGGAAGCCTACTCTATGTAACCGCATCAAGGCCGGATGTCATGTTTAGTGTATGCATGTGTGCAAGATTTCAAGCCTCACCTAGAGAGAGTCATCTCAAGGCAACAAAGAGAATATTGAGGTACTTGAAGCATACACAAGGTGTTGGACTTTGGTATCCCAAGGGGTCAAACTTTGAATTGATTGGATATTCGAACTCCGACTATGCGGGATGCAAGGTTGATAGAAAGAGCACTAGTGGTACATGTCAATTGCTTGGAAGATCACTTGTGTCATGGTCATCAAAGAAGCAAAATAGTGTTGCACTCTCTACCGCCGAAGCCGAATACTTTAGTGCCGATAGTTGTTGTGCTCAATTGCTATGGATGAAGTCAACATTGGAAGACTTTGGAGTCAAATTTACTCGAGTGCCATTACTATGTGACAATGAAAGTGCTATCAAGATGACAAATAACCCGGTTCAACATTCAAGAACAAAGCACATTGACATTAGACATCATTTCATAAGAGATCATCAATAAAAGGGTGACATTTCAATTGAAAGTGTAGGCACCGATGATCAACTTGCTGACATATTCACCAAGCCACTTGATGAGAAGAGGTTTTGCAAGCTTAGAAATGAATTGAACATCATTGACTTCTCCAACATGTAAAGATGCACCCCACTTATATGACATGCCTCTCCTTCGAGCAAAGCAAGGTAAAATTGGTTGGCATGGCATACATTCTTTGCTAAAGACATGACTAGTGCATATAGACATAACAAGTCATTACTAAGTTCATTCATGTAAATTAAATGAGTTTGGTGTACATATGATGCCACTACTGCTTCTATGATTGATTTGATCTAGTGGTATTATATGGCATGTTTATGGGCTTGCAATCCTAGTGTTTGATCTAGATCATAAGCTTTGAGATATTTAACCGACATGGGCAAGATAACCATTGTAAGATGTGTGAAGAAGCTTGTCCTTGGTTCAAACCGTGTTAAATATCTTGGGCAAGTGATCTAGATTGAACCAATATGAAAATGATCCTCACCTATTCAATTCATGATTGAATCACAATTTGACTAACTCCCAACTAAAATTGGTATAACCTTTTTGTGGGAATAGATGACAAAGGGGGAGAGATTAGTCACAAAGATATTTGGGGAGAGATTTGATAAATGAAGGGGGATCAATTAAAATTTGTGTACACAAGTAGGGGGAGCAAGCTCACATGAACGAAGTTGTTGCATTTGGATGTGCATTTCACATATGCTTGTCTGCATTGAACTTTACATTGAAAATTCATGCTTGTGTGGTGTATGCTAGTGATAGAAATTGAATGATGAATGGATTACTAGCATGCATAGGACTTAGCTAGACTTGAGTTTTTTTTCTTTCACAAATGGAACTAGAACCTTGCTCTTAATTTTGATCTCATGAGGTATCTAGTATTTGCTTGTCTAGCTAACTTGGTGCTAAGGACGGTTAAATTGTGCACTCCGATGGTATCACGCTTCAAAGGTCCATTCCTTAATCCTTAGCATCAAGATCGGTAGTAGTACCTCTCCCACAAGTTATATCCAACATGTGTGCAAGCTCTCAAATCCAAATTCTTAGCACACATGTAGGGGGAGCTAATACTACCAAATAGGATTTGCATAACTTGTCCAATCTTCGCATATGATCCTAAATGCTTGGACAAGTGGTTCAAATCCAAATTCAATTATAATTCATATCTTTGTGAAGGTTATCATCAATTACCAAAAAGGGGGAGATTGAAAGCCCTAGTTTGGTTTTGGATAATTGATGAAACCTTTGGACTAATCCTTTGTGGCTAAGTGTATGTAGCAAAAAGAAAGGATAGTCCATGCCAAGTGATGGAGACATTGGGAAGACCATGGTGTCGGTGGTGCATACCAAAAGATGGTGATCAAGTGCTCCAACTTGGAAAAGAAGAAAAAGAAAAACAAAATGGGCTCAAGGCAAAGGTATACTTGATAGGGCCATTTTGTTTTGGCACTCAAGACACCATAGAGGGTGTGAGTGTATTTAGGATAGATAGTCGTACTATTAAGAGGGGTAATCTTAATGCAAAATCGGTTATCAAGTGCCACTAGGTGTTCTTATTCCATGCATGTGCATTAGGACCTAGTGAGAGCTAACTAATCCCTTGGAAAATGATTTGAAAAAAAGCTAACACACTTGCACAAGTGAAGACACATGATGTTGTTAGCATATGAGAGCAAGGGATAGTGGGGTTTGCGTGTAAACCCCTCCTGCCGAAGCTTATGGTAGGACTCGTAGTTTTCGGCGCTAATTGCAGTGACCGGACGCTGGAAGGGCTTGACCGGACGCGTCCGGTCCTTTTTGGTGAAAGTGCGCCGCGGCCCGCTAGTGGTGCTGCGGACGCGTCCCGCCGTTTCCGGGAGCTCGGGGGAGCTCTCTGGAATCGACCGGACGTTGGCGATCGACGGCCGACCGGACGCTCCGGTGGAGAGTCCGGTCAGCAGTGACGTACGCTGGCGTCAGCTCCAGGCGAGGGAAGGAAAGCGAGCGGACGCTCGGCGCGTCCGGTCACCCTAGACCGGACGCGTCCGGTCGAGTTTGGCGCTCTCTGGATGCTCTCTGGGTAACGACCGGACGCCACTGTTGGCGCGTCCGGTGATTGCACAGGACACGTCCGGTGCCTGTCTGACAGCGTGCGAATGAGTGCTAACCGTAGCGCGCGAACGTTGGTATTCAAACGGCTAGTACACGTGGACAGTTATGTGCGACCGGACGCTGGACCGGACGCGTCCGGTCACCCCGTGTTGAGCGTCCGGTCAGGGCCAATTCAGAGTGACGGTTGGTTGAGGGGCTGCCCCTCTATATAAGCTTGTTGACCGGCTCTAGCTCACCCTCTTGGACATTTTTATTGGTGATACATCCTTGTGAGCTAAAGCAAACTTCTCCCACTCATTCTCTTGCTTGATTGTGCATCCATAGTGAGATTGGGAGTGATGTCAGTGCATTTGCTTAGAGTTTGAGCATCTAGTGGCACTAGAGATCGTTGAGCAGCGGGATTGCTTATTGCTCTTGGTGGTTGCCACCACCTAGACGGCTTGGAGCTGCGGTGGAGGTCCGGCACGAGTTGGTGATTGTTTGTGGCCGGCTCCCGGTGATTTGTGAGGGGTTCTTGCGCCTATTCCCCGCGGAAGATTCACGAAAGGTGACTCTAGTAAATTGCTCGTGTCATTGAGTTACCTCACTTGTGGGTAGTTGCTAGCGGCACCCGTGGAGGGTTAGGCATTGAGGCCTATTAGCGCGTGCAACACCGAGTGGTGGTCGACACAACGGGGACTAGCGTGCCGGCAAGCACGTGAACCTCGGGAGAAAAATCATTGTGTCATATTGTCTCCCTTGGTGCTCTTGGTATTCATATTGTGGTTGAAATATTCATCTCTTGCCCGGCATTGGTAACAATCACCCTATCACTTGTATTACTTTGTTTCATTCTTGTTCTAGTGATTGCTTTAGAGTAGTTTGGTTCTCTTGCTTGATCACCTAGGAGTAAACTAGCAACTTAGCCTTTGTGTGACAAGTAGAGATCATAAATACACTAGAATTATCAATAGGTGGCTTGCCTAACAAGTAGTGCTTGAGCAAATCGCATTTACGCATTTTGTTGTACTAACCATTTGCTCAAGTGTATTTGTAGAATTTTAATTAGGCTATTCACCCCCCTCTAGCCATTTAGGACCTTTCACTCGCGCGCATGAAGAGTGGAGGACCGTCGTCGTCCTCGAGGATCCGCCGCTGGACGTCACGGGCCATGCCTCGTGCCCACCTGGTTCGGCAGTGAGGTGGGGAGCCGCCTCCCCGATGGTGCTCGTGGTCGCGGTCGGCCTTGCGTCGCTCGCCGTCGAGGTCGGCGTTGCGCATCGGCTGCCGCTGCTCGTCGGAGCTGTCGAAATACGAGGTCGGTGGAGTGTGCGATCGTCGTGGTGACGGCGTCTGCTCGAGAGCTGGGTTGTGCATGCCTTCCTCCTTAGGTGCGACGTCATCGACTTGGCCCTCAGGAGTTTCCGCCATGAAACACTCCCAAAACGGGTCGAAGCCGGAACTGTCGTCGTCGCCCGAGCCGGTGTACCCATCGGAGTCCGGCATGAATATAGGCCCGGCGTAGGGCCTGTTTGCCACCAAATCATCGTCGCCTGAGTCAGGATACTCGTCAGAATCTGGCATAAAGACGGGCTCGACGAGTGGCCCGGCTGCCGCCATGAGCTCGACGTCCTCAGGGGTAGGCGTGATTCCCCTCAGGATGAGGTGCACCATGGTGGTTATAGCGTTGTGGTACCCGAACGGAGCCGACTCGGATGCCTGCTGAATGAGGACCGTCCGAGGGATAGGATCTCCCCCCGTGAGGTATTCCATGATGGCCTCGTACCAGTACGAGAGCAGGAAAACCTCCTCGAAGCTGGGGTAGGGCCCTAGATAGGGCAAGAGCTGTCGATCCAGCTCCATGAGCTCCCGTACGTCCGAAGCCTGATGAAGCCGCTGCGACGTTGGGGGCGCTCGATGCGCATCTGGTGCCATCGTCGGAGCTGGCGCTCGTGGCCGCTCGGGCCCGTGGTCAACCGGGCGGCGTCGTCGGGCCGGAGACTCACGCTGCCCATAGCGACCGTGAGGTCGTCGATCGTGTCGGGGGTGGGCCTACGGCTCGTGCCCTTTGCCCGTGGCTCCTGCATCAGTGCAGGGTTGACGCCGTTGGCGTTAGGGAGGGCAACTGGCGACTCAGGAGCCAGCCAAGTCACACCGTCCTCCCTAACGATGAAATCCAGCTCCCCGAAATGGATTCGGGTGCCAGGAATGAGGTTGAGGCAATGCATGGCCATCTCGAGGCTGGTGAAATCGTAGAAGTGCGCTTACCCCCCTACCTGGCGCGCCAACTGTCGGTGTCGAGAATGGACACCAACGAGTAATCGAAAGAGAGCACACTTATCCTCGAGATAGTTTCTCAAGTGGACACGTCAATGTATACTGGTTCGGGCAAATCACCCTACGTCCAGTGAGAGCGGGGTCGTGTTACTCGGGCGCTTGTATGGGGCAGTACAAGAGAGGTCAAGAGAGGGAGAAGCTCCCAAGTCTCAAAGTGAATCAAGCTCAAAGTGGTTTGTATCGTATGTGTAGTGTGAATCGGGTGGTGGACACGTGCTCAGGGGCCCAAGTCCTCCCTTTTATAGTTCAAAAGGAGGCTCACAGGAAAGGGCATGCGCGTGTAATGAACGTGGAAGCATGGCCTACAAGGGTTGGGACATTCCTGGAAGCGCCGCGGGCACTGTAGCAGACATCATCGTCCCTCCTCCTGTCCTTGTAGCCCTTTCAGGTAGGCAGGGCTATACCTGAACGGGGTTGTGCAGCTTAGTTGACTGTGGGCACTTCAGGTCAAGTGCTGGCCTATACAGAGCCAGCCGTGAAATCGCCAGGCACGCAGGGTTGATTCCTGACGCGCCTGGTTTGCCTTGCAGAGTGTGGCTCAGCTCGGTCGTCGTCCGGTACGTTGGCCACGGTGTCGGTACGAGCGGCACTCCTTTATCCGTACTGGTCGGGTTGAACCGTCATGGGGTGGTACGGGATCCGGCGCTCCCAACGGGAATGCATACACGGGGCTCCCATTCGTACCAAGGCAGTACAGGGATCAGCACCGTTCCTGTCAGACTGGAGGCGTGGGAGCAACAAAATACCGTGGGGTTACTTGGTGGCCCCGTCTCCTACTGCCGAAGAGGATACGGTGCATCCCCGTGACCGCTACGGAACTGTCCGGCGCCGTTGTCTGACATGGAGGGAATCTGCACGGCGCGTCTTGGCTCCGCCTGCTGGGACAGGGTTGGACTCCAAACCCCCCTCCCCCCGCGATGGGTAGGGGTCGGGCGAATCGGAGTTCGCCCGGGGGGTCGATCCCCTGGCGGTGGCTTTACCCCGCAGGCCTTAGCTGGTTGTTGTTGTTGGGCCAGGAATGCTTTTGGCTTTGCGCCGTGGGCTGGGCTGTGAGCATCTTGATCTGGCGTGGTGTTTTTGTTTTTGAAAGTTGTTTTATCCCGGTCCTTAGAGGGCCGTGGTTTTGACCCTCGACAAGTGGAGTGCAAGTGAATCTTGATTTTAAAAGCATGACAAGTCTCTCATTAGGGTCACAAAGATTGATCAAACTCAATGTAATGACAAGCAGTAATATGTAAAAAGCTTTCTAGCCTAAATATTCAATATGACTCGATAGGAATTTAGCATTGTCATACAAAATCTCATCATGTAACATTTTGTATTTTTTAAAAAGTAAATCTCCAGAATTTTAGCATCTTTTTAGAGTAAGATAAATAGCAGCTTCGACCTTTTCTAATCATGTCCAACAATTACCTAGACTTAGGATCAAGAATATGCTACCCACAGATATCAAGCTTAGAATAAATTTTCATATAAGGTCAACTTCATGCAATCTGTAGGAGAATCTTAATTTAAATACTAAGCATGTGAAGGAAATCATATTTGATATTTTTATAGCTCGAAAAAGTCTAGCTTTCAAGTTCTACTAATAACTAGAAATTAAAGCAAATCTTTGTACACACTCTATTTTTTGGGTTTTTATTTTTATCATGCATGAATTAAATTGTAGAAATTTAAAGAAAACAATAAAGACATTTTTATTTGGTTTTCTGGTTTTGTATTTTTTTAAAAATACTAGAAAGTAAATACTGAGAATAAAAGAGAAATATATACACAGGTGATGAGTGCTCACCTTGCGGGGGTCCTCCCCCAAGTTATCTCACTGCTCCGGGTGTGGTGGTGGGTACTTGAGTCCTAGACTCTGAATCAAGTATGCCATGGTCTCCTGCCCCTGGTCCTGAGACTGCTGTAGTGTGTTCACCCTATTGTCCATCTGGTGCTGCCACGCCACTGTCTGATCCAGCGCGGTCTAAAATCTCTCCTGTCCTTCCCTCTAGTTAGTCAGCTGCTGTCCAAACTGCTCAAAAGGAGGGGCTACCGACGCCAACAGAACTCAAGTGGAGGATGAAGACGCAGAATTGATGGCTGCACTATTGCGTCGTCATACGGATCCATCAATGTTTTTCATGAAAGGGATGGAGGCCTTAGAGCAGGCAGCAGCAGAGCCCTTGTACAATGAGAGTAAGGGTTGCACCAAAGAGTTCATGACATTACGATCTGTGCTTAAGTTGTTGATGTTGAAGGCAAGGTATGGATGGTCCGATGCCAGCTTCGATGCATTATTGAGTACTCTCAGAGATATGCTTCCAAATGAGAACAAAGTGTCTGCTAACACTTACTATACAAAGAAGCTAATCAGTCCGTTTACTATGGGTGTCCAGAAGATCCACACGTGTAGAAATCATTGTATCTTATATCGAGGTGAATACAAAGACTTGGACCAATGTCCAAATTGTAGTGCAAGTCGATACAAGACGAAAAAAGACTATCTACAAGAGAAGAATGCAACTTCTGTTTTCAAAGGGAAGAAGAGAAAGAAGACCCAACAGAGTTCAAAATCCTGCAACAAAGAAAATAAAGAAGAAGACTTATATGCCCAGAGAAGGGTTCCTGCTATGGTGATGTCGTATCTTCCGGTAGTTGATCGTTTGCGGTGTTTGTTTGCAAACCCTGAGGATGCAGAGCTTATGACCCGGCATGCTTCGACAAGCACAAAGTAGATGGAAAGCTTCGACATCCTCGCCGATGGGAAGCAATGGCAAAAATTCAATGCCGACCACCCGAATTTGCTAAGGAGACAAGAAATGTTCGGTTCGCACTATGTACCGACGGAATGAATCCCTTCGCCGAAAGGAGCAAAGACGCATAGCACATGGCTGGTGATCCTCACTATCTACAACCTCCCTCCACACTTGTTGCAGAAGCACAAATACCTTTTGCTGACCATTCTTATTTCTAGACCCACACAACCTGGTGTTGACATGGATGTATTCTTGGAGCCATTAATGGAGGAAATGAGAATATTGTGGGATACAGGTGTCGCCATGTTGGATGAATACCGGAAAGAGTCATTCACACTAAGAGCAATTATTTTTGTTACGATCAACGATTACCCATCTCTCTTTGTATTATCAGGACAGTTCAAGGGTAAGGTTGGTTGTGTAGTATGCTTGGATAAAACCTTTTACGTATCCCTCAGTGCCTCCAACAAGATAGTATACATGAGACATAGGTGTATCTTATCAAAAGGACATAGGTACCGCTTGCGAAAGATGGATAGATACCTTGACAATCAGGACAAAACAAGGTCCACTGCTCCATTAGGTAATAGTAAAGGTCATAGAGTGTACGAGATAGTTAAGAATATCAAGTTTGTATTTGGCAAGAAGATAAAAGATGGAAAAACAAGAAAGGATGTGAAGCCAACTCCTGGGGCTACATTCAAGAAGATGTCAATTTTCTTCAAGTATTTGCCATATTGGAAAGAGTTTGACGTACGGAACACGGTCGATGGTATGCATATTCAGAAGAATGTGTTTGAAAGCATAATTGGTACCTTGCTAGACATAAAGGGTAAGACAAAGGAAGGATTGAGTTCACGTCAGGACCTGGTCAATTTGAAGATAAAACTAGAACTTCATCCGGTGTTGCTAGATAATGGAAAGTACCACCTCTCAAAGAAGAAGCTACAACCCGACTACGGATGAGAAATATGCGATGTGTGTTTAGTTGAAGAAATTGAAAGTTCCAGCTGGATTTTGCTCTAACATTAAGAGCATTGTGTCAATGAAGGATCTTACACTTACCAACTACAACTCACATGATTGCCATGTGATGTTGACAACCTTTCTCCCTATTGCTATCAGAGCTATAAGCCCGGTGTTCTTAAATATGGCAATCACACGGTTATGCTTGTTTTTTAACGAGATATCACGTAAGGTAATTGACCGAGAGTAGCTGGAGTCTCTTCAGGAATTCGCGGTTGAGACAGTGTCACAGCTTGAGATGTGTTTCCCACCATCTTTCTTTGATATAATGATACACCTTATCGTGCATTTGGTGCCACAAATATAGGCATTGGGTCCCATGTACTTGCATGAGATGTGGACATATGAACGTTTTATGTCAATACTGAATGGGTACGTATCCACTCGTGCTCGTCTTGAGGCATCCATAATAGAGGAATACACTACCGAAGAGGCCATTGATTCTAGAGGTCCATTCTGCAATAATTTCCTAAAAGACCAGATTACAATAGGTTTGCCTCCGTCCCGACATGAGGGCAGACTACATGGGTGTGGGAGGATGGGCCGGAAATCATTCATCCCATTAGACTATAATATAGTCCTCGAGGCGCATCATAGCATCATGCATCAGCTCTCGATAATGGAGCCTCTGATCACACAACACATAGAAGAGCTAAGCGATCATAACCCTGGGCAAACAGAGGATTGGCTATCAAAGGAACACAAGCGTCGATTTACTTCATGGCTAATGGAGCAGAACATTCCAAATAGAGAAACAATTGAGCAACAAACTATCAAGAGGTTGACAGCTGGACCATCTGGGTAGGTCACATCATGGCAGACCTATGACATTAGTGGCTTCACGTTTTGTACCACTTCTAGGGACAAAAAGAGCATGGCGCAAAATAGTGGTGTTCGTTGCGAGGCCATAGATGATTCAAATAAAAACGCTACATACTATAGCTTCATTGAGGAGATATGGGAACTAGACTATGATTCATTAAAGACGCCTGTGTTTCGATGCCAATGGGTTGATGACAAACATGTCACAGTGGACAACTATGGCCTGAGAGTTCTTGATCTAAGTAAAGTAGGCTACAAGGATGATCCCCTGGATCCTTGCTATCTATCTTTGCCGCATGTCTTCTATGCCGAACAGATCCTTTCTAAGGAAGAGAAGAAAAAGTAGCGACAAGACCAAGCATATAGTTCTTCCTGGAAAGCAACAAGGTTTAGGAGTTGATGGTGTAATTGACTTAGATGACTTAAACCATTTCGGGCACATGTCTCTCTTTGAAGATCATCCTTTAAAGATAAAGAATGTTGAGCGTAGCATCCCCAAAAATTCATTGCCATGGGTGCGCCACGATAGAAAAGGCAGAACAGTCGCTGGCTAGCTAGATAGTTTATATTAGTTAAATATTAGTCAATATTAGTTAAATATTAGTCACTATCATGTGTAACAATTTGTCGAGATATAATTTATACTCATAAATTGGTTTCTCTTGGTATTGCTCTTCAACTTATTTAAGTCCTTTTCTTTCTATCTCTTTAAGTCCTTTTCTTTCTACTTGTTGCTTTCTACAATATAAAAGAAATATCCTATATCCTATCTTGGTATTGCTATTCCTTGGCATTTCTTTTGTACTTGTTTTAGTGATTTAATATAATTGTATGTGTTCGATTAAATAACCTACAAGAAATAACCTAAAAAAATAACAAAAAAGAAATAACCTAAAAGGAATTACCTTAAAGAATTAACCTATAAAAAATAACCAAAAAATAAATAGTCTAAATAATATAGCACAAGAAATATACTAAAAGAATTAAACTACAAAAATTAACCTACAAGATATAACCTAAAAGTAATATACTAAAAGAATTAACCAACAAGAATTAACCTAAAAAGAAATATACTAAAAAGAATTAACCTATCAAAAATAAGCTGAGAAGAATAACCTAAAAAGTAATATACTAAAAGAATTAACCAACAAGAATTAACCTAAAAGAATTAACCTAAAAGAAATAACCTACAAGCAATATACTAAAAAAAAAAATAACCAACAAGAATTAACCTAAAAAGAAATATACTTAAAGAATTAACCTATCGAAATAACCGACAAGAATAACCTAAAAGAAATAACCTAAAAGGAATTACCTAACAGAAATAACTTATAAGAAATACACTAAAACAATTTGTACTGGCGGTTGGTATTACCAACCGCCTATGGAAGACAATTTCTACTGGCGGTTGGTAATATCAACCGCCAGTGGAAATATATCTCTACTGGCGGGTGATATTACCAACCGCCTGTAGAAACCATTTCTACAAAGGCGGTTGGTAATATCACCCGCTAGTAGAGATCCTCCCTCTATATATACCGAAAGTCTTGCGGGTCCGAATTTTTTCTAAGTCTGGTGGGCGCGAAATTTTCAGCACGACGCCGTCATCTTTGCCAAAATCGTCGTCGCGCCGCCGCCGCCGCCCACGCCCCTTCCCCCGGCGCCGCCAACCACCAACACGGGCGACTCCTCCTCCTCTCCATCCCCGCCCGCCCCCTTCACGGAGCGTTTCCTCCTCTCCATCTCCGCCCGCCGCCGCCAACGCCACCACCGCGCGCCGCCGTGCCGATTCGACACCGGAGCGCCGCCACCGAGAGCATGTAAGGGCGCCGGAGCCCCTTAACCCTCACCGAAGCGGCGCCCCCGCCGTGGCTCGGCCGCCGCCGCCGCCACGCGCGGTGCCCGCCGGGAGCGCTAGGTTTAGGGCGCGGTGCCCCCCCTTTGCGTTCCTGGGCTGGGGGCCGCCCCGCCATTAATCGAGCCGGCCGAAGTGGCACTGTTGAGCCCAAAGGCCCAACAGTGCCTTTTTTAATGTTTTGTACATAAAAGGCCTAAACATTAATATTAATCCAAAAATAAAATACTATACAATATGAAATATTAAGAAGCAAATGTGTATATAAAAAATTGATATATATTATGAAATATTAATCCAAATATTATTGTAAATGTGTATTTTACTTTGTATGTGTGTTTTCATACTATTGTTTAATATTATTTTGAGATATTAATATTGTAAATTGCTATATATTGTTTTGAAAATGTTTAATTAGTAAATACTTTTTTTTTTACCAAGCACCTTTTTTTAAGTAAATGTTTAAATAGTAAATGTTTAAATACCTTTAAATAGCAAATATTAATCCAAATATTATTGTAAATGTGTATTTTACTTTGTATGTTTGTTTTCATACAATTGTTTAATATATTTTGAGATATTAATATTGTAAATTGCTATATATTATTTTGAAAATGTTTAATTAGCAAATACTTTTTTACCAAGCACCTTTTTTTAAGTAAATGTTTAAATAGTAAATGTTTGAATACCTTTAAATAGCAAATATTAATCCAAATATTATTCTCTTATGTGTATTTTACTTTGTATGTTTGTTTTCATACAATTGTTTAATATTATTTTGAGATATTAATATTGTAAATTGCTATATATTGTTTTGAAAATGTTTAATTAGTAAATACTTTTTTTTTTTAAGCACCTTTTTTTAAGTAAATGTTTAAATACCTTTAAATAGCAAATATTAATCCAAATATTATTCTCTTATTCTTTTGTAAATGTTTAAGTAGTAAATGCAAATATTAATTGGTTCAAATATTAATTTAAGTCAACGCCGCGATAGCCGACATCATCGAATCGTTGTGCCTCCATCTTCTCATCCGTCTTTCCCGCCCTCGATTTGTCTCTCCTCCACGCCTTGTCACAGTACATATTTTCTAATGACTTAGTGTTATTTCCTAATGACTTAGTGTTATTTCCTAAGTATTATTTTTGATTGACTTTGTGTTAATGACTTAGTGTTATTGACTTACTATTAATGACTTAGCATGTTAATCACCTAGTTTTAATGAATTAGCATGTTATAATGACCTAGTGTTAATGAGTTATTGCTAATGACTTAGTGCGAAGATTAGCGTAGATTAAGTTAATGACTTAGCATGTTATTGACTTTGTGTTAATGACTTAGTGTTATTGACTTACTATTAATGACTTAGCATGTTAATGTTGTGTTAATGACTTAGTGTTATTGACTTACTATTAATGACTTCGCATGTTAATCACCTAGTTTTAATGAATTTGCATGTTAATGACCTTGTGTTAATGAGTTATTGCTAATAACTTAGTGCGAAGATTAGCGTAGATTAAGTTAATGACTTAGCATGTTATTGACTTAGTGGTAATGACTTAGTGTTATTGACTTACTATTAATGACATGCATGTTAATGACTTTATGTTTGTTAGGTGTTATTGACTTACTATTAATGACTTGCATGTTAATGACTTCGTGTTTGTTAGGTGTTATTGACTTACTATTAATGACTTGCATGTTAATGACTTTGTATTTGTTAGGTGTTATTGACTTACTATTAATAACTTAGCATGTTAATGACCTAGTTTTAATGAATTAGCATATTAATGACTTAGTGTTATTGACTTACGATTAATGACTTAGTGTTATTGACTTATTATACTTGAAGTTAATTATCGAGAAGATGACGTCTCCAAATTCTAAAGACCATCAGGCAGATGAGCAGCAGCGTGCAGAGTCACCCACTAAGACTCACACACCCCCGGAGGCACGGTGAGTTTCACGGCATTACGAAGCCTTGCACTTTTTTTAACTTAAAACCCTATCGAAGGAACTAACATAGTTATTGCCATGCATAGAACTGTAAATCCTCTAGAAGCAGAAGAGCAGCGTGCAGAGTCACCCACTAAGACACACACCTCGGGAGGCACGGTGAGTTTCACGGCATTACGAAGCCTTGCACTTTTTTTAACTTAAAACCATATTGAAGGAACTAACATAGTTATTGCCATGCATAGAACTGTTAATCCTCTGGAAGCAAAAGAGCAGTGTGTAGATTCACCCAATAAGACTCACACACCCCCAGAGCAAGAAGGACAAGAAGAAGATTTCCATGGTGGCATGCTGGAAGAAAAGGAAGATGACGGCAACCGAAGTGATCCATGCCCTAGCATAGATAGACAACGCTATAAAAGTGTTGACCTAGATTATGATCCGTATGATGAGGTATACTTAGTACATGAAAACCAATACTTCCCTTCATAGTATTATACGCGCCGATCCTTACTCTTGAATTCATTCGGCCAGGAGGTTTTGTCTCAAATACGGGACATTCTAGCGGAAGAAGAAGAAGTGCCCTTATACGAAGCACCAGAAACGACTGAGACAACCTCTTCCAAATCAAGAAAAAGGAAACAGAGTGACCGAAAACACGGTGACCGAGGAACAAACAAGTGGCCAGAGAAGACATATATAATTCCCAGCATCGGCCCAAAAGGAGAGCCGATAGTGTCTGATGAGGTGGCTGCCAAGATACGGAATGCAATTGGTTTTCTGGTCAGGGATAAATTGGACATCACAATCCCTAGGTGGAAGGATGTGGATGCGGATACAAGGAAAGAGCTATGGAATAAATTTGTAGAAAGGTTTGTCTACCCTACGGGGACGGACAAACTTGCCAATGAGTATTTTTCAAACAGATTGCAACATCATTCCGTAACTATAGATCTGAGATGAATACCAAATTTCTCAAGCATGGGTACGACCCAACGAGCAAGTATAAGATCACACCTGCGCAGTGGGAGATATTCAAGGCGCAGAAGAACGACCCAGCTGCTAAAGCCAAGAGTGAAGCTGCTTCAGCACTAGCAAAGAAGAACAAATACCACCATCACCTTAGCAACGGTGGTTACAAGAAACAAATTCCAAAATGAAGGGCAGAGGAGGAGGAGCTAAAGAAACAAGGCATTTCTGTGCTATCAGAGGAAGTTGGCGAGAGGACAGCAAATTGGCTCAGAGGTAGAGGAACTAAACAAACTACTATCGGTGTGAACTATCCCTTAGACATCACAGCCCCAGCTGATAAGATGTTGGAGCTAGCAATGGAGGTCAAACAAGGGAAACTGAAGCCACAAAGGGAGAGAGACATCCTGAGTATTGGACTGGGCAACCCTGAGCATCCTGGGCGTGTACGAGGCATCTCGTTGAAGATGGGATGGAAAGAAGGATTTGGCGAGGAGTGGGTGGGCATGTATAAGAAACGAGATCAATATAAGGAAGACATGCAGCACTTTTTTGAGGAAAAGGCTAAGGAACAATTCAGAAAAATGATGTCAGATTTTCTAACAAATCCTGATCCACAGCTGGTGCAGAAGTTAGCTAGTGTAGTGTCTGTTCAAAAGATGAGCACACAAGGCCCATAGATGCAGCTCGTGCCAACACAACCCTTGCCTAGAGCTCAGGAGATGATTCATGGCATGCCCACTCAATCTCCTTCCTTTCTAAGTAGTGTGGGCTCTACAGGAAACACACACCACTACCCTGTGGATGACATCAATGGGCTGACACATTGCAAAATGCTTATACGATATGGTATGAAGCATCAACGTACAAGGGAGGTAGCCATGGGCTTTGCGATCCCCGGACGTGACTACCATGGTGATCCTATACCAGAAGAGTACTGTAGGGTAGAAGTGGTGACGGTCGTCCCAGGCTACGAGGATGACATGCTAGAAATTTCTGGTCCTGAGGGTATTGAGACACTCGGACAAAGCCATTAATAATTTCATCCTATGGCCTCGAAGAGATATCCAGTTGACGCAGCCACCACCTTCCACGAAGCCCCGCCAGAAACTCGAGAGTCAGCACACGATCTCGGCCGTCAACGGGATCCAAACCCACCATCACCCCCTGCTGCCGATCCTTCAAGAACCCCACCGTCAACATCGAAACCAGTAGGATCTCCGCCACAAACAACTACACCAATCCTTGAGCCTGCTTCGTCCCCACCACCTCAAGACATGAAAGCAACGCCTTAGACACCACCGCCGCCACCAAAGAAGACCCAAGAGAAACCGAAGAAGAGGAAATTTTCTGTTCCCAAATTGGTTTCCCCATACGAGCCGAAGAAAAAAACAGCTGGCACTGCCAAATTTTTGGAAGGGATTGCGCTTTCTCGCAAGTCAAGTACTGTGGACTTAGCTGAGCAAGAGAAGGCAGTAGAAGCAGCAAAGATCCGAGCACTAAAGATAGTGAGGCCAATATGGGATTACTATCAAAATGTCCCTGAAAAATATGTACCCGGCAGGCCTCTACTGAGTTGGGAACGACTCCAAAAGCTCCCGCTTGGTATAAAAAGACTTCATGACTGGTACATGCGAGCGGCTAAAGTCGGGATCAATGCAATCCAAGTAAACATACCACCAGCTGCTTTCAAAAGTGAACGAGATACGGCTTTCGTTACTTTTGAGGACATATGGTTGATGATAAACCTTAAGCGGCTCGACGTCCAGTTCGTCACGCTATTTGCATTGTAAGTGTACCTCTCGTACTAACATGAACTTCATTTATTATTATTGACTTCTACTAAGATTGACTTCTATCTTGTGCCTTGCAGAATGCAATATGATCAAGACGAGTTCGTGGATGATCCCGGACCAAACAAGAATGAATTCAGACCAAACAAGAATGAATTCAAACAGGCTGGGTACCTAAGCTCAAAAACAATATGCGAGAATGAGCACACCTTTCGAATTCGTCACGACAGCGATCAATTGAAGGGGTTATCAAAAAAAGACGCTGAAAGGAGAATAAAAGATCTAGAGAAGGATCATGAGACTAAATAAGCCACCTACATAGGCCATGCATTGCTCCAGTACAAAAACTAGGAAGTTGTAGTTGCCCCTTATAACTTTAGGTTAGTATGGGTTCATATATATACATCAACTTAAGTATCGGTTTATATAAATGCATAACAACTCGGTTTCGATCGTACGCAGTGACCACTGGATATGCTGCTTCATTTATCCTAGGGACGGAAGGGTGCTAGTCTTTGACTCCGTCGACTACAGTCGTGAAAGATATACAAAATTCTAAATCATTATAGAACGGTAAGCCGACAAAAAATGTAGCATGCATCTTTTAATCGATGAGAGTTTAAGATTGCTGCTAACCGATTCTTTTGAGATCATAGATGTTATAGATTCTATAAACTAAGAGGTGGAGTGTTTGACGAGTCCATGAAGGAGGAGGAAATAAGATTTTTTCAAAGTGGCCGGTGCGTAAATTTATGAATCAATATCATGCATGTTATATATATAAGATGTTATTACAAGTAAATAACTGTATACGATTTATGTAGTGCCACAAGCAACCAATCGGTTCGCTGCACTGTGGATTCTACGCATGCGAGTTCATGAGAACGGCCGGACGGTACATCAGGAACCCTAATAAGGTACCATTAATAGTAACGCTTGTATTTATATCATTAACAATGCAAATTTAAGTAGACACATGGAAATATATAAAATGTTTACAAACTTCCTTTTCAGGCATATCAAGAATCGGAGTCCGAAAACTTCGACGACCTAACTTTCTGTACGGAATAATTGAGGATCTCTACTCATTCATCTTAAGAGAAATTATTCCTACGGAGAGAAAATATCACCACCCCGAAAGCCCCTTAGCGAGGCCAGAGTTCAGAGCGCTAAGGGACATTAGCGTTCTGAAATTAAGTCGAAATGATTATTAGATTCCTCTCCACTATAAATTTTATTATCACATGGTGGCCAGAAAAATAATTTTGATGTATACAATGTATGATGTAATTAACTTGATAATGATGTATATATGTACATAAGTATTGTATGGTATAATTACTTTTTGTTGATGTATTTCTCATAATTAAATAGCCTTTGTATTGATCATAGTAAGAGAGAAAGAGAGGGGGGAGAAGGGAGGAAGATGAGGGGGGGAGAGGAGGGAGGGAAAGAGGAGGGAGGGAGGGGGACAGAGAGGGCGCCAATTCAAAAATAAAAATTCAAATGAATTTTGGCGGAAAACATTTCCACCGGGCGGTTCACCTAATGAAACCGCTTTGTGGAAATGCCATTTCCACCGGCGGTTCCTTATGTGAACCGCCAAGTGGAAATGCCATTTTCACCGGGCGGTTGCTTATGTGAACCGCCTGTGAAAATGGATTTCCACATTTTCACGGCCTCTTTGCACGTGCAAGTGGGCCAAAACGCCAGTGAAAGTGTCTGCGAACCGCCTGTAAAAAGCTTTTCTATACTAGAGTCATAATTACCGAACTTCGTCAGCGGGCTTGCTCATGTACTGCGATTTCCATGACTGGTATCTGTTCTTCAGCTCTATGCACTGGTGAGCTTCAGATGAACAATGTTCTTCACAGGCTTCCGATCCCCAAAACACACTCCCAACAAGCTACTTGTTTCAGCACTGTCACCTCTGCGCTTTCTGAAATTTGAGTGCAATGTCATTGGATAGGTGCTGCAAGTTGCTGAGTTATCAACTGAATTGCAGATTGGCATTACCACTAGAGAACATAAATACTTTCAAGAATTGTCAAGTACGCTGGTGAAGAGAGCATGCTGCTGCATTTGCCGTTGAGGGGCCGTATGCCTGCTGCTACGGTGGACTCATGTCCTGCCAGGATTGCTTGGTATGACTGGTAACGTGTCGTAGTACTAACCACACTAACTCTGGTTGAGATCTCATATTGCAAAAGATAGTAGAAAACTGCATCACATTTGCCTACCCTGAGAATTTATTCATGGTAAAGCTTGAGGGCCTACCTAACTTGCAACACATAAAATCCAGGTAAGTTGAAATGTATGGCCTCATTCAAATAAATTACTTCCTCCATTCCAAATTATAAGACGTTTGATTTTTTTTCTGACTATTCATCGTATTCAAAAAATTTATATAAATATTGTCAAATTTAAGTTATTCTTAAAGAACTATCATTAATAAAGCAAACCATGACAAAAGAAGTGATATTTTATAAAAAAATTTGAATAAGACAAGTGGTCAAATTTAATGTCAAAAAAGTCAAACATCTTATAATTTGGGATGGAGGGAGTAACATATTTATAGTGTGCTTTCTCATCGGACACACATGGTCTCCGAAATTACAGAGGTGCTTGAACACTTTCTTGATTAAAAATGTCAACCAATTCACAAATTGTGTTACACAATCACGTGTTGTCAACCAGGCTAGTTATTTCCACTGCTGGAAACTTGAAATTCCCTGACCAACGTCCGGCAAAACTGGAATTACCCTGTCGAGCTAGCCACGACGGTATTTTTATTTTCTCTCGACGGTAATTGCACCATAAGAAATTTCATAGCGATATTTTTACTTTTTATGACCATACGTATATTTTCATGCCGATATTTTTATTTTCTCTGACGGTAATGCACCGTGAGGGAATTTCAAGTTTCCAGCAGTGTTCAGGGGTCTGCCGTGTACATGCAGATAGAAATTTTACAAAGCATGTAAAGAGGTAAAAATGCTACATCTTGAAACACTGAAGGAGATCAACTCAAACAAATCAGGGCGTCCTTGGCTTGCTCGTCACGGTGCAGCCGAAGACGTAGTCGACGGAGCTCCCATGGAATGGATCGCTGCCGCTGTGCACGATCAGGCATCCGGCGGTGGTGGACATGATGGGGATCATGATCTCCTCGCCCTCGCGCTCCCCACCGCCTTCATCAAACCATCGTCGATGAAGACGAAGGTTCCGTGCCAACAGGGTGATGGAATAGGAACGAAGAGGACGCCTCCAAGGGGGAGCGGCGTCCGCAAACGTCGCCGTCCGGGCTTTCGCCCTAGCCTCAACCAACACACCTGCTCAGGGACACGACCTCGTCGATCGCGGCGTGCCCCAACGGCCCGTGGCAGCCAGCAGCCGGCATGGCCCTGTCCGCAGTCGTAGGATGGACTGCACGGGCGCGGGCCAAGCCGCGCGCAGAGCGAAGCCCCGCCTGCTCTGATCCGGCAGAGGCAACCGCCAGGACCACCGCCGCAGCCGGGCATGGCCCCCATCGCCGGATCCAAGGATGTCGGGTCTGGGCCTTGGGAGCGCCGGAAAGGTGGGCCGGCCACCACGTCGACCACGCCGGAGAGGGCCACCAGCTCATGGGAGCCTCCGGGTCCCGCCGCCGCTGCCTCGGGCGCCTGGATGAGGCCGGGCAGCCTGATGGACCCGATCTCCCCTCGTGCTGCACAGATCACAGCACTGCCACCATGGGATGGACATCGCATGCCGTGAGCACCTTCTGAGGAGCCTCCGCCGGGGCGCCACGGACCACGAGGGGCCGGGATCCGGCCGTCGTCGGCCCGGATTTGGCCCCCAGCAGCCTCCGCCGCCCGGCAGCTGCGCGTGCACCCAACAGGCAGCTCGCAGCACTGGCCGAGGATGGACTCGTAGTCGAACCCTTTCGAGCGGGAGGCCGTCCCTCTCCCTCCCGGCGATCCGGGCGCAGCGCCTCCCGCCTGATCCCGCGTAGGCTGGAGCGATCGATGAAGACGTCACGCACTTGAACCTGATCCGGTGTAGATGTACGGCATCCGGGCGAAAGTGGCGTTGACGTACTCCACCCGCGCGTCGTCGGGCGGGCCGGGTCGCGATCTCCTCGCGATCGGGATCGCGGTCACGCCGCGATCGATCGTCGGGGCGGGTCGCGCACGAGCAGGACCGTGGGCGCGCTGGCGATCGGAAGACGCGGTGGTCGGCGCGTGCTCGATCTCACTCCTGCGAAGCGATCGGGCGGCACGGTCTCCTCGCGATGGAATGGGGAGGGGACGGGATGACGCGCCGCCGTCGGGCTGTGAGCCGTCGGGGCCGCCGCCGCCCGCCCGCTGTATCGAGGGCGGCGGCGGCGGCCGGAGATGCTCGCCCGGCGGTGGGGTTTGGGGCGCCAACAGAGGGTGGAAGCAATTATTTCGTTTGCTTTAGTTTCCTGGTCTATATATAAGACTCTAGCTTTCTCTCTTTTCGCGATCCGCGATTTGTTTCTCGACGTTGTAATAAATGGCTGTGTACACCCTTAGGTGTAGAGGCCGGATATTTGATTATCCTTTATCTAAAAAAAATTAAGTATATCTGGGCAACTCTACATTGCCGCAGAAAATTACTAAACATACATTCGTAACCATGATCGCATGACGGCTGTCTCTAGCTAGTCAAGCGTGTTTTTGCTTGTCTCTGCTTTATATATTTCTGAACATGTACATGCATGGCAAGCTCTCAGCTAGCTCTGTGATTGTACAACTTGCCACTCATCTGACTGACTAAACTAAACTTTCGGCACAACGTCTTATGGAGAAGGGCTGCACACTGCCACTACTGACTTCTCTCTAAGCATCTTTGCCTCTATCTAGCGACTGCAAACCAGAGATGATGGGTGGCGTTGAACACTGCCAACTGCTTTCCTCTGTGTACTGCTGAATGACTACATATCGCGAAGCATCAGGGCTCATCAAAAGCTCCCAGAGTCTGCAGTTGCTGCATTGCTGACATGCTACTGCTTGCCCTCTCAAGTGACAGCCTGCCTCTTTATTTGCCATTGTCCTCTAATCGGAACCACTCATCTAAAAATGGTACTGCAAATTGCTCTTAGTTTATCATTTAAATTCCTGCCGCCTGAACTAACAATCTGTTTTCACAACCACTGCTGCTTGCTACCAGTTACAGGCTGTCATCACTGTTCATCTCGAATATATAGATTGTGCTCTTGATCAACTCTGCAATTAGGCCATGGCTAGAACCACAGGTTCAGAGTTTAAACCTTGATGGTTTCCACTGGTTTCATCCTGAGCAAATCTGGTGCATGTCAACTGCTATTTGGCTTGCACTGCTGCCTTTCCACCTACACCAATTGTGCTGCAATCTAACTGACTGCTCTTTTCTCATCAATCTTTTGTTACCAAGCAAGCGTAAACTATACTTCACATCTCAAGAGCCGTATCACTATCAGGCGCCACTTGGTTGCTGCTTGCCTCTACATATCTCCACCACCCAAAATCTACTACTTGATTTACAATGCATCAATGATTTACAATGCATCAATCTACTTCTGAACTGTTCCAAGTAGATCTTATAGATCTCAAGCTTGTAGAGCTTTACCAAATAGGCCCTTGCTCGTATAGAACTTAGAAGGAGAGTACCATGGGGCACAACAAGAAATCATGTTCGCTGCATAGATTGACTATGGGCCATTTAGATATTCTTTTAGAGAAGGAAACAAAGTTTTAGCCTCTACTGTCTATAGATGGTACACGACTGATAGTCCGAATACAAAAGGCCATAAACTTGCACACATGCCAAAAATAAATGTTAGCCTAGTGAACGCACCAAAGAAGGAAAACAAATTAGACCAGCTCCATCATCCAAACTTCACAAATTCTGCCAAAATTAAAGGCCTCCTAGCTTTTGCAGCCCATCTAGAACATGTAAACTAGTAGTTCTGAGCAACGTCATGTTGATGAGAAGTACGCGTATGACTTGGAATCCGCTGGCATGGTACCTACTAGTTGATGGCCGTTCGCGCCAGCTAGCACGACCTGTCAAAGTCAACTGTCTGGGGTTGATCGGCTTTTAGTCTGAGGTCTCCTGCCTCGGCACCATTTATAAAATATAGTATTTGTAACGTGCAAGCGACGACAAGCTGTTGCATTTTCCCATGCGCATGAGATCGAGCCATGGTGGCCGGTCGTTGTCTACTGTTTGCAGCAGTTGGGGACTGGATTATAGAAGAAATGGAAATGGGATTGGAAGCACAGATATACTGTAGAGTAGAAGAGCAGCAGGGTAGCAAACAAATGCTTTATGGTTAGAAAGGATATAGGTGAACTCTTTCTTCGTTTCGAACTAATCAGTAAGGCCTTGTTTAGATGGCATGAAAAAGCTGAAAAAATTTCAACTCTGCAACTGTAGCACGTTTCGTTTGTATGTGGCAAATTTTATCCAATCGTGGACCAACTAGGTTCAAAAGATTTGTCTCATGATGTACAACTAAACTGTGTAATTACTTATTTTTTTATTTACATTTAATACTCCATACATGCGGGTAGAAACTTGACGTGATGGAGATGTGATGGAGAGAGCGTGAAAAAAGTTGGAATCTAAACAAGGCCTAAGTACATTTCTTCTCGCCTCATGCCTCTTTGTTTTCATCTGCCTCGTGTACCATCCATAGCCTTCCAAACGATCCAGCAACAGCCATGCTATGCAATCATGGACCCGGAAAACAATTGATTCAGAACTAACAAGAACCATTTGCATTTTATTAGTGCTTGACAGCAGATTTCACATTACATGGACATACATGGGTTTTGTACAACAGCAACACCGGCCGGCACACTAACAAAGTAACAATATCATAAGTGCCATCTCCCAAAAGCAAGCATTTTGTACATCAAGGAGGGGCAACACAACAGTTGACCCGAGCCGAGGGGGACATCCCGCACCATGCTGAGATTGCCGTCCTGCCGCGCTCCGAGGAGCTCAACGCGGCGGAGCGTGCACTCTCCATGGCGCTCGTCGCTACTGTTGGGGGGACGCGGCCTCCGGTCTCCCCGGACATGGTACGCTCCCATCTGCGGAACGACTATGGCATCACGGCGGTCTCTGTTCGCCGCCATGCTCCGCAGGATTTTATTGTCCGCTTCGATCGCCGGGAGGACAGGGAGCTCGTCCTAGGTACGCCGGCAGGTGCTGGCCCGTTCACGCTCATCTGGGGGCCCTGGAGCAGGACTTGCACGGCCTTCCCCGGTTCCTTCCGCTACCGGGTCATCGTCGGTCTCACCGGTGTTCCGCTTCACGCACGCAGCGTCGCCGTGGCTCAATCCATCTTGGGCTCCGCCTGCGCTAAGGTCGAGCTGGCCCCCCCGGGCGCATACGATGACGAAGACGAACGCGAATTCTTCGTCGCGGCCTGGTGTGTTCATCTGTGGCTGATCCCGGTCGAGAGCCTCTTCTCCATCCCCGAGCCGGAGATACATGACCCCTGCGGCTCCCTTCGCCTTCGCCCTGAGGAGATCATCCGCGCCGAGCTACCGGCGCTGAGGTACCCCGTAAACCGTCCGCATTGTCAAATTTCAGGATTGGAACACATCGTCGAGCTCCTCCGACGATGAGGCGCTTCGAGGCCGCCGCGATCGGGGCGGCGGCGGCGGCAGCGGCAACTTCAACAGCTATCACCCGGGCTTCGACGATGCTGGCTCTTCCCGCCGGGCGCCTTCGACGACGAGGTTTGCGGCGCGCGGCCTTGGCGCCGGCGGTGGTCCGCAGGGGTCCGGGGGTGCGGCCCTACGTTTCGGAGTCTCCGTTCCGTTCTTGTTGGGAGCGTCACGTGCCCGGTTGACGCGGCTCCTAAGTCCCAGGCGCCCGTGAGGCTGACGACTGTTGAGGTCGTGGGCGATGCGACAGTCGAGGTCCCCCGGTTGCCGAGCCGCGGATGCTGTTGATAAGGTTGAGCCCCTGTCACTCCCGCGCTCACCCAGGTTGCCGTTTCCTTGTTTCCGACAGGTCTACGGCCTGCCCCCTTTCCAGTCGACGTCGACCCCACGGCTGCTGCTGCCGCCCTCGGCCGGATTCCCAGCTACAGGGATCCAGGGATGGCAGTTGACCCCGTGCTTCTCGTTGGGTGCGCCAGGCCCAGGCTCCTGGATGAGCCTGATGGGCCTGGCTTCCTAATGGTCCCAGGACTACGGGACCTGGGGGTGGAGGTTGTGGGCCGGATTGATTTGCAGGCCTAAGTCGTTGATGCCCAGCTCCTGCATGACGGACGCGAGGGGGTCGTGGGACAGAATGATTTACAGGCCCACGTCGTTGAAGCCCAACTCCTGGATGACGGCCCAATCTTGGATCACCAACTTGGGCCTCTCCCGGACGCTCCTCCTCCCTGCTCTCCCGTGCGGGGGGCCTATGTCGATGTCGTCCCCCCCATTGAGAATCTGAATCATGATGCGGTTCAGTGCTTCATCGACTCCATTGTACTTTCGTTGCCTGCGCCACTCATCTCGTCGTCGCCGAAGCCTAGGTCCGCCAAGACGCGGAAGGCTATCGAGGCTGAGTGCTTCATCCCCAAGCGTAGTACGCGACTTGCGGCGAAGAGCGGCTTCAGGGCTCCCAAGCCAGAGGAACAAGCCAGGCGTGTGATGCTGAGGAAACTTGGGGAATGTGATGAGGTTGTAGTTCCGGATGTTGCATCCTTTGAAGAATTCCAGCAGACGTTTAGGACCTCCCCTCAATAATGTGAGGGATGAGGCCATTCGTGAGCTGTTCCCGGCTAGCGTCTGCCTACGGACGGCAGAATGCTCTGCCTAGGTTGCTGCCCAACCGTCCGTGTCGCACCCTTGTGTGTCTATGATTAATAGCAATATTCTTGTGTGGAACGTGCGTGGGCTAAATATGAGAGCTCATCGCAACGTCGTGCGTGAGTTCGTATCGCAACAGCGCGCGTGCGTGCTCTGTCTGCAGGAGACAAAACTCCAGGTCGTCGGTCAGGCCATCGCCTCTGAACTTATGGGCACGGGGTTCGCGTACTCCTTCTTGCCTTCGGTTGGTGCTTCAGGCGGCATTGTTGTCACCTGGAAGGATGATCAGTGGATTGGTTCGCTGCAAGACGTGCGTCATTTTTCCATCACTGTGCGCCTTGTATGCCGTTCAGGGCTGGCGCCTTCTTGGTTCCTCACGTCGGTCTACGGTCCGGTCATTGAGGCGGACAAACCTGCATTTCTTGATGAGCTCCGACAGATTGCCCTGGGGTGTCAGGGTCCCTGGCTCGTCGCTGGTGATTTCAACATGATATACCAGGCCACAGATAAGAGTAACGATCGAGTCAGCCTCCGAGCAATGCGGTGGTTCCGTCGCGTCTTAGATGGTCTGCGTCTCTCTGAGCTCTACTTGCATGGTCGTCTCTTCACGTGGTCAAATGAGCGCCGTCGACCGACGCTTGAGTGCATTGATCGCGCCTTCGCGACTACGGAATGGCTCGAGGCATTCCCCTCGCATCGCTTGTCGGCTCTATCCTCGGACTGCTCCGATCACTCCCCTTTGCTTTTGCAATTATGCACAGAGCCTTGGGCGTGGCCTCGCTTCAAATTTGAGGCCATCTGGTGTCGCTTTCAGGGCTTCATGGAGGTTGTCTCGGCGGCATGGTCCTGCTCGCCGGGCAATGCTGACGCCTGCCGGACATTGGACTTCAAACTCCGACGGACGGCTAGAGCGCTCAAGAGCTGGAGCGCGACAAAAATAGGCAGTATTCGCCTGCAGTTGTTCATGGCCAGAGAAACCATTGCACAGCTTGATGCAGCACAGGAAGTCAGGCCTCTGAATGACATTGAATTCAGCCTACGTCGCGATATGAAGAAGCTATCCCTGGGTTTGGCATCTCTTGCAAGGACAATTGCGAGACAACGCTTCCGTATCCGTTTCCTGGCTGAGGGAGACGCTAATACAAAGTTCTTTCACCTAAAGGCATGTCACCAAAATCGGAAGAATATGATTCCGATGCTCCAGCATGACGGGCAGTGCTTCTCGGCAGAAGAGGCAAAGGCTGACTTTGCCTATGATTATTACAACAATATCTTGGGGACAGCTTTTACCCGATCTCATGCCTTGAACCTCCATGGCCTCGGCATTGCTCAGTTGGATCTATGGCGCCTTTCCTTGAAGAAGAAGAAGTCTGGGTGACCATACGTGAGCTACCTGGGGATAGAGCTCCGGGACCGGACGGGTTCACTGGCCAATTCTACAAGGTTGCCTGGCCGATTATCAAAGAGGATGTCTTGAGCGCCTTCTCTGCTCTTTGGGCGCTTGACTCCAGGAGCTTCCACCTCCTTAACCAGGCACTGATGATCCTGCTCCGCAAAAACCAGGCACCTCAGCAGTTAAAAGATTATCGCCCGATAAGCCTCATGCACAGTGTCAGCAAAATCTTTGCCAAATGTCTAGCTCGCCGGCTGGCGCCGCACCTGACTGACATAATCAAGATGAACCAGAGCGCTTTCATCAAGGGCCGCAGTATCCATGACAACTTCAGAGCAGTTCAGCTGTCATGCAAGTGGCTGCATTGCAGGAGAGTGCCTACCATTTTGCTGAAAATCGATATAGCCAAGGCATTTGACTCAGTCGTATGGCCGTTCTTGTTGGATGTGCTGTCACATGTTGGTTGCCCCCCTGCGCTGGAGGAACTAGATCTCCATCCTACTGGGCTCGGCTAGCACGCGTGTCGTCGTCAATGGCCGCCTGGGTAGGCGGATTGCTCATGCAAGAGGTTTGCGCCAGGGTGATCCAATCTCACCAATGTTGTTTGTGATTGTGATGAAGGTTCTCAGCTCAATGATCGCCGAGGCCGATAGGAGGGCGGTATTTTTGCCGTTGCCTGGGAACGTGATACAGCACCGGGCGTCCCTCTACGCCGATGATCTCATCGTTCTGCTCTTGCCGTCGCCTACGGACCTAAGGTGCCTGGCAGCCATCCTTGATTGCTTCGCCGGCGCTTCGGGCCTTGTCACAAACAAGGAAAAATGTGTCGCCTCTCTGATTCGGTGCTCGGAGCAAGACACGGAGTTTCTGCAGCAATTCTTCCCTTGCCAGGTCACGCCGTTTCCCACTAAGTATCTAGGGGTACCTCTATTGATCTACAAGCTACGTCGCGGCCAGGAACAACCACTGATCGATGCGATCTCGGCCCGGATTCCAACCTGGAAGTCTGGCCTCCTTACATTGGCTGGTCGTGTCACCCTCACCAAGGTCACCTTGTCTGCTATTCCAGTACACGTCGCTATAGCTACCTGCCTCTCCCCTTGGGCGGTGCAGCAGATCGATAAGAGGCGCAGAGCCTTCTTATGGACAGGAACGGAAACACTGTCGGCTGGCAAGTGCAAGGTGGCGTGGACCACGGTTTGCGGCCCAACAGTTCACGGTGGCCTGGGTCTCCTTGATCTGAGATTTTTTGGATATGCTCTGAGGCTCAGGTGGGAATGGTTGCGCCGGTCTGAACCAGACCGTTCGTGGACTAGGCTACCATCCAAAGTCGAGAGGAATGTCGTGGCAATGTTCATGGCCTCTACCAGCGTCCGTGTTGGGGACGGAGCGTCAGCACTCTTCTGGACCGATCGCTGGCTCCAGGCACCGCTCAGCTCGATCGCCCTTGCACTCTTCTCAGCGATCTCGCGGGTGGGTAGAAAGCGCTCCGTTCGCGACGCCCTTGCCGGTCGTCGTTGGGTTCGCGACATCCGCGGAGCGCTAACCACGCAGGTCCTTTGCGACTACATTAGAGTTTGGGAGCTTGTTGATGGTACCGTCCTTGACCCGCTTGTGGCAGATCGCTTCGTTTGGAAATGGTCGCCGGATGGCAAGTACTCTGCCTCCTCGGCGTATCGCGCGTTCTTCCATGGTTCCACGGAGTTGCTCGGTGCCAAAGAGCTGTGGAAATCGAGGGCGCCACCGAAGGTGAAAATGTTTTTCTGGCTTGCTCTTCACTCACGGCTTTGGACCGCCGAGCGCAGGTGGAGGCATGGCCTGCAGGCTTCTGGTGCTTGCACTCTGTGCGACCAACACCTTGAGTCTGTAAGCCACCTGCTTCTCGGCTGTGTCTTTGCAAGGGAGGTCTGGTTCCAGCTGCTCCAGGAGGTTGGGCTTGTCGAGTTGCTGCCTGCCCAGGACGCTGAATTGGTCGGCTGGTGGCTCCATTGCCGCTCTCGTTTGCCTGGACACGTCACCAGAGGTTTCGACTCTCTGGTTTTGCTAGTCTCCTGGACCATTTGGAAAGAACGAAACGCCCGTGTTTTCAGAGGACTAGTCGCCACGCCGGTGCAGGTTGTCGGTGCAGCAATCGCAGAAGGGAGCATGTGGATCGACGCTGGATTCACTTCGCTAGCCATCTTCCTCGCCATGCTGCCGGAATCAACGTCCGCTGCTGATGTCGCCAATCTGCTACTTGTATAGTCTCCTAATGTAATTTGTGCGTAGCTGGGCCATTGGTCACCACCATCTTGGTGGCAATCTTGGCCTGGTTTTTGTGGATGTAACACTCTCTTCTTCTTAATGAAATACGGGTACAAACCCGCTCGCGAAAAACAAAGCACAGTTGAACAACAATGGATCTGAAGATGCTTCATGCAATGCAGCCTTTATGCCAAGATGGTCTTAGTCCTTGACATCTGCCGTGCCTTCAGAAGCTAACTGAAACCTTGCTTGGGCTTCAGCCAGACAGGGGTCTATCAACAAATTTCCACAGAAATGATCTGGGGACGAAAAGAAACTGAGCCTGAAGATCACAGAGAAGAGGAAAGCGAGCAACGACAGCAAAAATCAATGCTTGAAGGACAAGCTGCCAATGGGCTTGATCTGCAGTCCGGCAAACATAGCAGATCCATCCATTGGTGATTACCACATTTACTCCAAACTGCCGTAACTAATAAAATCAAATTAAGCAAAACCCAACAAAGTGTAAACAGAATTTTCATTTGAACGAAAGCTAAGACATTGCGATGAAGGTTACAGCTGCACATCAAGGTCATGTCAACTGGAATTCCATATTGCCACATTCACTACTACTTTATCAGGATCCGTCATTGTTCTGTGAATCATTATCTACACACTGCACATCCATCAGTTGCTGTGATAATTGAACAAATAAACGTAAACATGGGAACTGAACTGATACTTGATATTGGTCTCATGCAACACACAACAGGGCAACAGGCATCGCTTTACAACAGGATGCTCGGATCAGTTACAGGTGCAAGTGTTCTGTACATCAAAGTGGGGAAACTCAGCAACTGACCCAAGGAATGACAAAGCTGATAGGACACAAGCACTGGAGATGAAGCCACTGTAAACTGTATACAGAGATAAGACAGCCTCAATCCTTGACATCTGTGACGCCTTCAGAAGCTATCTGAAACCTCGCTTCTGCTTCAGCCAGGCAGGGAGAGCTTACTACTTTACAAATTCGCTCCTCCCCTCTTCCCTTGCGAAGAGCAAGCCTGATGGAGAGTTGGAGGCAGTATTGACATTTTAATAAATGATATGGATAGGAACGGTCTTGGAAATAGCCGGTTAGTTTGTGATAACTGGCATACTGTACCTTGTTGTGGAAGCATGAGCCATGATGTTACCACCAATGGGCTTGATCTGCGGTCCTGCAAACATAGCAGAACCATCCACTTGTGCTACTACTTGATTGGTGATAACCACAGCAACTCCAAACTGCCATGATCAATCAAATCAAATTTCAAATTAAGAAAAGCAAACAAATACCCACAGTGTAAATAGCATTTCATTTGACTGAAAGCTAAGACAAAAAAACCATAAAGAGAAAGTCCTTGGTGTTCTTGAAGATACAAAAATAATAACTTATAACAACCTCATCTGCTAACTTCTGAAGGCTCCTCAGGAACTTAGCCATATGCATTTGCCTAGCCGATAGCTCCCCTCTTCCTGAAAAATCAGTTCTGTACAGAGCTGTGGCACTGTCAACAACCATTAGAGCAAACCTGCAAAATGTAGATAGTCAGATTAGAAAATCTGACCAAGCTATCTCCATAATCACTAGTTTTCATAACAAATATATACTGAGAATCAACCGAATACAGGCATTGGTAGAGTAAGCAGAATTAATGAAACACACTTTGATTGACAGAGTAGCAGTTGCAGTGACAAATTTTGCTGGGTTCTGCATTTGCTAATGTGATGTGATCATGAAGCTGCACATAATGTATTCATGTTTGACTAAGTAGCAATTTAGCAAACACTGCATTGGTATATCCCTATAGGCTACAGACAAACCAAAACATACAATTAATTAGCTGTATGTAATGCAAGGTACGGTGTGATAAACATACCTCAGCTGGTTAACCATTTTATGTTTTGGCAACTTAGCTCATATGAATCGCAACATGTCATGAACAAATTTGGGATATTCTCGTATAATGCACATAGAGTGAAAACAGACAATACTAAATTACTAATGCTGTAAATAGTAGTGAAATCCAGTTCAATACAAGAGTTGCATTTGCATTTTAATGTCACATGGAACCGTTATGTGGGTAAAAAGGATCAGTACTTTAACTAAGGTGAGATCCCTTTGGTTCATAAACAAAAGATAACCAAATCAATTTTAATTTGTTTATCTAGTGAACAGCTGATAGAAAGTATAGCATGCTAATGTGCTCAAAGTAACATATAGTTCATTCACATGTAGACTCAAAACAATAATGAACTTGCCTTGTCTCTATCATCATGGAAGCTGCCTCCAGCAGAAGTCTGGATTGATGATCTGTATTATAAGCTCTGGCATAAGCTACATTCTCTAGCACATCAGCACCATTAAGCCCAAACCTAGATTACAGTATGAGCATGTTTAGCGATCAAATTTATGTTATAATAATTAAAAAATTTGCAGCTAAGGTATCACCTGTCAGCTATCTGCAGGAGCCTTTGTGGTCTGAACGTACCCTCTGCATCAATGTACATAGCCTTTCCTTCACCACCACCTTGGTCCAATGGAAGCTGCAATGTAAATTGTTTACATATTTTACACCAACAAAACAAAATGGGAAAATCCAAGAAGGGGTTGATAGACAAAAATCTCACCTGACATGTAACACAAAGGGTGTGACACAATTGAGTCTTTCCAGAGCGGAACTCACCATATATCTCTGTGATAGATCCTGTTTCTATCCCACCTGTTGCAGGTATGCCATAACAGAATGCTAAATCACTGCGAGTAACTAGTATAAGTTCTGTAGGAAAAGTAAGATCATGGAAACTACAAGCTCATTACCCTCCAAGATCTTATCAAGCTCTCTTGATCCAGTTGTGACTTGAATAATCTCCAGCCTCTGTGCATGTAGTTGGCTGGCACTTGTAAATCCCAGTGGAACTATCTTGGATGCTGCAAAAGGTTTGTAGACAGTTATGAGTTCAACAGTGCCCAACACAGCTTCTCTACAACATAACCTCAATACAGCTTCAATACGTATACAGTCCCATATTACTTGCCTGCTTCAATTATCTTGTCAACTTTAGCTTCACTTATTCCTTTGATCTGCAAAAGATCTTTCCTTGGAGTGTAAGCCACAGCCTCCACAGTGTGCAGACCAGAATCTTTCAGCTTTTTCACATCCAATGCAGCTATTCCAGAAGCCTAGACCACAAATGTAATGTTAACAGAGCAATGATCCTTTTTTATGTTTCAAGAAACTAGTTACAGTTAGTCAGCAACAAATGGCACTTCAACAAGGGAGTAGAAACAAATTGCAAAATGCAATCACAAGAGCCTTTGCTAATGTATATTGACTACTGAGCTACAATTGAAGAATACTATGTCATTAGGTGACGAACAGCAATTATGTCATTTATTAGTTAACAGGTCAATATAGTTCAGGCAACCAATTCCGTAATTTCAGAAGCTTGCACAGGGAAATTATTTGAGGCCAATATAGTTCAGGCAACAATGAACTGCAATGATTTCAGACTCATTTGAAATGTGTAGGCAAAGGAAAATCAACTGACAGAAGAGCAGTTCTCAAAAGAAACAGGATGGTGACTTCATGCTTCATTTTTTTCAAGCAGATTACAGAAGCAACTATCCATGTCCCATGAATCCACTCGAGAGCCTAGTCATGATTCCAGTTGAAAGCACATCACCTCAGAACAGCAATGAATCTACAAAAGGTTGATATTGCTTATTACTGAAAATTGTGCAATCCGTGGTAGAAAGGACCAAACAGACCCCAATAAACGCTCAAGTTTGACCACCATTCATGTGAAGTGGCGAATTATCAAGAACTGAGGTTCTCACAGCCGGGAATCCGCTGAGACAATGTCAATTCAACCACGCACGAACCGGAAATTCCAGAATCTCTCACAACCTTCGCGTCACTCACAGGAAAAGACACGTTGATCAATCAAGAATCTAGTTTCTCGCAGCCAATAATCCACGGCAACAGCTGGGGAAACCCACCGCCAATTCATCCGCACAAGAACCGGAACATCCGAGAAACGCTGGCCCCTGGCTCCACCAAGTGGGGAACAAACGATTCAAGAACCATTTCTTCGGCCAAGAACCCAGCCCCGCACCCAACGAACCCGAACCCGCGACGAGGCCCACCTCCACTCCCTACTCGCGCGGAACACGGAGCCGGAGCCTCAAGAAATCCTCGGCCGCGGAAACGCCGCCCGACCCGGGGGCGAGGGAAACAAGAACCGGACCAAGAAGCCGTGTAGGGTTTGGGCGGGCGACAAGGGGAGCCGGGTCCGTACCTGGAGCTGCTCAATGGGGAATGGCCCGTGTTCCACCTCCTCCTGCTCCGCTCCCGCCGCCGAGGCCGAGGCCGCCGCCTTCTGCTGCGTCTGCGCCGCCGACATGGCCTTCTCCTCTCACCTCTGCTGCTCTGTCCGTTCGAAGAGAATTGGAGGGCGGCAAGGCAGAGAGGCTGGGAGGAGTTACCCGACTTCAAATGGGCCGCGGTCTAATGGGCCAGCCAGTGGCTGTCGGCCCGCGTTTGTTGAGCCCAGTAAGATGACTACATGGCGGGCCCGCACCCCCATCGCCTGCCGTGTTCTTCGCTTCAACTTTCTCAGCAAGCAGAAGAGTAGAAGAGAGAGAGGGAGGCGGCGAGGTGAGGTCCTGCTCGATCGATCCAGCATCCGCCGTCACCGTCGTCGCCAACGCCCGACAGGATGTTTCTCACGAGGTGAGTGGCCGGTTTCGGATCCCTCTGTCTGTCCTTTTAAGCCCTCCGGATTCATTCTCCGCCGGCGGCGGCGGCGGCGGTGTGTCGTGTGCTGACGCGGCTGCATTTTTGGTTTGTGGGTGTTTGCAGGACGGAGTACGACCGCGGGGTGAACACCTTCTCGCCGGAGGGAAGGCTGTTCCAGGTCGAGTACGCCATCGAGGCCATCAAGGTGAGATCCCCTCTCTCGCTTTGCTGCTTCCCTTCGTAGCGGGAGGGCGACATGCTGTATCCAATCGAATCTGAACAGTGGGGACGCCGCGATGCTCTGTGTGGGCTGGTGGGGACTTTTGTGACGATGAGGCTAGATTTGTGGGGTTGGCTGTTGTTGTGCGAGCGCAAATCTGAAAGCGCGCAATTGGGGGCTTTTAGGATTTAGTACAGACTTGCTGGGATTTGTGAGTTGAGGGTGTTATAGGATGATGAAGTCAGGAGTATGGCTCACGCTATCTTCTACTGGTTGAGGTTTCGGATTGTGGAAGGTTTGTGGTTTTGTGTCTAGTTAGTTTATTACTGTGTCGATTTCAGCTTGGCTTGTGATGGCATGCTCTCTTTTCCTCAATAGCACCAGAATGACACTGCATTAGTAAGCAGAAAGTAGCTCAAGGACAAGCACTTGCGCACACAAACCCATACGGAATTTTGTATAATTCGCCAGGCCGTTACTTATGTGACATTTATGTGGGTTTTGTGTGACAAAGTGATGCTTACGTTGCTGTTTCCTCTGCTCTTGCAGTTGGGATCCACTGCGATCGGGTTGAAGACAAAGGATGGCGTTGTCCTTGCCGTCGAGAAACGTGTGACCTCGCCACTGCTGGTACTTACCAAGTTAACTTTTCCTTCTTAGCCGGTACTAGTGCTTTATTGAATGGTGACAAGCATTCGGATGTTAATAAATTGGGAATATTGCTTGCTCACCGGACCTACTTTTATATGAATAATATATATCCTCTTATTTGGTCTATGTTGACTTATCATGATTTCTTAGAAATGGTTTACTAATATATCCTCTTATTTGTTCTATGTTGACTTATCATGACTTATAAATGGTTTACTGTCTAGCTCCTCTTTCACAAAGTTGTGCAGCACCTCATTCTACTGCCTTTTATTCTAATATTTTAACCTCAAGCTGATGCAATCTTAGAATTTTGAGCTCAACTTCCTGTAATTTTCTACTGTGATAACAGGAATGCTTTTCATGCCGTAGGTTGTCTCATGTTATAAATTGTTAATGAATTCTTGTTTCTTTGCTCTTTTATGTTATAGGAACCTAGCAGTGTGGAGAAAATCATGGAAATTGATGAGCACATAGGCTGTGCCATGAGTGGACTTATTGCTGATGCTAGAACGCTAGTTGAGCATGCTCGTGTTGAGACCCAGGTACATTAGAGCATTATATACATATTTATATGTTTGCGAGCTTTATCAGTTAAATCTGACTTGACTTCTTATAACAACCAGAATCATAGGTTCTCATACGGGGAGCCAATGACCGTAGAATCTTCTACTCAAGCTATCTGTGACCTGGCTCTGCGCTTTGGCGAAGGTGATGAAGAGTCAATGGTTAGCCTCATTTATGTTACTATAGACTACCTCCAGAATACAAGAAGCAAGATTAATTATCTGAAGACTAGTACCTTTCGTTCCTTCAACTTCAAAATATAAGATGGATTTACACCAATATCTTTGTTTTCTGCATTCTAAATTCATTTGATGGTTGCCTGCTTTCATTTTCAAATGTTCTGACTGGAGGAAATTGAATCCAGTAGAACATTTAGGTGTTCTTGTCACTGGTCAGCCTTATTAGAGCATCTCCAGCAGCTCCCCTTTATCATTCCCTATCCCCATAAACCTGTCATATTGGGGGAGATGAGTGTTTTTTGATGCTGCAACAGCTCCCCTTTCTCATCCCCATTTTATGGTGATCACCAATATTCCCTTCATCTCCCCTCAAATAAAGGGGAACTTGTATCTCCCCCAATAAGATGGGGCCCACCTCAACTGTCATCTTCTTCCCCACCCAAACTCTCGTTCGGGAGCGCATCTGCTTGCCCGCTCGTCTTTGCTTGCGGAGGAGGGGGCACGTAGACCGCGGCAGCGGCGGCGCGTGGGGTGCGAGTGTGGCAGCGGCGGCGGTGCGTGGGGGCCGGGGAAGTGGCTAGCGCGGTGGGGATTGGGTCTAGAGTAGGGACGAGACCGACGTGTCGGTGGCCGGATCCAGGCCGTCGCTGGGGAAGACGACCACAACCAACTGCGGCTCAGCGACCAGGGAAGACAAGGTACTCAATACGCTCAACATTGCTCTTTGCTCCACTTCCTCCTCTGATTTCCTATTTGTGGGAGAGTGGCAAGACGGATAGATCAGCCTCTCCGGCTCTTCGACAGTTCTGCTCGTCCTTCTTGTAGCTGCACTGGTTTGCATGATTATATAAAGCTTTGCGTTGACCAATCTATTTACTTACATGATGATGGGGACGTGATTCCTGATCTTCCGTTAGGTTCTGGATAACTCTCGCTTTAAGTGGAACACGACACACCGATCCGGCTTCAGATCAAAAGACCCGAGCCCTGCAACCTTAGCACCACGAATCCTCGGGTTATCAACCGTGTCACCAACCGGTTGACCTCGCTAAGAAGGCTAATCTATGCCTGCGAAATGAAGAACACAAGCAAGAACTCAAAAGAACGCAGCTCAGAAAGTTGGGACAAACTGCAGATGAATGATTAAGTTTTCAAGTTGGGGTTACACAAACCGACCAACGGCGACTATCAATGGACAGATTAATCTTAAGCAAAACCCAAACCCTAACTTGGGCGGCGGCTGCTGATTATAAAGAGTCTAAGGTCGTGCAAGAACCCCTGGACGCACCTCTAATGGGTTCCAACACGATACAAGGCCCAAAGACCAAAATACGACGTCGTAGCGTCGGGACAGATTCTGGATGTCAACTTGTTCAGACGATTTCTGATGACTCCGGATGAATTTGGGCCTCCAACAAGACTCATTGGAAAGGTCTTCTCGTTATCTTTCTTTAGAGTCTAAGAACGTCCAATTCCGAGTCCGGACGCATCCTGGGCGTCCGATTTAGTACAGACTGCTCCTGGATTTCGAGATGGATTCGAAGTCGACTTGTTCTGGGCCTCCTCCTTGACTTGAGCGCCCTTGCTGGCCCTCCACACCTCCAAGCCCTCCTCTATGTATCTCCCGGTCCTCTCCATGATTCCTAATCATAATATAATTATTAGGTAGTAATCTATTCTCCAAATCATATAAAGAGTTGCTTAGGAATGAGCTCACCTGTAAATTTAATTGTCGCGCGCGAGCTCTTGTGATTGGACCTTGAATGTTCAGTGGAGGATCATTGAGTGTATCTGAAGGAGTGATGTCCTTATCACATGAGGACCTGCTGCACGGCATGACCAATCGAACAATTTCAAACCGTCAATCCAGCAAGGAATCTCACTTTGTCCAGCGTCAAGAAGCATGTAGAAAGGACGTTGAGCGTGCATTTGGAGTGCTGCAATCTCAGTTCGCGATTGTTCGTAGACCTGCTAGATATTGGGACCAAAAGACTTTGTGGCGCATAATGACTGCATGTGTGATCATGCACAACATGATAATTGAGGATGAGCGAGGACAACCGGAGGACTTCAATTATGACACTGAGTTCAATTATGTTCCACTTGTGCAGCCTCAGAGGGATAATGACCGAATCAATAAATTTCTGGAAGTGCTTCGGAAGATTGAAGATCGTGAGGGGCATAACCAACTTCGGGATGACTTAATAGAGCATTTGTGGCAGTTACATGGGCAATAATTCATTCATGTTATCTTTTGCCTATTGTTTCTGTCTTCGATTTAGAATTCTAGTAGTACATCTGAATTTGTGATATGGGCCAAAGCAGGTTGAATCTGTGACATGGGCCAAAATCACATATTGGGGATGAGGTATTGGGGATCTGCTGCAGCAACTTCTCTGATAAACCCAAAAGTCAGTATTGGTGATCACCAATATCATCATATTGGTGATGAGTTATTGGGAAGCTGCTGGAGATGCTCTTACTCCCATAATAAGTATGAAAAGAGATAACAGACACTACTGAACTTTTACGAAACAATGAGTATTTATTATATACCTATCTTGTCTGCATTGGATCTTTCATCTGTAAATATTATCTTACCATAATGGTCAATTTGGGCCTATGAATTGTTTTTTTGTTAAGGTTCAGTTACCAACCGAAAACATTCCCCATTTGCCAACCATTTTGATAGGCCCAACCCACTACTAGTTTTCAGTTTTCACATCATTTATACAGCCACATTTTCCTGCACCACACATCTAATTTTATATTTCCATCCTGATAGCTCTTAGAGGGGTGTTCTAACTTCTAAGTCATAATCACTTCATGTGTCATGGAGTGGGCGTTCTGATGTATTTATTTGTTTGTGCAGTCACGGCCATTTGGAGTCTCCCTCCTAATTGCTGGACATGATGAGAATGGACCTAGCTTGTAAGTGCTGATCCATTTAGCTCACTGCACTGGATTTTCTTTAATTGCTACCTTTAGAATCGATGTTTTCTTAAACTGGGGAGATTTATTTATTTTTTTCTTATGCTAAATTATTGTGCTATAGTGCATTGAAATTGTTTTTTTGGGCTTTTTTTTAGACTTTATGTTGTCATGGTAAGGTGGGGTTGCTTTACTTCTGTTTCCTTCTGTAAAATCATTTTACTATCATCATATAATGCATTGCATTTGCTTTTTGTTGGACCTTTTAGATTGTCATGGTAAATGCTTTTTTAGTGGATGTCTTTGCTGCAGAGTGGTTGTCTACTAGGTGGTTTTGTTATACTTAGGTCATTATGTGTCATTGACAGGGAAATTAAAGTAAAAATTCCTGTAAAAATAAGGAAAAACAGAAAGAACTTTTGACCAAGATTGTTCCAATGGGCATTCAACTAATTTACTCGTTTTTATAGTCGAGCTTCCTCCATTCTGTACGTATGTGGACAAGGTATTTACTTATAACAAGCATAAGGGCTCCTTTGGATCCACCATTCCACTTGGGGATTGGAGGGTATTGGAGGGAAAATTAGTTCAAATACCCCTCAATCCCCTTCAATTCCGAGGTGGAATGGGTGAATCCGAATTAGCCCTAAGTGATATATAAAAAGGTCAACTTATTTTTGCTGGGGTTTTATGTGCTCATGCTTTATATTTCATGATTTGATCCATATGTGTATAATTTTTTAAGTAGAAAGGTATTCTTTCCCTGCTTCCCAATAAGTCTTGGGGGAAAGTTTCTTCATTTACCACTGGAAGTTTGACCAAGTCCCAGACATAAGTTTATTTGGTATATGTGTTGGCTGTGGCATGTATTTTAGTTAATGGATGGAATATTGTGTGGAGACCGGGCACTTATAACAGACCCCTTTGTATATTTTGCTCATTTTACAATCATGGCATCCTTAACTCTGTGTTTACTTGTTAGACAAATTTTTTTGTCATAATCAATTTACGCAAGGCCACTAGACTTTACTTCTCATGGTTCACCATCTGTGTGCTGCAGGTACTACACGGACCCATCTGGGACCTTTTGGCAATGCAATGCAAAGGCAATTGGATCAGGATCTGAAGGAGCTGATAGCTCCTTGCAGGAGCAGTACAACAAGGTATGGTTCAAGATAAATGCTAAGCTAATCAACAAATCATACAGTTCCAAGGAGATATGCTGCCTGTGAACCATAGTTAGTATAAGGAATTATCTACCAAAGCACATTATGTCTTGAAAACTCAATCCAGGTGAAAAAAGAGCATTAGATTAATCAATGCTGCTTAGAATCTTTGAAGATGCTACTCACACAGAATGACATAACAAGAATTTTATCCACAAGGATGTACAAATGGGAGGAGATTTGGTCATCCTTTATGGCTATGAAAAATGTAGAGTGCATGCATAATGCAGTGTCATATAGCAGATCCATAAAAAATGGTGTCGGCTGTTACTCATGTGGAAGAAAATCGAGAGTAATGCCTTGCTAATATCTTGGTGCAGGAACTGGCCCTCCAGGAAGCGGAGACCATAGCCCTTTCTATCCTGAAGCAGGTTATGGAAGAGAAGGTATGTCATGTCAAACTACTACATACTCCATCGCTCAGCTGAACCATTCATCTAAATGTGAACTTGTTATCTTGTGCTAAACAGGTGACCCCAAACAATGTTGATATCGCCAAGGTTGCCCCCAAGTACCACCTCTACACCCCTGCCGAGGTCGAAGCTGTCATCGCGAGGCTGTGAAACACTTCTGAGTTTTTGATGTTCCCATCATCAATCACACTCGTTGTATGAAGGCGCGGACATCTTGATGTGGGCCTATCAGCCTAGTGTGTGTTGCCATGTTTGTCACCATGCTTCTATTCCACAAGGGCAATTCATGATAGATTTGATTTGCAGGCCAGCCGGTTCAGTGGTTTAAGTAGCATTGAGAATTGTACTGGCAGAAAGAATGTATACTTCTTTTTAAGGATTCGACTTAAGTTCCATTGGACAATTAGTTGATGCTTTTGACGTGTTGACTGGTACTGTAGTATGCAATTTCCAGCGGTGTATGAATGCCTGCGATGGCAGTATAATCTTCTGAAATATTTGTCATTGGTTGCACGTAACTCAACGTTTTGTAGCAGTAGAAGAAAACCAAGCTGTGGCAAACCCAAATTTAATTTTTAGAGTTCTAATACGTCGTAGATAAAACAGTTAATGCCGTTTGTTCGACTTTCCTTAATTTAAATTAAAATCGGGCTCCCTGGATAAATTTGAAAATAAATAAAAATACGTGAAAAAAATGGATCCTGACTGTTGAGACTGGCATGGGCCGTATTCTTCTGGGCCTTCGAATTTGCATGACCGGACCTTTCCCTCCTCCGCCGTTTACCCTTCGGCGCCGCCGCCGCCGGAGCTATGCCGTCACGGTCTCCGTACCGGCGCTGCCTCGCACGCCGCTCCCCTCGTCTCCCTCCACCGCCTCCTCACCTCTTATGCCGCCGCCGCATCCTCCTATGGCTCCTCCGTCTGCCGCCGAACCCAGGCTTGGCCTTCTCAACATGGGTCTCGACGACGACAAGGTTGCCAGGCCCAACGCCCCAACCTGCCCTTACTCCGGCGATGCAATGTGAGCATCTCTAAGATTTGTTGGCACACATTTTGTACTCCAATCGGCTGCTCACCTTGAAGACCTTCTCGAGGACGCGGTCAAGCGAGTGCAGGAGTTGGGCATGTTCAGCTGCGTACTTGCGTTGGTTGCTTTCGAATTTTTTTTTTTTAATAATATTTTTTATAAGATTAAATGCGAATCTATGGGCTGTTGTGCGGAAGTTGCAACAATAGAAGGCTGTCGGCAGGCTGCGCGGCCGACTAGCCACTGTCGGTGGCCCCGCGCCGACAAGCTTACGTGGCGACCGACGGCGGGGACAGGGGGACTGTCGGCCGGTGGGCGGCCGACAGTCCAATCGGCGGGCCGGCCGACCGGTGCGAAACCAATCGGGCCCCCCCGCAGGCCGAGAGGCCTCTCGGCTTTTCAAGTGCCGATAACCTGCTGTCGGCCCACCAGCCAGCCTCTACAGACCATATTTCATGTCCTGCACCATCTCCCATCCCCTTTTCAACGTAATTTTTTATCTTTGAACTAGGTAAAATATTTTTATTATTATTGTTGCCCTTGAATTGCCTGAATAAAAATTTGTTCTAATTTTTTATATTATTTTGTAGACGCAAAGTCAACTTATGGGAACAAACACAATTTAATATTAATCGAGCGCACTCTTAGACAATTAAACAAAGACGACCTGCAACGACAACTAACAATGGCATGTAGCGACCTCTAGTAAAACATGGAAAAAAGGTGGCAAAAATAAACCTAACATGCCTTAGAAAAATTGAACGACGCAACGAATACATAACACGAACATTGATTCATCCTAATAATGTTCCCACATAGCAAACCGAGTTGAGCCCTCTCCGACGTAGCCTCCCATTGCCGGTGGCGGTGGCGGTGGCGGTGGTGGAGGAGGAGGCCCCTTGTGATAAGGACATTGACAGTATGGATTAGGGCAGAGTCCCTCGTCCGCACCCGCATCATCACTGCTGTCGGGATCGGCGGTTCGGTTTTCGAATTCAAGATCGAAGATACGCTTCTTTAGGTAGTAGATGTACTGTTGATGGAGAAAAATAGGAGCGGGATCGACCCATCTAGTGAATCCACAATCGCCACCCTCATTGGCTGCCTGAAATAGAGAAATTATATAAGCATATAATCATTTAAAATAAGAATGTTTTCGCAAGATAATAGTCGATGGGAAAATACCCATCCTATAGGACATCTGAAGAAACGGCGTCCTCCATGCGTCATCACTCATCTGAACTACGTAGTCCTCACCGTGACGGCATTTGGGCCACTCCTCTCTCCGGTTATCATATCCCCGAAGAGGTCTATCATTGGTGAAGTCACTCTTCCCCTCAAGTGGAAAATCCTCAAGTGGTTCCTCCCAAGCATCTGGACCTAGAGAACCCTCCCACACAATAGGAGGTCCCTTCTTTCCCCCCTTTCCTCTACCCGAAGACTCACCCTTTCCTCTGCCTGAGGACTCACCCTTTCCTCTCCCTCTGCCTCCAAACATGGTTACCCTTTCCTCTGGCTGAGGACTCACCCTTTCCTCTCCCTATGCCTCCAAACATCTCTAACAAGGGAGGTGTATATATAGGCCGCCGGGGGACGTGTAATGTTGTGATGAAGTTTATTTGGACATTGCATTAATAAAAAATAATAAAACTCTGTTGATAGGACCATACAATAAAAGGGGTAGATCTGTGGTCTAAAAAAGCTAAATTTTATTAATGACACTGTTGAAGGGACGATACACTGAAAAGGCTAGGACCCTAGTCTGAAAAGAACACGTTGTATTGATGACACTGCTGATTCAAACATACACTGCAAAGGCTACGTTGTGATGCGCATTACACGTTTGATTCGACCACACATATCTTTGCAAAGCCCGAGAACGCATTGAAGTGAGCCCAGTTTGTCATTATCCTCAGCCTCGATGCAGGCGTTTGATCGTTTGTGTTTGCATTATCCTTTGCCTCGATGCAGGCGTGGGATCGTATTGGAGCGTTGCCTCCAATTGGGTGATCTTAAATGTACTAATACACATAAATCCAAGAGTACATTAGTTCACATCCATGATGAAAGGTCCTTGTTTGGTTTTGGTAATTGAGTGACAACTTAGGTGGACTAATTATGCTTATGTGAGATTTGCAGAGATTTAGTCCACAGGTACATGTGTGTGAGCAACTATACCATGGAGGTGGTGTGATGTGTTGCAAGGCTCACACATGTGAAGTTGAAGGAGCTTAATGCATGATACATGACATGGAGTCATGTGGCTAGAGGTGAAGATCAAGACAAGACTTGGCTTGATGGACCGATCGCGCGAGGTGAAGGGCAAGTTGGAGGCTTTGAGGCCGTTGGTACCGAGTGTCGGGAGGCTTAAGCAAAGACTTGGCGCCGATGAACCAAGGCGATGGTGAAGAGCAAGTGAGGTCAAGATCGATGGACCAAAGGCCATGTGATGATATGAAGTGGATCATATCATTCATGTGGAGAGGTCGGTGCATGTGTTGCATCGGCATTGGAGGAGATGAAGTGGAAAGCGCAAGGCAAAGGTATAACCTAGGGCGTTTCCATTTCACCGGTCATAGGTGTGTAGAGAAGTTGATGACCGGGTTTAGGATAGATGGCCGTACTATCAAGAGGGGCAAACTTGTTTGCATATCGGTCATCTAGTGCCACTTGAGCGATCTAACTTTGCATTGTGTTGCTAGGATCGAGTGGCGATGTGAGAAGGAGTGAAACCCTTTGGAAAATGATTGTGAAAATGCTAACACACTTGCACATGGTGATGTACACTTGATGGTGTTGGCACATTTGCAAAAGGGATGATGTTTGCCGGGTTGAGAGGGGTTTGGGATCCTCTCTCCCTCCCGCCGAGCTTGCGAGGCGGGATTCAGCGCTTTCGGGAAAGTGAAGTGCTCATTTTCCATTGCGCCGGAGGCCGAAGCGGAGGCGAAAGTCGTCGGAGTGTTTCTCGCTGAGAAACACTCGACCGGACGCTGGTCTTGGGTGGACCGGACGCGTCCGGTCATGTGTGCGCGTCCGGGGTGATTTCGGTGGTCACCGGACGCTGGGCGACCGGACGCCCGTGCCGCGTCCCGGCCGGGCGTGCGGCAGAGATGGCGCTACCTGGTAGTAGTGGAGGACCGGACGCCGGGGAGTCCGGTTACACCGACGGACGCGGCCCGGGCCGGGAAAAAACCAGTTTTGGAGCTCTCTGAGTTGTGACCGGACGCTGGGCGTCGCGCGCCCGTTGGTTGCAGCGACGCGTCCCGGCCACGGTGGCGTGGCGCGGGTAGCCGCTGCGGCGCCAACGCTAGTTTGAAAGGCGACACGTGGGCGTCGCGGGAGCGACGGACGCCGCGACCGACGCGTCCCGGCCGTCACTTGTCGAAGGCCCGGCCAGCTCTCGCCGATCGGTTTCAGGCAACGGCTCTTTTAGCCCTTGGGGCTATAAGAGGTTGTCTTGGCTGGCTTGGGCCGAGGCCGAAAGCACCCCTAGGCCTGTGTGGCTTTGTGTGGGAGTGCTTGAGAGCCCTCTAACTCACTAGAGCTTGTAGTGATTGCATCGAAGAGTGAGTTAGTGATTCCAAAGCATTGCATTGAGAGATTGCAAGGTGTGGCACTAGGTGAGTGAGTTGCAAGCCGGTGGTGCTTATTACTCTTGGAGGTTGCCACCTCCTAGACGGCTTGGAGGCTTGTGGGCATCGTTGTAGCACACTCGGAGATTGGGTGGTGCTCCGATTGCCGATCACGTGGAGTGACATTGTGAGGGGGATTGTGCTCACCCCGCGGGGATCGCTGAAGAGCAACTCTAGTAGAGCGTGTCATTGAGTTACCATCACTTGGGTAGTTGCTTGGGGCGGCCGTGGAGGTCTAGGCATTGGATGCCTATTAGCTCCCGCAACACGAAGTGAGTGGTCGACACAACGGGGACTAGCTTGGTGGCAACCAAGTGAACCTCGGTGAAAAATCGACGTGTCATCTTGTCTACTCTTCTCGTCGGTTTGCATTCACTAGCTTGTACTTACTTGTTCATCTCTTGTGCTAGTGAGTAGTGTTGCTCTTGTGTAGCTAGTTTGCTTGTGTAGCTTGCTAGTTATCTTCTTAGCTTGTGTAGCTTAGAAGTAGCGATTGCGTGGCTAGTTGGCTTGTGTAGCCTTGCTAGTCACATTGCTTAGTTTGTGTAGCTAAGCAATTGAGCTCACTAGTTAGGCTTGTGTAGCCGTGCTAGTGAGAACTACTAGTTGTGCTTAGGCTTTGTGCGCTTTGCTCACTAGTATGTGTAGGTGCTCCCCAATTTGATTGAGTACTAGTTGCTTAGGTTTGTGTGACCTTGCAACCTAGTATCGGATAGGCGAGCACTACCTAGTCTTGCACCTTAGTGTCTTAGTTAGAATCTTTGAAAGGTGCTTAGATAGAGGGGTGTAGTCCTTGTTAGACCGATAGTTTTAATTCCACATTTAATTCGGTCATCCGCTGCGTTTAGATTTTAGAAAGGACTATTCACCCCCCCTCTAGTCCGCCATCTCGACCCTTCACGTGGTATCAGAGCCCGGTCTCTCATTTGTGGTCTTCACCGACCCGAGAGGATGGCGACTAGTTGGTTAGATGATGATTGCCACACGCACATTTTTGATGGCACGGACTTTGCACGGTGGAAACACCACATGCTTGATCATTTGCGTGCAAAGGGTTCTAAGGCGTGGTGGATCATTGTTGTAGGCTTTGCTCGGGATGCTTTGGATGAGAGCAATCTCACCCAAGCTCAAGAGGACTGCTTGCAACTTGACTCACGCGCCCTTTACTATTTGACATGTGCTTTGCATGAAGACATTTACAGGCGCGTGTGGGACATCGAGAGTGCTCATGGTGTATGGGAGGCACTCCAAGCCCTCTATGGTGATGACTCCACAAGTGATGATGGAAAATTCAAGGTGGAGGTTGATCACAAGGAGGTACATGAGGATGTTGAGCATCTTCACAACTCGGTGGTTGTGAAAGAATGCTCCACCTCATGGTCAAGTGATGATGATGATGCTACCTCAAGTTCACTTGACAAGGATGATGATGCCACAAGTGATGCAAGTGATGATTCTACCCCAAGCTCACTTGATGGTGATGATGGCTATGAAAGTGACGTCTCTACAAGCTCACCGACAACACCACATTGCTTCATGTCACATGGTGACACTAAGGTATCAATTGCTAATGTGGTTGTTGATTGTGATGATCCAAGTGTTGAGCTTGTATGTAGACTCACCAAGGCTTTAGAAAATGAGATGGCTAAAACAAAGAAATTGCAAAATGAAAACTCATTTCTAAAGACCACATGTGAACAAGCAAAGCATCTACTTTATGTTACTATTTGTTCACATGAGGAACTAAAATTGCATCATGAAGAGCTCATTGTCGATCATAATAACTTGATGCAAGACCATGCTTTTCTCACTAAGAAGCTTTCTAATGAAGAAACTATAACTAGTGAGAGCTCATCACTTGGGTCAAATGATCAATCATATATTGCCACTAACCCATGTGATGTAGGCAAGAAGCATGTATCCACCTCTTGTGATGATTTACTTTCTATGCCATGTTCTTCAAATATAGATTCTTGTTCTTCCTCTATGTCTTGTGGGACTAACCTTTTGAAGGAGAACAATGAGCTTAATGATCAAGTGAAGAACTTGAGCAACAAGTTAGAGAGGTGCTACAACTCTCAAGTCACCTTTGAGCATATGTTGAAGACTCAAAGAAGCTATGGTGACATGAGTGGTCTCGGTTTCAACAATAAGAAAATCAACAAACCGAGATTCCAAGATGACAAGAGTGGCATTCACTTCAACAAGAGCAAGATCAAAGGCAAGAGATGGGGCAAGAGAAAGTTTGAAAGAGAAATGAAGAAGTTAGAAGAAAAAGAGGCTCTCTCATTTCTTGTGCTTCATATGCCAAGAAGTGGGACATCTAGCAAAGGCTTGCCCAAATAAAGAGAAGCTCAAATTGAAGAAGGAAGAGGAGAGGCTCAAGCATGTCAAGTGCTTCAAGTGCCGCACTTGGGGTCATCTCACCTCAATGTGCCCAACCAAGCAATTGGTGAAGCAACAAGAAGAGCCTCAACCGAAGCCACAAGTTGAGAAGCCCCAAGCTCAAGTCAAGATCAACCATGATGGTGGTGACTTGAAGATGAAGAAAAGAACAAGAAGGGGTGGACAAGCAAGAAGGCATCCAACTCAAAATCAAGATGCCAAGATGATGAGCAAGAATCAAGAGAAGAATGATTTGGCTCACATCAAGTGCTATACATGTGGAGAGATGGGTCACTTTGCCTCGAAGTGTCCCAACAAGCTTGAGAAGAAGGATCAAGCAATCCACAAGAGGCAAGGCAATGAGAAGCAACACATGAGCAAGGAAGAAAAGGCTCAATCAAAAAGAGTTTGCTACTCATGCCGGGAAAGGGGACACAATGCAAATTCATGCCCCCTAGGTGAGAAACCTAAGCCCATTTCAATTGATAATACTAATGTGCTTAGGAAGGATGACAATGGTACCTCATTGGTTGCTATTGCAAAACATCCCGCTACTCATACTAAGGCATTGCCTAAGTATGTTGCTCCTAACTTGAGAGGACCCAAACAAGTTTGGGTACCATCAAAAAAGTGGATGATTGATTGTAGGTACCATTGGCATTGGAGACTTGGTTCAAGTGGTATTCATCTTATTGATCATGAGTTTGAGCCAAGGATTATTGAATGATGATCATTATCCCAATGCCATGATAAATAAAGTGAAGTCCAAGTGCTACAACATACAAGTGCAATATTCTAGTTGTGGTGATTCATCGGTTATATTCTTGACGGCTTGCAATTAAATGAGTTGAAGCTTGCTATTGCATGATCATGAGCTACAAGGTATATCTTATGTTGATCACATTCATTTGGGTGCATATGAGTTGTTTGAATTGGATAAATATGCATATGTTGCTTGCTATGAGATGATTGAGTGAATTTCATGCTTAGTAATCAAGTTTGAATTAGTTTGGTTGAATATGTTCATGAGACTTCATTTAGTAAGTGGTTTGAATGGATATATGTCTTGTGAGGATGTTCAAACAAGTTGATTTCAAGATTGATTCACATTTGTTGAAGAATAGCTCAATATGTCAAATTTATCCATTGTTGAAAATCTGAGCTAGTTATGATCAAGTCTGAGTTTAATGGATCAAATCTATTTGGATTGACTTGAAAATTTGTGTGCATGCTCTACACTTATGAGAGTTATTGCTGTTCAAATTTCATGAGAATTGGACAAGAAATGCCTTGGTTTTGGAGTAGATCTTGTCAGCCATAGTGCAGCATTTTCAGCATGTACCCACTGAGAAAGATTTGAAGTCTGGTAGCAATCTAGAAGTCCAATGAAGCTCAAATTTTTATGAGTGATAGATGACTTAGTGAAGAACATCTCCATCAAATTTCATGGTCATTGGAGCTGTACATTGTGAGATATGAATTATTCTTTGAAGTGTATAGAATCTACCAGAAAAGTGACAAACATTGGATTAATTAAGTGTCACTTCAATTGAAAGGCCCTCAAGTTGGATTCATGATTTATAAGTGGTTAAGGGACCTATGTTTGGTTTTGAGTTGATCTAGAAACATGACAAGCAATGAGTATAAGAGATTTGATTGTGAAAGTGTGGTTTGCACAAATTTGGTACTCAAATTGGAAGATCAAGATCAAGCTCAAGATAGAGATGAAGTTTAAGTTCTAGTGATGATTGGAGATCATTTGATAGAAAGAAAAGGACTTAAAGAAGGTATCAAGGTTATTCATCATATTAAGTCAATGAATCAATCAATCAAAGGCAATTCAAATGGGTATCAAGATTGTTCTTTGGAGAGAGGTCACTTCTCCCTTTAGTAGGGGCTTGCCGCCTTTTGTAGGTTAACCGAGCGAGGCTTGGAAGGCTAACATGGAAGTGATGATCTAAAGGACATTTGAGATGCTTAGTTGAAGCAAATCAAAAGGGTTGATCAAGAGAAGCAAGCAACACCAAAAAGAGAGCAATTCATGACAAATTTAAAGTGGTATTCACATTCGGTATCATGATCTTATATGGAAGTGAATATCAATCATAGTAATCTCATGCAAGCAAAGATCGAAGAAGAAGCAAGCCAACCACAACAAGAGAGTGCACTTGATCACATGGGTGAAGAATGGAATTCATTATTGATAATTGGTCTTCACCAAGCTTTCAAATGGACTTCACATCACCTTTGCAGAACTTATTTGGAATAATTGACTATCTCAACTCCAACAAAGCAAAGGTGAAATTGGTTGTCATATGCATTCATATTTGCTAAGGACATGATTAGTGCATATAGACATACCTAGTGAGCATTCATGAAAAATTAAATGATTTTAAGTTCATATCATGCCACTATTGTTTCTATGCTTTGTTTGTTCTAGTGGCTAAATATGACTCGTTCATGAGCATGTGAACCTAGTGTTTGATCTAGCTAAATGAGCAAGAAAGGGTCTAATTCAACATTGACAAGATAACCATTGAAAGATGTGTGAAGAAGCTTGTCATTGGTTCAAACCGAGTTAGATCACTTATGCAAATTTGCTAGTTTGAACTAAAAGAGAAAGAAGCTCATGAAAACAATCATGTTCAAGAAGTAGAAGACGACAAGATAAATGGATATCAAGTTTAATATTTACAAGTGGTATCTAGACTCATCATTCATACAAGTAGTATACACATGGTGTCATATTCCTACATGTGGTATCTTCTACACATGTGCTATATCAAGTGGCTACAAGTGGTGTCTAGATCAAGCATTCAAGTGATATCCTACACTTCAAGTGATCCTCAACCTTAAGTGATCAATTCAAGCAAAGCTACCCTCAAGAGCTCAAGTGTCAAGTGGGTGACCATACAACAAAAGGAGAAGTTCTACAAGTGGTGTCATCCCAATGGTGTCCATCAAAAATGCAAGATTCAAATGTCAACCATCAACACCCCAAATACAACCATTAGTCATAAAGAGGCACACCCTTTATGGTCATTGATGACAAAGGGGAGAAGTTTGTGGACAAAGATATGTGCAAGGATATATGGGGAGAGGTTTGGACAAGTGATACAAGTTGGACATGGATATGACCAAGAGGGGAGCAAGATTGAAGAATTCGAGGGGATCAAAAATTCTTGGACAAGAGAAGCACACAAGTAGTAGGGGAGCAAGCTCATGAACACATGTTTGATGCATTTGATTGTGCATTACATTTGCTTGCTTGCATTGCATTTGTCTTACATTCCTACATGCTTGTGTGCAAGTGATTGCTAGAACTAAGACTTGGATGATGTTTTATATCATGTGGTATCTAGAGCCTAGTCTTAGCATAGCAAGTGTTAACTAGAACCTTGATTATAATGTTGATCTCACGTGGTATCTAGTTTCACTTGTTTCTAGCAAGGATTGATGCTAAGGATGTTGAAAAAGTGGTATACACGCTACAAAGGTTAATTCTCTATCTTGTATACCTTAGCATCAGTTAGTAGTGGTAACGCTCCCACAAATTCCATATTTATGCATGTGTGCAAGCTTGAAACCAAACCATTTGAGCACACATGTAGGGGAGTTAACACTACCAAATTGATTTTATGATGCTTATCCAAATCATAGACATAGAGCTTAAATGTTGGATAAGTGGCATAAAATCCAAAATGCTTAATTTCCATATCTTTGTAGAGTTGTCATCAATTACCAAAAAGGGGAGATTGAAAGGTCCTTGTTTGGTTTTGGTAATTGAGTGACAACTTAGGTGGACTAATTATGCTTATGTGAGATTTGCAGAGATTTAGTCCACGGTACATGTGTGTGAGCAACTATACCATGGAGGTGGTGTGATGTGTTGCAAGGCTCACACATGTGAAGTTGAAGGAGCTTAATGCATGATACATGACATGGAGTCATGTGGCTAGAGGTGAAGATCAAGACAAGACTTGGCTTGATGGACCGATCGCAGCGAGGTGAAGGGCAAGTTGGAGGCTTTGAGGCCGTTGGTACCGAGTGTCGGGAGGCTTAAGCAAAGACTTGGCGCCGATGAACCAAGGCGATGGTGAAGAGCAAGTGAGGTCAAGATCGATGGACCAAAGGCCATGTGATGATATGAAGTGGATCATATCATTCATGTGGAGAGGTCGGTGCATGTGTTGCATCGGCATTGGAGGAGATGAAGTGGAAAGCGCAAGGCAAAGGTATAACCTAGGGCGTTTCCATTTCACCGGTCATAGGTGTGTAGAGAAGTTGATGACCGGGTTTAGGATAGATGGCCGTACTATCAAGAGGGGCAAACTTGTTTGCATATCGGTCATCTAGTGCCACTTGAGCGATCTAACTTTGCATTGTGTTGCTAGGATCGAGTGGCGATGTGAGAAGGAGTGAAACCCTTTGGAAAATGATTGTGAAAATGCTAACACACTTGCACATGGTGATGTACACTTGATGGTGTTGGCACATTTGCAAAAGGGATGATGTTTGCCGGGTTGAGAGGGGTTTGGGATCCTCTCTCCCTCCCGCCGAAGCTTGCGAGGCGGGATTCAAGCTTTCGGGAAAGTGAAGTGCTCATTTTCCATTGCGCCGGAGGCCGAAGCGGAGGCGAAAGTCGTCGGAGTGTTTCTCGCTGAGAAACACTCGACCGACGCTGGTCTTAGGTGGACCGGACGCCGCCCGTCATGTGTGTGCGCGTCCGGGTTTTTCGGTGGTCACCGGACGCCGGGCGACCGGACGCCCGGTGCCGCGTCCGGCCGGCGTGCGAGATGGCGCGCTGGCGCAGCGTGGAGGACCGGACGCTGGGGAGTCCGGTCGTCTTGACGGGACGCGTCCGGCCGGAAAAAAATCAGTTTGGAGTTCTTGAGTTGTGACCGGACGCCGGGCGCCGCGTCGCCCGTCGGTTGCAGCTGACGCTGTCCCGTCACGGTGGCGTGGCGCTGCGCGAGGTAGCCGCTGCGCCGCCAACGGCTAGTTTGAAAGGCGAGGACACGCGGCGCCGCGGGGCGACCGGGGCTGCGGCGGGGGCGGCCCGGTCGTCACTTGTCGAAGCGTCCGGTCAGCTCTGGCGGCGACCGGTTTTTATCGTAAACGGCTCTTTTAGCCCTTGGGGCTATAAGAGGTTGTCTTGGCTGGCTTGGGCTGGAGGCCGAGCACCCCTAGGCCTGTGTGGCTTTGTGTGGGAGTGCTTGAGAGCCCTCTAACTCACTAGAGCTTGTAGTGATTGCATCGAAGAGTGAGTTAGTGATTCCAATTACATTGCATTGAGAGATTGCAAGGTGTGGCACTAGGTGAGTGAGTTGCAAGCCGGTGGTGCTTATTACTCTTGGAGGTTGCCACCTCCTAGGCGGCTTGGAGGCTTGTGGGCATCGTTGTAGCACACTCGGAGATTGGGTGGTGCTCCGATTGCCGATCACGTGGAGTGACATTGTGAGGGGGATTGTGCTCACCCCGCTGGGGGATCGCGAAGAGCAACTCTAGTAGAGCGTGTCATTGAGTTACCATCACTTGGGTAGTTGCTTGGGGCGGCGTCGTGGAGGTCTAGGCATTGGATGCCTATTAGCTCCCCGCAACACGAAGTGAGTGGTCGACACAACGGGGACTAGCTTGGTGGCAACCAAGTGAACCTCGGTGAAAAATCGACGTGTCATCTTGTCTACTCTTCTCGTCGGTTTGCATTCACTAGCTTGTACTTACTTGTTCATCTCTTGTGCTAGTGAGTAGTGTTGCTCTTGTGTAGCTAGTTTGCTTGTGTAGCTTGCTAGTTATCTTCTTAGCTTGTGTAGCTTAGAAGTAGCGATTGCGTGGCTAGTTGGCTTGTGTAGCCTTGCTAGTCACATTGCTTAGTTTGTGTAGCTAAGCAATTGAGCTCACTAGTTAGGCTTGTGTAGCCGTGCTAGTGAGAACTACTAGTTGTGCTTAGGCTTTGTGCGCTTTGCTCACTAGTATGTGTAGGTGCTCCCCGGCTTGATTGAGTACTAGTTGCTTAGGTTTGTGTGACCTTGCAACCTAGTATCGGATAGGCGAGCACTACCTAGTCTTGCACCTTAGTGTCTTAGTTAGAATCTTTGAAAGGTGCTTAGATAGAGGGGTGTAGTCCTTGTTAGACCGATAGTTTTAATTCCACATTTAATTCGGTCATCCGCTGCGTTTAGATTTTAGAAAGGACTATTCACCCCCCCTCTAGTCCGCCATCTCGACCCTTCACGTGGTATCAGAGCCCGGTCTCTCATTTGTGGTCTTCACCGACCCGAGAGGATGGCGACTAGTTGGTTAGATGATGATTGCCACACGCACATTTTTGATGGCACGGACTTTGCACGGTGGAAACACCACATGCTTGATCATTTGCGTGCAAAGGGTTCTAAGGCGTGGTGGATCATTGTTGTAGGCTTTGCTCGGGATGCTTTGGATGAGAGCAATCTCACCCAAGCTCAAGAGGACTGCTTGCAACTTGACTCACGCGCCCTTTACTATTTGACATGTGCTTTGCATGAAGACATTTACAGGCGCGTGTGGGACATCGAGAGTGCTCATGGTGTATGGGAGGCACTCCAAGCCCTCTATGGTGATGACTCCACAAGTGATGATGGAAAATTCAAGGTGGAGGTTGATCACAAGGAGGTACATGAGGATGTTGAGCATCTTCACAACTCGGTGGTTGTGAAAGAATGCTCCACCTCATGGTCAAGTGATGATGATGATGCTACCTCAAGTTCACTTGACAAGGATGATGATGCCACAAGTGATGCAAGTGATGATTCTACCCCAAGCTCACTTGATGGTGATGATGGCTATGAAAGTGACGTCTCTACAAGCTCACCGACAACACCACATTGCTTCATGTCACATGGTGACACTAAGGTATCAATTGCTAATGTGGTTGTTGATTGTGATGATCCAAGTGTTGAGCTTGTATGTAGACTCACCAAGGCTTTAGAAAATGAGATGGCTAAAACAAAGAAATTGCAAAATGAAAACTCATTTCTAAAGACCACATGTGAACAAGCAAAGCATCTACTTTATGTTACTATTTGTTCACATGAGGAACTAAAATTGCATCATGAAGAGCTCATTGTCGATCATAATAACTTGATGCAAGACCATGCTTTTCTCACTAAGAAGCTTTCTAATGAAGAAACTATAACTAGTGAGAGCTCATCACTTGGGTCAAATGATCAATCATATATTGCCACTAACCCATGTGATGTAGGCAAGAAGCATGTATCCACCTCTTGTGATGATTTACTTTCTATGCCATGTTCTTCAAATATAGATTCTTGTTCTTCCTCTATGTCTTGTGGGACTAACCTTTTGAAGGAGAACAATGAGCTTAATGATCAAGTGAAGAACTTGAGCAACAAGTTAGAGAGGTGCTACAACTCTCAAGTCACCTTTGAGCATATGTTGAAGACTCAAAGAAGCTATGGTGACATGAGTGGTCTCGGTTTCAACAATAAGAAAATCAACAAACCGAGATTCCAAGATGACAAGAGTGGCATTCACTTCAACAAGAGCAAGATCAAAGGCAAGAGATGGGGCAAGAGAAAGTTTGAAAGAGAAATGAAGAAGTTAGAAGAAAAGAGGCTCTCTCATTTCTTGTGCTTCATATGCCAAGAAGTGGGACATCTAGCAAAGGCTTGCCCAAATAAAGAGAAGCTCAAATTGAAGAAGGAAGAGGAGAGGCTCAAGCATGTCAAGTGCTTCAAGTGCCGCACTTGGGGTCATCTCACCTCAATGTGCCCAACCAAGCAATTGGTGAAGCAACAAGAAGAGCCTCAACCGAAGCCACAAGTTGAGAAGCCCCAAGCTCAAGTCAAGATCAACCATGATGGTGGTGACTTGAAGATGAAGAAAAGAACAAGAAGGGGTGGACAAGCAAGAAGGCATCCAACTCAAAATCAAGATGCCAAGATGATGAGCAAGAATCAAGAGAAGAATGATTTGGCTCACATCAAGTGCTATACATGTGGAGAGATGGGTCACTTTGCCTCGAAGTGTCCCAACAAGCTTGAGAAGAAGGATCAAGCAATCCACAAGAGGCAAGGCAATGAGAAGCAACACATGAGCAAGGAAGAAAAGGCTCAATCAAAAAAGAGTTTGCTACTCATGCCGGGAAAGGGGACACAATGCAAATTCATGCCCCCTAGGTGAGAAACCTAAGCCCATTTCAATTGATAATACTAATGTGCTTAGGAAGGATGACAATGGTACCTCATTGGTTGCTATTGCAAAACATCCCGCTACTCATACTAAGGCATTGCCTAAGTATGTTGCTCCTAACTTGAGAGGACCCAAACAAGTTTGGGTACCATCAAAAAGTGGATGATTGATTGTAGGTACCATTGGCATTGGAGACTTGGTTCAAGTGGTATTCATCTTATTGATCATGAGTTTGAGCCAAGGATTATTGAATGATGATCATTATCCCAATGCCATGATAAATAAAGTGAAGTCCAAGTGCTACAACATACAAGTGCAATATTCTAGTTGTGGTGATTCATCGGTTATATTCTTGACGGCTTGCAATTAAATGAGTTGAAGCTTGCTATTGCATGATCATGAGCTACAAGGTATATCTTATGTTGATCACATTCATTTGGGTGCATATGAGTTGTTTGAATTGGATAAATATGCATATGTTGCTTGCTATGAGATGATTGAGTGAATTTCATGCTTAGTAATCAAGTTTGAATTAGTTTGGTTGAATATGTTCATGAGACTTCATTTAGTAAGTGGTTTGAATGGATATATGTCTTGTGAGGATGTTCAAACAAGTTGATTTCAAGATTGATTCACATTTGTTGAAGAATAGCTCAATATGTCAAATTTATCCATTGTTGAAAATCTGAGCTAGTTATGATCAAGTCTGAGTTTAATGGATCAAATCTATTTGGATTGACTTGAAAATTTGTGTGCATGCTCTACACTTATGAGAGTTATTGCTGTTCAAATTTCATGAGAATTGGACAAGAAATGCCTTGGTTTTGGAGTAGATCTTGTCAGCCATAGTGCAGCATTTTCAGCATGTACCCACTGAGAAAGATTTGAAGTCTGGTAGCAATCTAGAAGTCCAATGAAGCTCAAATTTTTATGAGTGATAGATGACTTAGTGAAGAACATCTCCATCAAATTTCATGGTCATTGGAGCTGTACATTGTGAGATATGAATTATTCTTTGAAGTGTATAGAATCTACCAGAAAAAGTGACAAACATTGGATTAATTAAGTGTCACTTCAATTGAAAGGCCCTCAAGTTGGATTCATGATTTATAAGTGGTTAAGGGACCTATGTTTGGTTTTGAGTTGATCTAGAAACATGACAAGCAATGAGTATAAGAGATTTGATTGTGAAAGTGTGGTTTGCACAAATTTGGTACTCAAATTGGAAGATCAAGATCAAGCTCAAGATAGAGATGAAGTTTAAGTTCTAGTGATGATTGGAGATCATTTGATAGAAAGAAAAGGACTTAAAGAAGGTATCAAGGTTATTCATCATATTAAGTCAATGAATCAATCAATCAAAGGCAATTCAAATGGGTATCAAGATTGTTCTTTGGAGAGAGGTCACTTCTCCCTTTAGTAGGGGCTTGCCGCCTTTTTGTAGGTTAACCGAGCGAGGCTTGGAAGGCTAACATGGAAGTGATGATCTAAAGGACATTTGAGATGCTTAGTTGAAGCAAATCAAAAGGGTTGATCAAGAGAAGCAAGCAACACCCAAAAGAGAGCAATTCATGACAAATTTAAAGTGGTATTCACATTCGGTATCATGATCTTATATGGAAGTGAATATCAATCATAGTAATCTCATGCAAGCAAAGATCGAAGAAGAAGCAAGCCAACCACAACAAGAGAGTGCACTTGATCACATGGGTGAAGAATGGAATTCATTATTGATAATTGGTCTTCACCAAGCTTTCAAATGGACTTCACATCACCTTTGCAGAACTTATTTGGAATAATTGACTATCTCAACTCCAACAAAGCAAAGGTGAAATTGGTTGTCATATGCATTCATATTTGCTAAGGACATGATTAGTGCATATAGACATACCTAGTGAGCATTCATGAAAAATTAAATGATTTTAAGTTCATATCATGCCACTATTGTTTCTATGCTTTGTTTGTTCTAGTGGCTAAATATGACTCGTTCATGAGCATGTGAACCTAGTGTTTGATCTAGCTAAATGAGCAAGAAAGGGTCTAATTCAACATTGACAAGATAACCATTGAAAGATGTGTGAAGAAGCTTGTCATTGGTTCAAACCGAGTTAGATCACTTATGCAAATTTGCTAGTTTGAACTAAAAGAGAAAGAAGCTCATGAAAACAATCATGTTCAAGAAGTAGAAGACGACAAGATAAATGGATATCAAGTTTAATATTTACAAGTGGTATCTAGACTCATCATTCATACAAGTAGTATACACATGGTGTCATATTCCTACATGTGGTATCTTCTACACATGTGCTATATCAAGTGGCTACAAGTGGTGTCTAGATCAAGCATTCAAGTGATATCCTACACTTCAAGTGATCCTCAACCTTAAGTGATCAATTCAAGCAAAGCTACCCTCAAGAGCTCAAGTGTCAAGTGGGTGACCATACAACAAAAGGAGAAGTTCTACAAGTGGTGTCATCCCAATGGTGTCCATCAAAAATGCAAGATTCAAATGTCAACCATCAACACCCCAAATACAACCATTAGTCATAAAGAGGCACACCCTTTATGGTCATTGATGACAAAGGGGGAGAAGTTTGTGGACAAAGATATGTGCAAGGATATATGGGGAGAGGTTTGGACAAGTGATACAAGTTGGACATGGATATGACCAAGAGGGGAGCAAGATTGAAGAATTCGAGGGGATCAAAAATTCTTGGACAAGAGAAGCACACAAGTAGGGGGGAGCAAGCTCATGAACACATGTTTGATGCATTTGATTGTGCATTACATTTGCTTGCTTGCATTGCATTTGTCTTACATTCCTACATGCTTGTGTGCAAGTGATTGCTAGAACTAAGACTTGGATGATGTTTTATATCATGTGGTATCTAGAGCCTAGTCTTAGCATAGCAAGTGTTAACTAGAACCTTGATTATAATGTTGATCTCACGTGGTATCTAGTTTCACTTGTTTCTAGCAAGGATTGATGCTAAGGATGTTGAAAAAGTGGTATACACGCTACAAAGGTTAATTCTCTATCTTGTATACCTTAGCATCAGTTAGTAGTGGTAACGCTCCCACAAATTCCATATTTATGCATGTGTGCAAGCTTGAAACCAAACCATTTGAGCACACATGTAGGGGGAGTTAACACTACCAAATTGATTTTATGATGCTTATCCAAATCATAGACATAGAGCTTAAATGTTGGATAAGTGGCATAAAATCCAAAATGCTTAATTTCCATATCTTTGTAGAGTTGTCATCAATTACCAAAAAGGGGAGATTGAAAGGTCCTTGTTTGGTTTTGGTAATTGAGTGACAACTTAGGTGGACTAATTATGCTTATGTGAGATTTGCAGAGATTTAGTCCACAGTACATGTGTGTGAGCAACTATACCATGGAGGTGGTGTGATGTGTTGCAAGGCTCACACATGTGAAGTTGAAGGAGCTTAATGCATGATACATGACATGGAGTCATGTGGCTAGAGGTGAAGATCAAGACAAGACTTGGCTTGATGGACCGATCGCGCGAGGTGAAGGGGCAAGTTGGAGGCTTTGAGGCCGTTGGTACCGAGTGTGTCGGGAGGCTTAAGCAAAGACTTGGCGCCGATGAACCAAGGCGATGGTGAAGAGCAAGTGAGGTCAAGATCGATGGACCAAAGGCCATGTGATGATATGAAGTGGATCATATCATTCATGTGGAGAGGTCGGTGCATGTGTTGCATCGGCATTGGAGGAGATGAAGTGGAAAGCGCAAGGCAAAGGTATAACCTAGGGCATTTCCATTTCACCGGTCATAGGTGTGTAGAGAAGTTGATGACCGGGTTTAGGATAGATGGCCGTACTATCAAGAGGGGCAAACTTGTTTGCATATCGGTCATCTAGTGCCACTTGAGCGATCTAACTTTGCATTGTGTTGCTAGGATCGAGTGGCGATGTGAGAAGGAGTGAAACCCTTTGGAAAATGATTGTGAAAATGCTAACACACTTGCACATGGTGATGTACACTTGATGGTGTTGGCACATTTGCAAAAGGGATGATGTTTGCCGGGTTGAGAGGGGTTTGGGATCCTCTCTCCCTCCCGCCGAAGCTTGCGGGCGGGATTCAGCGCTTTCGGGGAAAGTGAAGTGCTCATTTTCCATTGCGCCGGAGGCCGAGCGGAGGCGAAATCGTCGGAGTGTTTCTCGCCGAAAACACTCGACCGGACGCCGGTCTTGGGTGGACCGGACGCTGCCCCGGTCATGTGTGCGCGTCCGGGTGATTTCGGTGGTCACCGGGCCAGGCGACGGACGCCTCGGTGCCGCGTCCCGGTCGGCGTGCGAGATGGCGCGCTGGCAAGCAGTGGAGGACCGACGCTGGGGAGTCCGGTCGATATCGACCGGACGCTGCCCGGCCGGGGAAAAACCAGTTTTGGAGCTCTTCGAGTTGTGACCGGACGCCGGGCGTCGCGCGTCCCGTTGGTTGCAGCGGACGCGTCCGGTCACGGTGGCGTGGCGCGCGCGCGAGGTAGCCGTTGCGCGCCAACGGCTAGTTTGAAAGGCGAGGACACGTGGCGTCGCGGGAGCGACCGGACGCTGCGACCGGACGCGTCCGGTCGTCACTTGTCGAGCGTCCGGTCAGCTCTGCTGACTGGTTTCGTGGCAACGGCTCTTTTAGCCCTTGGGGCTATAAGAGGTTGTCTTGGCTGGCTTGGGCTGGAGGCTGAGCACCCCTAGGCCTGTGTGGCTTTGTGTGGGAGTGCTTGAGAGCCCTCTAACTCACTAGAGCTTGTAGTGATTGCATCGAAGAGTGAGTTAGTGATTCCAGTGCATTGCATTGAGAGATTGCAAGGTGTGGCACTAGGTGAGTGAGTTGCAAGCCGGTGGTGCTTATTACTCTTGGAGGTTGCCACCTCCTAGACGGCTTGGAGGCTTGTGGGCATCGTTGTAGCACACTCGGAGATTGGGTGGTGCTCCGATTGCCGATCCACGTGGAGTGACATTGTGAGGGGGATTGTGCTCACCCCGCGGGGATCGCGAAGAGCAACTCTAGTAGAGCGTGTCATTGAGTTACCATCACTTGGGTAGTTGCTTGGGGCGGCCGTGGAGGTCTAGGCATTGGATGCCTATTAGCTCCCCGCAACACGAAGTGAGTGGTCGACACAACGGGGACTAGCTTGGTGGCAACCAAGTGAACCTCGGTGAAAAAATCGACGTGTCATCTTGTCTACTCTTCTCGTCGGTTTGCATTCACTAGCTTGTACTTACTTGTTCATCTCTTGTGCTAGTGAGTAGTGTTGCTCTTGTGTAGCTAGTTTGCTTGTGTAGCTTGCTAGTTATCTTCTTAGCTTGTGTAGCTTAGAAGTAGCGATTGCGTGGCTAGTTGGCTTGTGTAGCCTTGCTAGTCACATTGCTTAGTTTGTGTAGCTAAGCAATTGAGCTCACTAGTTAGGCTTGTGTAGCCGTGCTAGTGAGAACTACTAGTTGTGCTTAGGCTTTGTGCGCTTTGCTCACTAGTATGTGTAGGTGCTCCCCGGCTTGATTGAGTACTAGTTGCTTAGGTTTGTGTGACCTTGCAACCTAGTATCGGATAGGCGAGCACTACCTAGTCTTGCACCTTAGTGTCTTAGTTAGAATCTTTGAAAGGTGCTTAGATAGAGGGGTGTAGTCCTTGTTAGACCGATAGTTTTAATTCCACATTTAATTCGGTCATCCGCTGCGTTTAGATTTTAGAAAGGACTATTCACCCCCCCTCTAGTCCGCCATCTCGACCCTTCACATGATACCATTGATCCATACATAAATACAAACTCAACCTCCACGATGACCCCGCTTGGTGGGGCTGCGGTCCTCGGTGACGGCCGGCCCGTAGGAAAAGTGAACTGTGCGGAGGGGCGACGCCGTGCCGTGCCTCCGGGTCAAGTCCGTAGGCCGAGTACTGCGTCGGCTGTGTGGGCTGTGGTGCACCAACAAACCGAGAGGGCCCGGCCTCGGGGGCACGCAGGTGGAGTCTTGTCAGTGAAAAAGGTCTCAAAGCTGCTTGTACCCTCGGTGTACTCGCCGCAAAGAAGCCCGGTACCTACAACATAATTTAAAGATTATGGCCAACTTCGTATGGTAACAATGTAGGAAAAAAAGCTAAAGGTCTGAGAAGTACCTAAGACTCCAGTGTTGTCGTGGCGCTCCTGGTGCGCTGAACGAGGTCCTCCAGAGCCAAAGCCTCGACCAGCACGTGAAGGCAACTCGACGGGGTCCGGCCGACGACAGGAAGCCCGTCGTACTCCCTCTAAGCAACGCCGGCCCAGTCGTTGAAGGGCGGCAACCAACTCGTTCCTAGCAACTCGTGGAGGATTTTGCTCGTACTGGTGGGCGTACGATAGGAGCTCGTTGCCCACGTCATTGCAGATATCCGTCTGCAAAACAAACATGAATTGTTACACATTGTGTATAGTATAATTTGTTAAATAATGAAATGACCAAGGTGTGAATAAAAATACTTACCAACGCATGGTAAGCTGCTGCTGGCTCCATGGCGAACGTGTCGGTAATCTCGGCCTCGTGTGGCTCGTCGTCTGTCGGCACGGGGATGAGACGAACACGTGTGGCTGTGTGAAACCAACCCAAGTACTCTCGGTAGGTGGCCTCGTCGAATGGGCCACCAAGGTCGTGGACGTCGGGCGTCGCCGCGCGTCGCCCGGCGTTCACGAAAGGCACCATCTTATCAACCCAGGACTGGTCGTACGCTGCACCTTGACCTTTCCTAGAAGACCTGCACGAGAAACACGAGTGAATGCACATGTAACACCATCATGAATAAATGGGAGCATAACAAGATTTACCTGTGCGACGAGCCAAGCTGAAGTCGGGGTAGGGGGAACACCTGCTGCGTGCCCAAACTGACGAGCCACGCGCTGGGACAATGACGGCTCCGCAAAGACGTCAAACACCAGTCGTTTCCTCGTGTACCACAGCTCCCGGTCACGGTAGCACAACTCGGACAAGCCGAAGGACGCACGAGACTGTGTACGGAGTCCACCGGACCCTGTCAGGTCTGAGCTGGTCAAACTGAGCGACATACGCCGGGTACGTGCCGCGACCGGTGGTTGTTGCCCACATCACCTGCACACAAAATAGAAAATCATTTAGTGTAAGGAAATTGTTAACAACACAATTATAGAGTAGTGTCGAAGTACCTACATCGCGACACAACCACAGTGTGCCCATCGTCGGGGCGTCGAGCTCATCCGGGACACCCTCCTCATCGAGCACATACATCTCAACGCCGTATTGTTCGTACGACGCTAGGGCTGGCCTCCCAATATCGAACCTTTAAATGCGACCACAAAGCATCAATAACAACGGACAACCAGCCAACGTACCTGTCGACGACCTCCGAGTGCAAGCGTCACACAGTGCCCGGTACGTAGCTGAAAGCACAACTGAACCCCAACTGTACTGAGGAATCTGCTCAAGTGGGCTGTACGCTATCTGAGCAGCGTAGTGAATAAAGTGCTTGTCGACGGTGTCGTGGTGGGTACTGCTGAAGAGTACCCACCCAAACAGCCACAACAGGTATGCCTCCAAGTGTCGCAGCACCCTCCACTCCTCGTCCTCCAGCAGTAGCCGCTCCCCACGGAACTGTGACAACCATGCCTTAGGTGGCCCGTGGCTGGCTTTGGAAGTCAAACCGCTCGCTCACCAGCGCTGGGCTGAAACACTCCCCGAAACGCGCGAGCTGGACGTCCCCAATCTACCGAACGAGGGACGGGGTGAACGGGTGTGCCGGCTAGTGGTAGACCGAAGAGCATGGTGACGTCCTGAAGAGTGACAGTCCACCTCACCCACCGGGAGGTGAAACGTGTGCATCTCTGGTCTCCGCCCGTCCGTCCAAGCTGAGAGAAGTGCCCGGTCCACCGGAAAACGTGAACTCCTCTGCCGGTGTCGCTCAACCAGCCGTGCGAACGTAAGTAGACCTGCAGCACGTAACCTGTTACAAGAACACATACACCATGTTAAATGATAATTACATATAAACACAAAATGGACAAGACAAGGTATGAATACAACTAACCGTGGAACCCAACGGTGGTCAAGAACCCACAACTCGTCGTGGGTACGAAGACGTAAGGGTGGGGGAAGCTGCCCACCGTGCAGGTTCGAGCGGTGCTTCTGGTCAAGAACAGGGTCAATGAGCTCCATTCCGGCCATGCTGCAAAGTAAATTATAGAAGTATTAATACGGATCATAAATTGTGGAATACTATACGTTCCAAAGGTATAAAGGAGTAAACGTTGGAAGCTTAATTATTACAGCATACTCCGATGTTAAATATTACAAACCCTGCAAAGTTTAATATTACAAACCATGGCAAAGTTAAATATTGCAAACCGTTACAAACAAATACATATTCGTAACAAATATTATAAGGTCAACACTGTTACGCGCTAGGGCCGTCTTCAGTGGGGTGCCTATAGTTGCGTTGTGGAATACGACGCACTTCTGTTCCATCTGCAAGTCTATGTGTGGGGTACGCCTCACAGTTTTTCCTGAGATGAGTTCCACCGCAAGCTAAGCAGAAGGGACGCTTGTCCGAAGCCTCCGAAGCATCCATGTCATTCCTAATACGACGACTCTTGCGGCGGCCCTTTCCCTCCACCCTTTTATCTGGATCCGGAGACCAAAGACGGTCCAAATCCGCAACAGGCTTTGTGAAATCAGTAATGGCCCTCCAACCTCGCAGCTCACCCGACCATGTGTTTAGCACAGCCTCTTTGTTGAAATAAGGAGACACAAATGTCATGGGAATATTAGCTTTCCCACAGGCAGCAAGCACATGCAAGCATGGATAATGGTAGTACTTGGGTTTGTTGCATGTGCACTCACACATGTTATCCTCCGGCCACAACTGAACCTCCGTGGTTGATAAGCGTTCCTGTGCTTATCAATAATTTCCCCATACATTTCCTTTGCCACAAAGTCAGCTGTCATGTTCCTGTGCTTGATAAGCGTTGTCTGCAGCAAGCAATTGTGTGGTTGTACAATAGTGGCTGTGAAGTTAGTCTCCGTACGTGGCATATGAGCATGAACACGCCAAGTACAACCTGGGGTGACACACTTGACGTCCCACGTCGTCCGGTTAGATATAACCACCCAAAACTGTTTCTTTTCAAAAAAAAGCCCATCGTCGAACGGCGTGCTGCAGATCAATCTTGTCATGAAACATCTGTCCTTGTCTGACCTCATATCTGAAATACTCCCACGACGAATGATGACCATCATCGACCGTCATGGAATCTGGTGCTATGTGAATCCAATCCTCAGGGATATCGGTCTCATTGTCAAAGCTCCTTCCGGCAAATTCATCCACATATGCTATGTGCTCCGCATCATCCAGACTCCATATGTTCGACCATTCTTTCATCCTCCTCGCCCTGATCAGCTTCAATGCATTGACCGTATTGTTCGTCTGGTGCATCCTCCGTGGTGCTATGAACCGCATATTGTTCCTGTGCTATATCCTCTGTGGTGTTCTCAACCTCCCCGAGGATGGTAAACATAGGTCTCCCCCCAGTGTGGGCTCGGGGTTCTCATGTTCTTCACCTATATTGCTACTCTCCGCCTGCATGCCACCCTCCAGGAACTCAACAAGCATGATATTATTATATCCACGCTCCAACGCCTTAGACACCAGAAAATGCCATTTCTTCGTGTTACTGGCCTCGTACAACTTCTATCTCCACCCATTCTCTCGCTTCTTAGGCACCAACATACTAATCTTGAAACGATGCTGGGAAGGAGCAATTTGAAAATATTCATGCAGCCAGGCTAAAAGTTGCCTCCGGCTATAATCTAGCGGGGAATTCAGTTGCGTCTCCAAGACCTGGAACTCTCTAAGGTCTACCCCATTGTCCCCATATCTGATTTCAGCACTCCCATAGTAAATTCTGAAAGGAACTAAATCGAACGACATTCCTGGTCGAATATTTTATAAATATTAGATAATTCAAGAATTAATGTCCCTCGTACAATTAATAATAACAATGTAAGATTTCAATCTAACCATCAGCGATAAAACCTAAATTACAGTTAAAATAATCTAAATCCAAAAATTCACTCATCCAAATCTAAATAACATAGATATAAAAATTTTAAACTACCATTGCCGTAACTATAATTGCTTCCAAAATGTGATTTAGAATTCAAATAAATATTCTACATCTAATCTAACCCTAAAATCTAACTAATCTTACATTTAATAGTAACCCTAAAATCTAACTAAATCCTACTAAAACTAAATCTAAAATCAAACTACAAGACTAACCCTAAAATCTAACTTTAAACTAACCCTAAAATGTAACTACAACTAACTAAACTAACAAAAAAAAAAATACTGTAAAAAAAATAAACAAAAAAAAAACCTTACCTATGCAGCCGGGCGGCGTGGAGCCTGTCGGCCGAGGGGCCGGTGGGGCGCGCAGGGCGCGCTGGAGGGCGGCACCTCCGGCCGCCCCGGATCAGTGGCCGCCGGCGATGGGAGCCCGCGAGCCGGCGGATCCGCGCCTCCCCGGCGACTCCCGGCGCCGATCGAGAGAGAGAGGCGCTTCGCTTCGCTGCGTGAGGAAGAAGGCCGGGTAGATATTTGGGGCTTGTCGGCAGGCCGCTGTCCGACAGGCCCCTATCGGCTACCGAGCAGCCGACTTCGCAGCCGGCCCGCGGGCGGCCGATAGGCCTGTCGGCCCACCGCTCGCGCTCCAGGCGTTTGTCGGACAGCTAATCGGCATCTGGGCTGCCGATATCGCGCGCCGGCCCTCCAATGGCCGATATGTGGTAAATCGGCTGCCCACAAGCCGACAGACTATTAGATTTGCAATTTTTTAACTCAAATACTACATTCGCATTTAATCTTAAAAAAATATTATTTTAAAAAAAAAATTCGGTTGCTTTCACCTACAACGACAACAAGGAGGTTTCACAAAATACATACAATGGTGAGTTAATTTGTAGAATGACTACCCATCACATTATCCGTTGCTATAATATTGCCTAAAGTATCACTTGACAATGTGGTTAAAAGATATGTCTAGTTTCTGCATATAAGACAGTCCATCCTGATAGGCTCTCATGATAGTATTTTCCCCCATTTTACCATAATTACAAGAGAACCCACAAACAGTAAACATTTGATTTGAAAATAAAAAAACTTACTATGAATTTTGTACAAATTCATACGGCCAGTATTTTTCCTCTATCTTTTGAATTAAAATGAAATAGTATTTTCCCCAATATTATACCATAGTACTTACAAGCGAAACAAAAAGAACCTACAAACAGTAAATGAACCAAACAAAAAAAAAGCCGTGCGCATAACCTTTTTATTTACCATGCATCTTACCATGCCTCATCACAGGTCTACACAGAATCACATGGAGTCATGCGATTCACCTTTTACTCGCTGCAGAGTGCTAACTGTCAAGGGTCGCATGCATTTGGCGGGACAGTGTTTGCCTACTCTCTACTCCATCCACCACTCACTCAGGAAAAGTGTTGCAAACTGCTACCGTGACAACAACGGCAGAATGAACAAAGACAGGATTGCCCCTCCTTTTTCTTGGTATTTATTTATGGGAGCGACTAACGCCCGGCCGTGCATGCGTTAAGCAGGCCGGACGCACACTCCATATTAGGAAATCCACACCTCCCGAAAACGTCCAGCGGCTGTCCGCGCAAGCAACGCTACGGCGGGGAAGCACGCTTCCTGCCCCTTCCGCCTCCTTGACAAGGCCCACCAGGTTTCAGGCCCACGCACGGCTTGGAAGCTTGTCCCTTCCAACACGCAAAACCCAGATCCACCGCGTGTCTGCGCCGCCGCCACCCTCTGACGGCCGGCTAATCCACACGGAGAATTGCTAATTCATCCAAATCAGAGGCAACCACTTCTCGGATCTGTGAGTACTATCATGTATATCTCAGATCCAACTATATGTCCAAGAGATGTCCGTAATTTACACCAGAATTCGGTTAATTTTGCATCTAGCAATTCGGTTAATTTTGCCGAAACACAGCGATCGAGAAAATAGAAACAAGCATATCTGTAGTTACTAGTAGTATCAAGTTCCCTACTTGCAATTCCCTCTTTGCCTAAGTACATTTGATCCCAAGCCCCGATCGGAAGATCTGATCCAAACTTGTACTCCCAAGGTTACTTGCACATATCACATTAGCACCACATGTCTCTTCTTACTATATACATCTTCATGCCTTAGCTGCCTTACACCTGTCTCGATGTTGTTACTACACATATGACATTAGTCTGTTGCAATGTGGCCTCATACCCCTCGTAATATAATTGAAGTAAAAAGGGATTAGCATGACAAGTATAACGCATGATGCACAACACAAAGCATGTACAAACATAAAAAAAATTTGCCTAAATTGCTAGCCATTTTTGCCTAACCCAGTACTGTATTATTGCCTAAATTGTTTGACTAATTTGCCCCCTTATACTTACTATTTCAGGCAGGTGATTATTGTGTCAATTATGAACCTAAACGAACCACCACCAGAATTTGATGAGGATTTTTTAGATGTACTTGGCTTGGATTCTATGATGAGCAATCCTATCTTTTGCACTCAAGTGGCTGGTACTACTGGTTTAGCGGATATTCCTGCTGATTTAGCGTATATTTTCTCGTAGAAGATTTCAGTCTTACACAAGTGGGTCGGGTCCCTCTTTGTTATAGCGAGATATTCCTGTAGTTTCAGAAGATGTCATTCCTACAGTTTCTGAGATCAGATTGTCACTTGAGCAAGCAAGGTTGGAGGATAGAAATGAAGATCCCTTTGCTGAAAATGCAGTTGTCGAAGAGGAAGAAGAGGTGTGGTCTACCCCTCAAATGCCACACAATGGCATGTCCTTTTCATCTCTAGAAGAAGCAAAAGAGTATTACAATTCGTATGCAAAGAGAACCGGCTTTTCAATTAGAACCAACACATCACGCCGGTCTGCAAATCACAAGGGAAATGCGAGAAGGTGCGTATGTGTGCAACAAGGAAGGCTTTGGCAAGAAAAGGGGAGGAGCTCGGGTTGCGATGTTGTCACTTGCTACTCGGACAATGATGAAGTCAAGAGGAGGAGGATAGTGCACAAGAGGAAGAAGATGCGCAAGGTGAGAAGCGGAAGAAGCTTGATGGTCTGTAAGAAAAAAGAAAGAGGGAGAAAATGATATATACAAACTGCAAGGCGAGGATGGTGGTTAAATTAATTGGTTCTAGGTGGCAAGTCATCTATTTCTTGGCGAGCACAACCATGATCTTGTGGTGAAGCCCTCACTCAAGAAGTTCCTAAGGTCCCATAGAGGGATTCCAAGGCATGAAAAGGATTTCATTGTTTTCCTACATGGGTGCAACTTGAGCACCGGTAGAATCATGCGGCCGATGATGAGCGAGTTCTATGGGTCTGCACATACCAATGGTGCCATATGAGGGCAAAGATGTTTCAAATTTTCGCTCCACCATCCATAAGACTGAGAAGTTCAAAGACATGCAAGAAACTTTGGATCATTTCAGAGATTTGAAAGAACAAGACCCAGATTTCTTCTATAAGATCAAACTTGATGAGAACCACAAGGTGGAGAACTTATTTTGGGTCGACTCAGCTGCAAGGCGAGCTTACAAAGAGGCATACAGCGACTGTGTTTCATTTGATGCGACCTATATGACCAACATGTATGAGATGCCTTGCACACCATTTATAGGAATCAATAGGCACTTTGTCGGACCTTTTCGGTTGGGTTGTGCATTCATAAGAAATGAGAAGACAGTTACCTATGAATGGTTGTTTCTAAGCTTTCTAGAGGCAATGGAAGGGAAGCCCCCGCTTAACATTATCACTGACCAAGACGCTGCAATGAGGGCTGCCATTTGCACTGTTTTCCCAAACACAACCCATAGGAACTGCAGGTGGCACATCATGGACAAATTTTCTGGCACAATAGGGCCCATCCTATCAAAAAATGATGAGCTAAATAAGGAGTTTGTGGATTGCTTGAATTATACCACCAATCCAGAAGAGTTTGAGTCAAAATGGTCTGCTATGGTACAAAAGAATGGTTTGGAACAAAATGAGCACTTTCACCACCTATACAGCATACGACAGAGCTTTGTACCAGCCTACTACATGCACAACTTCTTCCCATTCCTTCAGTCCACTCAAAGAAGCGAGGGCTTTAATTCTTTGCTCAAGAAATATGTCAACCCAAATTTTTCGGTGCTACTATTTGTAAGGCAATACCAAAAAATACAAGAAAAGTGTCTAGTTGCACAAGATGGGCAAGACTTTAGGACTGATGAGAAACGGCGGCGATGGTCAAGATATCCACTCGAGAAGCATGCTTCTGCTGTATACACAAAGAACATGTTCTACAAGTTCTCTAAAGAGTTCGAGAAGACTGCAGAGTACGATGTGAAGCCTGCTGGGCAGTACCAATACTGGATGGAGCCGAATAACACCTTTGTTTATGGATATGGAAAAAGGAAGTACCTTGTTACAGCAATTCAAGAAGAAGAGAGCTACTGTTGTGAGTGCAGCAAGTTTGATAGAGATGGCATAATTTGCTGCCATATTATGAAGGTGATGATCTGGTTTGGTGTGAAATCAATACCGGATAGATATATCCTTAAAAGGTGGACACAACAGGCAATTACTAGTGATGGAGATCAGATTGCAAATGTGCAAGCACCGGTTCAGATTGTGGCTCGTGGGATGCCATTGAACAACCTTAAAACAATGAGGTTCACCAACTCATCTCTTGCACTTGCGGCACTAGCAAATGAGGGATGTACATGTGATGAAAGCTATGCTATTTTGGAGAAGCATATCAAGGAGATGCGGTGTGAATTTGAAGAAATTAAAAAGAGAAAGATGATGAATACTACTACTACAGAAAATGCACAAGTTGGACCAAGTGCCTCAACACCAAGTGAACCTTTACCGAGAACAGCAGGTTTGAAACTAGCCCTACCCCTCCCCACTATTCTAGTCTATTTCATCGTAATAATAGTATTTAAATTTTTCATAGTTACTTATATTGCATTTGAACCTCCAGGTACAGCAGCTTGTCTGAGTATAGCAACTATAAGGAACCCCCCAAAATCGAAAGCTAAAGGGCGTAAGAAAGAGAAGAGGCACAAGAAGGGGATGGATGGTCAAGCAAAAAGGAAGAATAAGTGCGATTAATGCGCAAATTAGGCGGCCACAATGCAAAGACATGCCCAACAAGCTCGAAAGAGAAGCTCAAAGTCAAGAAATAGTTTAAATTAAGAGTAGAAGTTCAAAGTCAAGAAATAGTTTAAATTATGAGTCTCAAAAGATGTTAGTTCAAATGAATGAACGAGAATGTGTTTTGCGTTAAAATTTGTGTTGGCGCAACCCGTTGTAATGCTTTTTATACACACATCATATGTGTTCTGAGACTTGATGTGCCATTGTCTTTCCTATTTACTTAGTTCATCTTAGCTAACGATGTTGCTTATGCGCAATGGCCTCGCCTTTCATGAATTCCGTGTTCTTAGCATCCCCATTTTAGCATCTTCACACTTTCTTAGGCAATTTAGGTGTCATTCATTAGGCGACAATGTATTCCTAGCTAGGCAATTTAGCTTATTCTTACTAGTCAAAAAGGCCATCCCTTTTGTTGCTTATATGCTTGCTTAACTCTACTTGTTTTTCCCGCCCCATTCAGTGGGCTGCACAAGCTTCTATGAATCTTGTGGGGATGCCCATTCCACTTGTTCACTTTTCACTCCTCTTTTTGGGTTTTGTCCAAAATTTGTGTGGGGTTTGGGGTTTCATTCCATTACTTACACCTGTTTTCTCCTCTTCTTTTGTCCTTTGCGAGAAAAAAAATACGCTCAACACTTTGTTACCAGTTACGCTCTAGTTTCCACGAGAGGTTATAGGCACATTTTTGGTGTTGGACACACATAATTGCTACCATATTGCTACTAACTTGCGACAATGGTATTAAATTGCTTACCGGATTACTAATAACTTGCTAGACACATATAATAAGTATGGCTGATGTCGGCCTTGCCTCAAACTAGACACATATAGTGGTAGCGGGGTGTACTAAAGTTGTATACTAGGCTTTACCCTTTTTTGGAAACATTGCAGCATAGGCATTCATAGCGGAGAACATTACAAAATTGTTTTCAGCCTTTACATTATAAATTCAGCTTCTCCCTCAATCCTTCGCATCATTATCTTTGTGAGTTAACCACTTATGCAGCAGAAGCTTGCGTATATTAGGGATGTCACTCTCCTTGAAGTATTGCATTGAGCGTCCATCCCAATGTTCAGCATGCATCAACATATGAAAAACCACAATCATGGCTGCAAGGCCAAAAAGAAATATAGAAACTTCGGTGTAGATAACACAAGGTGGATATGCAAAAAGCTAGCATTAGTTAGAAGCTAAAAAACTACCTACTTGTTGGACTGAATTGGAACACCAATATCAACAACTTCATAATTGCATATGGGCCTCTTTTGCTCATATTTATATTTGGTCCAAAGTTGTTTGATTCTAGCTATCAAGGTGTTGCAGCACTTTCGTAAAAGAGCTTCATCTTCCGTAGTTCTCATTGAGTCTAACACCTCAAACCTATTGTTTCGTAGGTTCAAGACAAGCAAAAAGTAGTGTCCTACTTGTGTTGTAGATTTGCTATCTCCAACCATTTGAAGGGTAGGGAACATCACCTGTGTTGGGTTGATTATTATCAAAGCATGGCACTAAGAAACAAAATATCATCTAAGACAAAGCGTAAATACATGTGAGGATATGAAATTACCATATTACGATGGTCTAGATGGTTATCCGGAGGCCGAATACACATGAGATCTGTCCGTAGTTAGGTTGCCTGTTTGGATGAAGGTCTCACGTAGAAAATTGCTAATGAGAACATGAAAAATTGCTAATGAGAACATGAAAAATTGCATGTATGTTCTTTCTTTGCTATGCTTTTTAGTGGAAAAGCAAAGGCTGCTATGCTATCTTAGTGGAAGAGCTAGCTGCTATGCTCCTCTTAGTGACATGCTTTGACATTGGCAAAAATGATATTGGCATAGCAGCACAAAACAAATAAATAGGGAAGCGATAGTTGCCTAGAATATTAAAATTAAGTGTTCGGGTAAGTCCGCATGCGGGGTACTACTAGTGGTGCATTACTAAAGTTTGTGCTACTACTAATGCAGCAAAATTGCCTCAACAAATTAATAAAATTGCTAAGAAAAACATGAAACATTACTTGATACTAAAAGAAGAATTGCTTCAGTATAGATTTGTAGTAGTAGAAGAATAATATAAGAAAATACGAACTAACCGAGACTTCGTAAAAGGTAGAACACGTTTGACAGCCTTTCTATTGGTGTTATCAATTGTGTGGATTGCAATTTCAGCTCTTGGGCTCATTAGCTTCCCACCAGGCTTCACCGATTGAGCAAGTTGATCTAGCGTCACAAAGAAGCTCCAGAAATTGATTATGACAATGCTGCACACATAAAAGAAGCATGAAATGAGCATAAAATAATTGATTTCATGATTATCAGGTAATAAAGGAAGACATAGTTATGGGCATACGCACTCTTGAGCTTGTTTAGATGTAGTAGACCTTGAATTTCCATGTGCACAAACTGCAAGCATATAAATCACAAACATCCTTGCTGCATTTGAAGCTCTTCTTTTTTAGCAAAGTCAATATAAGGTGATCACAAAGCGGTTGCCCTTTTCTCGAATCCTATTTGGGTGAGGCCGATAAGCGAGGTGTAATCAAGAATTTCCACTAGCAGGCTCCTTAGATGTGGATGGAGGAGGAACAGGAATGAAGATGTAGTTGCCTCGAACACAACTACCTGGTTTCATAGTTTTCTTGCTAATCTCAATACGAGCATCATTTTCCATCTTAGCAAGAATCTCTTACGGTATATCGACGGTGAGCACCGAGAACCCGATGTCAAGTTGTTTCAACTTCGGAAGTCGCTCTCTCGGGTCCATCTTGTGAATATACAAACTTCATGATGTCAATATCTGGGGTGTAAAATCCAAAGGACAGCGGTCGCCACCATGTGTGTCACCCGTGTTGGGTTTATTATGAGTCCAAGCAATATAGGAAAAAACATATAAGACGAAACATAAATAGTAGTAAAGATGCGAAGTTACCAAGTGGGAGTCTAAGCTTATCTCTCCTTCTTTGTGAAGTGGATTTGGGCTTAGGTTACGGAGGAACAATTTCTATTGGTTGATGTTCATAAGTTGATGTATCATGTTTCTTATCTTCAAGTTTCTGAGATCGCAACCTTTCCAAACGGACATTAAGTGGGACAAGATCGTCAATGTCATCCACATCAGCTTCAACATGGGTGGATGAATCTATAGGAGGATCTTGCTTTTCAATGTCTCCATCTTCGTCCTCCAAAGATAGGGGGCATATTTCCAATCCCATGATAATCGGAGGCACTATCATGATCCGTATCACAATCTTCATCCTCGGAATCCGGAAATACAAAATCCTCTTCATCTTGATCACTTTGTCGGCGTCTACATTTTCTTCACTAAGCAAATCATCTTGATTCTTCACACAAAGATTCACCTTGACAATATGTAGCATTCTACTCATTGACCTTATGCGCCTTTGTGCAATGTCGGGTACACCTTGTGTCGGTTTGGAACAGCTTTGCTCTATAGTGATTACGTGCAAAGGAAGGTTCACATTCGGAGAAAGTATTATCTTGAGCAGCCCTAGAACGCTTGGAACGCCCTCCGGCTGTTCACATTCAGAGAAGGTGTTATCTTGAGCAGCCCTAGAACGCTTGGAACTGCCCTCCGGCTGTGTTGCGGGAGCTTCACATGAAGAAACATTTTCCAAAAATGTTCCAAGAAGCTCTGTGAAACCAGAGCAGAACTGGGTAACAGCAGTGTTGAGCGTACTTTTTTTTACGCAAAAGGACAAAAGAAGAGGAGAAAAACAGTGTAAGTAATGGAATGAAACCCCAAACCCCACACAAATTTTGGACAAAACCCAAAAGAGGAGTGAAAAGTGAACAAGTGGAATGGGCATCCCCACAAGATTCATAGAAGCTTGTGCAGGCCCACGAATGGGGCGGGAAAAACAAGTAGAGTTAAGCAAGCATATAAGCAACAAAAGGGATGGCCTTTTTGACTAGTAAGAATAAGCTAAATTGCCTAGCTAGGAATACATTGTCGCCTAATGAATGACACCTAAATTGCCTAAGAAAGTGTGAAGATGCTAAAATGGGGATGCTAAGAACACGGGATTCATGAAAGGCGAGGCCATTGCACATAAGCAACATCGTTAGCTAAGATGAACTAAGTAAATAGGAAAGACAATGGCACATCAAGTCTGTGTAACACATATGATGTGTGTATAAAAAGCATTACAACGGGTTACGCCAACACAAATTTTAACGCAAAAACACATTACGGTTCATTTACAAAAATTAGTAGTAATAAGAACATCATTAGAGAAGAGACCATGTACAAACCTGATCTGAAATGCCGCGGAACCTTTGCGGATACAAATCTTCTTATATCATCCATATGGAACAATGAAGTCTGTGGGAGTACAATAGCTTGATCCTTTCAACCCGAACACATAAAACATGTACATGCCAATGTATCATATTGACATTGGGGGATACTTCAGTGACAAAAGCAAAAGCCACATTGAGGTAACGATACATACCTTGAGCTTTCCAAACGAGCCATCACGGTTGGTGTCTAACTTGATGACACGATCCAACAACTGCCTTGACCATGCTGCAATTCTAGGCTTGGTGGAAGGGATCTGTATGTTGTCAACCACAAGTGAATCCACATATATAATCTGCAAAAGATGACAATCAATGAGGTCATCAAAACACAAGAACAAAGCGGGGAAGATGTGGAAACATATATAGTACGAAGAAGATGCAAAGCTTACCACAAGGACAAGAAGGCGACTCTTAAAAAATTTTCTTTTCCCCTTTTTTGTTTGCTTGCGACTTTAAAATCGGTCAACAACAAAGCGGCACCAATTCAACTTGTTGGCGGAAGAAAGATCAACAATGGACGGGTAGCACCTTGGGCTAATAGATATGCCAGTTGGAGGACACAAGAACGTTGAAACTACTACCATCGGCCAGGGACCTTAGGAAATCATCATTGCTTGTCCTATTATTCTTCAACCTTTCCAATATAGAGTCAATAGTAGGTGCTTTGTCCCCTCATCAATACCATACTCCTCATGGATGAAGGTGATTGCATCAACATCAAGCTCATATTTAACTTCATCACCCTCATTTGGAAGCCCAAAAACACTACACAATCGATTCAGCATTAATTGCAATCCTGCCCCTTCCGAGGAAACACCGGCTCCGATGAATCGGCATCATAGCAATCGGCCATCAACCAATTTGTAAAAATCTGCGGGTAAGGTCTCTAAGCAATTTTTAGGAGACCACCAAAACCGATCGTCCTTATCCTTTTCTTACGTGATGCGGTCAACTTTCTTGTATAGCTTCACTAGCCTAGATGGGGTAGCCCATTGTCTTCGAGGCCGAGAATAGGAGATGGATTGACAAAAGTTAGAAAATAGCGGCAACTAAAATTTGAGTGAACAGAACATGTGAATACAATAATAGAGCTAACGGATTGGATAGACATACCATAAGAACCGTTGAAGACGACGAAGCAGTATGTTGGCTTTGCTGTCGTCTACCCATTTCCTAACACAAGCAGCACCTAAAAAACCATGTTGGATGAAGGGTTCAGCTCATTTGGCATAAATATAGGTAAAATCAACAAGATAGACAGGAACTTTAGTAATTTCAGAAAAAGCAATAATTTCAAAAGCGGTTCAATAATCTAAGAAAAGCAGTTCAATAATATCAACATATGTCTCAAAACAAACTAGGATATACTAATTCGAGTACAAACCGAGCAAGTATACTAATTCGTAGTACAAACTAGGTTGTCGAAAAACAAAGACTTCAGAGGATTCCATTCAAAGCAAGCCGCTCAGGATCAAAAATCATGTATGGGCATATTGCCATACCCATTAACACACGTAAATCAACAAAAAAAAAAATGCACTTGAACATACAGATTAGTGACTCGGAGAGAGATGCTAACTAATCACGAACACAGATTAGTTAGGGGATATGAGTTAAAAGTTAATTTGAAACAGGTAAGTCGATCATGTAAAAGGGTTTTTGAATTAATTTTGCCCGATGCATTTAGCAGACACTAAGCATTCGAGAAAAAAACAACAAAAGGTTCAAACATCTGTCCCTGTCCTCCTAGTGCTGGAACTATGAATCATCCCTAAACAATGTGAAACAGAGCTCAAATCTGCGAGGTAGAGTATCAAAAATCCTACACCATTGTAGTGCAGCAAAACACATTTACATCACACTACTCTAAAACATGGTACCCTGCATTCCACAAAAAGCAAAACAGCCAAAACAAAAAAGTCGGGCGCCTAGGCAAGCTCCAAAGAAGACGAAGCTCGGTCGATGCCGGCGCCCAAACCAACCTCCGACCACCCTGAATCGAAGCTTCGCCCAACCGCCCCATCCTATACCCCACGAAGCCATCCCCAGTACAAAAAAATTGATGCATGCATGATGGTAAAAATTAGGTGCGATTGAAAACTCACCTCGATCTGGGTGACAAAAGGCCGCGAGGGAAAACGATATAGATCAAGTACGAGGGGAAGATGGCCGGAGTGAGTGCGGCGCTGGCCGTCGGCGAAACCTACGAGCAACCCAAATCCGCAAAAACATCAACATGATCCCCGCCCAAAAATCGCATAAAAAAAGGGGAAAACCCCATAGCTAGGATCTAAGCATGGCGCCGCCTAGGCTAAGCATCCAGCACCAAGAACCACGCGAATCGAGAGATCCGAGTTAGATAGGGGAACAAATCGAATCGTGTGAGGGGGGAAGCGTAGGCGCGAGTCCAACTCACCGTGGATCGCAGCCGATGAAGCTTGAGCTCCACCTAGATAAGGGGGTCGGCCGCGTAAAAAGGGTAGTCACCGACGGAATCCTCCTGGCCGCCGAGGGCGAGGCATGCCGCCGACGGAGAGGGAGACGGCGAAGCGCTCCGCTGTCCTAAGAGAGAGGCCGGGGGCTCCCGATGTTTGAACAGCTTCATCTCACCCTCTCTCTCGACTACTAGGCCAGGCCACCCCGCGATTGGGAGGAAAACTCCAAAAGCCACGCGATTGGGATGCTCGATCGACGGCGGAGGGAGGCGTGCGTCTTGGCGTTGCCAAACGCACGCACAAATAAACAAAGTCATTACCAAACTATTTTTATGTCTAACCACTTTTGTAGCGCCATTGAAGTAGGCGCCGCAAACCCCCGATCGACCTGCCTTGCATGCGGGCGCGTCCCCCCCGCCCAGCGTGGCAACTTGCGCCCGGAGCCAACGTGGGCATGACGGGCAGTAGGGGGCGCCCGATGCATGGCGCGGTCCCCGCCGGCATGCCGACGTAGCGGAGACCGCGCCACCAGGGCCGTGGCGCCGCCTCTTTTGCGGAGACAGCCCTGGCCGGCTACATGTGACAGGGGGCAGGTAGAGGTAGGAGGCAGCTGCTAGCCTAGTAGGGACAGCATGTGCCGGCGTCAAAAAAAAAAGACAGCATGTGCCGTGTATGGGGTCGGGGGACATTGCTTTTAAGTCCCATCATCATTCCCATTTCATTCATCCGCTCAAGTCGGAGCCAACGATGTATAACAACGCTTCCCCCTCTCATATATCCCTATTCATCTACCGTGGCACGTTTTTGCCCATCCACGCACCCAGCCCACCGCCGACAGATTGCAGCCACGGCATACGCCTCGAGGAGCTTCCCGGCATCGCCCCTGCCTGATCGAAATAAGAAAAAAAAAATGGCGAAGCCCCACAAAGATTTGCACCCCCGCCTACCCCGATTAAGAAAGGAAAAATAAAAAAACAAAAACGAACACGCACGGAGGTGTGTGTGGTGTGCGTCTTGTTGAGTAAGGCGTGTGATCGTACATAAATAGATACTACAGCCTACAAATGTACTTCGATGAGAGGCTTAAAAAAAAAGAAGTCATATCTATGGTCTAAATGTTACCACGACGACATATTTGGTCATATTATATAGCAAAGAGAAGTCATATTCAGCTAATTACTCCCTCTATATAGAAAAATACTAGTCGTTTAAGATATGATCACTCCTACTAAAGAGAGATTAATTAGGGGTATTTTTTTTTTTCTGTTTTGCCCTTATTAAATATACGGAGGGAGTATGTGTCCATCGATATTCGCATCACAATAATATTTTGTCCAAGACAAGAATTGAAAAAAAATATTTCACATCAGAAATTATTATTTATTTCAAGCTATTTTGACTTTTTAGTTTTAAAATGCTGTGGTGAGATGAAAAAAATTAGAAAAAACTTAGTGTAAAAAAAATAAATTTGGGAGACAAGTTTTGAAAGCCACGTTTCTATGCTTTGTGGGATGAAGGGAGTACCTCCAAATAAATTTGGAACGTAACCCCGTCCACATGTACCTTCAAACGAGGAGAGTGAGATGGTGGCATCGTGAGGTTGGGCGCCGGGAGCATTGATTAGTGCGTCGGTCGCTACAATTGCACAAGAGTACAGAGTGTAGGCAGCTTGGCCGGCCCGCACCTAGTCTGACCTGCCAGGCTGGCCGCGGCCGCCACAACATGTAGCCGGCCAGGGGCTATCTCCGCAGGCAAAATGGGGGCAATGCTTGGCAGCCTGTGGCGGTCTCCGCCACGCCGGCATGCCGGTGGGACCACGCCATGCATGCCGGGCGCGCCCCCCTCTGCCATCATCTGCCCACGTCGGCTCCCCGGGCGCAAGTTGCCACGCGGCGGGGGGGGCCGCGCCCGCATGCATGGCGCGATCCACAGGTTTGCGCAGCCCCACTTCAATGGCGCTACAAAGTGGTTAGACACGAAAATAGTTTCAGTCCCAGTTTTTTTAAAATTTCTTTGGAAAATCAGTTAAAAATAAAAAAAAAAATCCCTCAAAGTAACTATGAAAGGAAGCAACAAACAAGGATTACACCAGCTTAATATATCGACTCCGGACAGCAGCAACAGACAACGAATCCATCAACTTACAGCCTAGTTAGTATACAAGATAGTCTCTTCGTTTATAATAAATAGCTTTGAGTATGATTTTCCCTTATAATATAATATAACAATAAATAAATAAATAAATAAAATGTGATTCTGTCTACGTACTTTCCTCGCTGTATTAATCGTATCTTCAAACTAAAATGTTACACTGGACGGAGTTGGTTGACGATCTAGACTCCACGCCACGGCCGACCATGTCTTCGACCCAGCACAACCACTGCACCGGAGTGACGATAGCATTATTGGTGTTGCAAGTTGGAATTGAAAACAGTCAACCACTTTCTCAAACCAATCAGCTAACAAAACACCGCGTGCCGTATGTTTTCTCTACTTTATTCTCAACTTCATGATGAGAGCAAAGATACAGTCAAAAAGGAGAAGACCGATTGTCATTGACTTCTATCTCATTGCCCCAGGCAGGCAGGCAAACCCCATCCATGCCGGCAGCGCGTCCGGCGACTGGAGCTGCCCCATCGAGCCTGTAGTCAGGTGAGTTCTTTCTTCTTCACTGTAAGCTCATCTCTGCAACATCCATTCCTCAGCTCTTGCTGGCTTCGCGTCAAGATTGTAACTGAATCTTAACACCATCTCTGCAATACCTTCAATTAGCAGCTGCTGTGCCTGCCATGGCGCCTTTCAATCTCCTCCTCTTCCTCCTGCTTGCAATTGCAACTCCGTTGATCACTGGGCAGCCCTTCGACTACCCGACGGCCAACCTCTCAACGCTGTGGACCAACAACAACTCCCTCAAGCACACTGTCACCTATACCGATGGCTCAGTTGTACGGGCCATTGTTCTCCGGTCGCCAAAGACCTTCTTCGGTCCTTCTTTCGCTGCAGGGTTCTTCTGTGCCTCCGCACCCTGCGACAATGGTGCTTTCCTGTTCGGCGTCTTCATCGTCTACACCAACAGCGGTGGCGGCATCACCCAGACAACCACTGGCATTCCACAAGTGGTCTGGTCCGCTAACCGATTCCACCCTGTGAAGGAGAACGCCACCCTCAACCTTACTGGGGATGGCGACCTGATCCTCTCTGATGCTGGTGGCACTGAAGTCTGGTCAAGCGGCACTGTAGGCAGGTCCATTGCTGGCATGGAGATCACAGAGCTGGGCAACCTGGTGCTGTTTGATCAGAAGAACACAATAGTATGGCAGTCGTTTGGTCATCCGACTGATGTGCTGGTCCCTGGGCAGTCACTACTGGAAGGTATGAGCCTCACTACAAATACCTCTGCAACAAACTGGACACAGAATCAACTATATATAACTGTTCGCCAAGATGGATTGTATGCCTATGTTGATTCCACACCACCACAGCCCTACTTCTCACGATTGGTGAACAAAAACAAGACAGGAAACCATCCGACACAGTTTACCTTAACAAATGGCAGCTTTGGTATCTTTGTGCAATCAAAGCCAGATCCAGATTCAAGCATCGCACTGCCAGCAGCTAAGTCTACCCAGTACATGAGACTTGAATATGATGGACACCTGAGGCTGTATGAATGGTCTGACGCTGAAGCAAAGTGGGTCATGGTCTCTGATATTATCAAGATGTTTCCTGATGACTGTGCTTTCCCCGACGGTCTGTGGGGGAGTACGGTGTATGCACAGGAGGGCAATGCAGCTGTCCCTTCCAGAGTAACTCTACTTCAAGCTATTTCAAGCTCATCGACGGGAGGAAGCCGAATGTTGGTTGCATGCCTCTGACTCCAATCTCCTGTCAAGAAATTCAGAACCATGAGCTATTGACCCTGAAAGATGTTACATACTTCGATATAGATAAAAGTCACACCATTGCAAATGCTACAAAAGTGATGACTGTAAGCAAGCATGCTTGAAAACTGCTCCTGCCAAGCCGTGATGTTCAGGTATGGCCAGGACGAGTCCAATGGTGACTGCCTGTGGGTCCCGAAGGTTTTCTCCTTGCAATCAATACAACCTCAGATTGTTCATTACAACTCCTCTGCTTACCTCAAGGTGCAGCTTAGCCCCTCCTCTTCTGCAACTACTGCAAATAAAAAGACGGCAATTTTAGGTGCTGTAATTGGAGGTGTTACTGGTATTGTACTGGTTCTCATTGTTGTCACTCTTTTATGTACGAAGGAGAAGGAAGTACCACGAGATAGATGAAGAATTTGATTTTGATCAATTGCCAGGAAAACCAATGAGGTTTTCTTACGCAAAGTTGAGAGAATGCACCGAAGATTTCGGTCAAAAGCTCGGGGAAGGTGGATTTGGTTCAGTTTTTGAAGGGAAATTAAATGAAGAAAGAATCGCTGTGAAACGTTTGGAGAGCGCTAGACAAGGGAAGAAAGAATTCATGGCAGAGGTTGAAACGATTGGTAGTGTTGAGCACATCAATCTTGTCAGACTGGTAGGATTCTGCGTCGAGAAAGCACATAGACTTCTAGTGTATGAATATATGCCTAAAGGTTCCCTTGATCGGTGGATATATTACCGTCACAATAATGCGCCTCTTGATTGGAGCACCAGGTGTAGGATCATTCTGGACATTGCCAAAGGCCTATGCTATCTTCATGAGGAGTGCCGGCGAAAAATTGCTCATTTGGACATTAAACCACAAAATATTCTGTTAGATGAGAACTTCAATGCTAAATTGGCTGATTTTGGATTATCCAAGCTCATAGACAGGGATCAAAGCAAAATAGTGACTGTGATGAGAGGCACACCTGGATATCTGGCACCTGAATGGTTAACGTCGCAAATCACTGAGAAAGTTGATATTTATAGCTTTGGAGTTGTTGTCATGGAAGTAATATGTGGAAGAAAAAATATCGATAATTATCAGCCTGAGGAAAGCATCTATCTGATCAATTTGTTACAAGAAAAGGCTCAAAACAACAGGCTGATTGATATGATTGACAAACAAAGTCATGACATGGTCACACACCAGGATAAAGTTATTCAGATGATGAAGCTTGCAATGTGGTGCTTGCAACATGATAGCAGTCGAAGGCCATTGATGTCAACGGTAGTCAAGGTACTGGAAGGTACAATGACCGTAGAAACTTCCATAGATTACAATTTCTTCAGTTCAGATCCAGTATTGTCTGTTCAAAGTGATCAATCAGCATATTCAGCTCCACCGCTGGCATCAATCATATCTGGTCCAAGATGAAATGTATCATTGTCAGTAATGAATAGAAGGAACATCCATGTTGTACTCTTAGGCTTTGTAATTGCTTCTGTACCTTATCTGATTTCTAATTTGGAAGTATGTTTCAGATAGCATCAGAAGAATAATTTTCGCAAATTAATGTTGTATTTTTTTTCCCCGTGAAGTTGTAACTCTCTACATCCAGAATAGAAAAATAGTTAATCTAATTTTGCATTGTCTCAAAGCATATAACCAAGCCGACCCTTACGCAAGCAATATGTACCCAGTATCTGAGAAATACTCTAGAAAAGTTGTCTGCTCAAACTCGAGGTAAAGATTTATCTGGAGCATATAACTTCTACATGCACAATCTTTAGCGTGACTATAAAGAACATTCTGCAGCGCTATTGGTACTGGCAATGGAACTTTAGTATGTCTAGCTACTTGGCGCATTTGATTCAGTTAGTTTCTGCTAGCAAGCACACAGATGCAGCACTGACAGAGCACCCGGTCACCTTCCCCACAAATGAAAACACGTCATATGAAGTCTCTTAAGTGATCCAGGTGCTTCAAAGCATCGTCATTATTTGTGTGTTTAGGTCATTAGGATCACCTTGACCTCATCATACTATGCAAGGAAATAACAGGATGCCAAATCTCCATAGCTATAACAAACACTAGCAAACAAGATTGATACCTCGGTGATGATTCAGGAACCCAACCACAGTACTAACCTGGGAGTTCAACTTAGCAATTTCAAGATTCATCCTTGTATTTCTTGGTTAGTCACCCAGCAAAGCAAATGTCTTCCCAGCCTGCAAAGTGCAGAGTTACATGAAGGTCATCAAAGTAGAAAGCAATGGGTTCAGTTGTAGAAAGAAAAATACCATACCCAGGGTTAGGATTGCTTGATCCATTCACCAACTGGTTTCTCAAATAAAATATCATCATCCTTCTTCAGCCATTTCATTTCAGATTGTCATGATTAAATGAAACAATGTGCTATCCAATGCTGTTAGCTTAGAGTTGGCATTGGCTAACACAGATAATCTCGCTACTTTCTTGTGAAAAAGGATAGAGAACAATCAGTCGACTGGAAAACAAAGAAATTTATGATCAGTGTGACATCTGCTTCAAATATTCTTAGAGGAACCAATATAAGGTTAAGATTTCACAATCAAATAAGAGCAATAGACATCTGCTTCACCTACTGCCATTGTATAATCTGGTCATCACCTGCATGACTGATGCTTCGCTTATGCAGTCAGCAATGCTTGGTGAAAAGGTAAAATAATCAACTTGAATAGTTGAATTTCCTGAGGCTTGTATTTAATCAGAACAAATGAAATTCATTACTTTTACATACATACAAACGCGCAAAAAGGAGTGTGCACAAGCTAAGTCACTACGATTAAAACAAAATCAAGTCACAAGATTTAAAGCTAAGAAATACTGAAATTAGATGTGTTCATCAAAAATACAAAAATGTGTGTGTGTGTTTTCATATCTACTGACCTAATTTGACAAAAAAACAAAAATTGCAAATTTTATTATAAAGGGACATACATTGTCTGTACGCGAGGCATGAGACATCCATGTATCAGATGTAATTCAATTTAGTAATCTAAAAGGCCATAAATATCATAAAATTCAGTTTGCAAATTGCAGTGCAATGTAATCTCACTGCCTTCCTCGTTCTTACGCTCTCTGTCCACCATTTTATCTTCAGATGCCACAATTTCTCATTAAATTTCTGTGCACATGTGTATACTCTGTAAAAGCGCCTATAATGATGGGATGGAAGCATAATTCACACCACAGTGATACACTTATCGAGTCGGCTGCTTGAATGTAAACTATATGGTTGAAACAGACAAGATAATAACTGACCAAACACTACGAGGATATCCAGCTACAGTTTCAGACAGCACTTGGCGCACAAAACACAAGGCATTCTCCGCCGTGTACTTGCTCTCGCAAGATTTTGGGGGCATACACTTAAACCCTCACAAACACTTTTACACAAGTGTCAATCCAGTAGGTCATTTCGAATGTCGTGTCCAATGGCATCCAAATCTATCTGATCCGACGAGTAAAACGCGCAGCAAGCCTCACCCGGATTGGTCCGCCGCTACTCGCGCGCAAAGGAGACATCCTGCTCTCCGCCGCCACGGGGATGCTCGTAGCAGGAGCTGGCTGCGCCTCTCGCTCCCTCCTGGAGAGGCGCCGGCGCCGGGGTGTTGGCTCGTCGTCGTCGAGGTTGGCCAGGCCTGAAAGGCTGAAAAGCATTATTTGGGCTGAGATGGGCCTCCGCATCTGACGGGCCTTTTGTAGGGCATCAAATAGGGCTGTAAGCGCCGTGGGCTTGATCCCTTGGTTCGCCACTGGACTACAGCGCTTTTCTGGTTTAGTGGTTTTTTATTTTTTTTTACTAACAAAATTTGCTCAAAAAAACCAAAATGTATTACAGACATGGAAATATGGCGTCGCAAATGCAGAGTGAGAAGTCATGAAAATCCATTGCGGAGTCTAGCCAGAGTGAGAACTCATGATCCACTTGCTTGGTTGAGTTGCTTTGCAGTGGCTGGAAAGACAGTCTGGCAGATGGGGGGATCCTCGAACCGAGCCCCAGGGTGCAGATGCAGCAGACGCAGACCGACTCCCTCCTCGCCGCCTCGGCCAGCTCGCCGTGCGTACGGACGCCGGGTATTTTTAGCGAGACAGGATAGGATAAGATAAGATTAAGCCCTGCAACAACGTGCGTCCCTGCATGTGCAGCCTTGCTTGCTTGGGCCCTTTTCCCGTTTTCCCCCTCTCTCCCCACTTCTCATGGCCCACACCTTATCCCCATCTCCCTCTCTACTTTCTCTCTCTAAATAAATGCACCGCTACGTACCTAGTACAGCCAGAGCCAGGTATATACTCCGTATATATACAAAACACAAATACTGTACCTTGCCTAATGACACTTGCTCAATCATCATCAGCTAAAGAAAGCAAACTTGTTGCAGTACAGTAGCGGCGTCATAGTCATAGGATGCTCCTCCATTCCATGGCATCGCATCCGTCGCCCCCTTGGAAACCTTAAACAACACCTGCCATTGCTATGTTTATAAATATAAGTACACTAATCCTAGCAGCAAAGCTAAGTAGCTAACCCTCCATTAATTAAAATTGCAACGGCGGCGGCTGCCGCGACACCTCGCCGACGCCGCCGCCGCCGGTCTACCGATTCGATGCCACCGTCCGGGGAGACGAGACGACGTAGGAAGAATCCGGGATTGATTGATTAACACCAAGGTCGGTGGCCGTGTTTGGGTTTTCTTTTCTTTTTCCCCCTCCTCTTTACGTCCCTCACACACCTCCCAAAGCCACGGCACAAGAAAAACTTTATATTTTATATATTTATACATATAATATTTATAAATTACACAAGTCTGCTTCGTGAAACGTTTAGTACGTGGCAACTCGTGGTTGCTACTAGTTTCGACGAGTATCCTTTTATTTTAACCTCTGTTTTTGTAGAAATCAAGCAAACCCTCAAGTCAATCATGGACTGTGCCACTAGACCTACTACTGCTACTATGCCATTGCTCTCTTCTAGTCTTCGTCTCTTCGACAAGGAGGGAGTTTGCTTGTGCCATCACACTTGGGCCGCCTCCTTTTCAAGAGAAAGCTACTGCTGCCTTGTTAGAAAAGAACCCTTTTTGTTGCTAAAAAAAAGGAAAAGAACCCTTTTTTCTTCTTCTTGTGCTGTATGCTTAGATTTGTCGCTGCCTTCTTCTAACCAATTAACCATGTTGCTGATGTTATGGTGTCAGCAGAGGAGAGCGTTTTCTTTTCCCTTCCCTTCCCTCCCAACAAAAACCAGATGGATTTCATAATAAAAAAGAAAACAACTGGATGGTGCTTACTAGTAGCACTAAGATGGAGATTAGGCAGGCGGGCCTAGGACTCATCACCCACCGGTTTTTGTCTGATCCCACAATTCACCACCACCAGCATCAGCAGCAGCTTCAGCAAATGCAGAGACAAGAAGAGAGCAACACGATTACACAACACAACAGAGACCACTCATCACCTGAATGAATATTCTTCATCCCTTTCCTTGTCCTTTCTTGGCACGCATGATGATGATGATTACGATTGCTCACTCCTAATGATCGATTGAGCATCGCGAGTTACTGTAGCATCGATCAGCGTATCACATGTTACCATTGGTTACTTGAAGTTCTGCACAGCCCTGAAATCCTGATGATGCTGTATTATTCAGACCGACAGAGCGATAATGTTCATGCGACATTCAGGCAGACCGACAGAGCAAGTGTTCATGCGACGTTCAGAAACATCGCATTCGACAATTCAGAGCCGACACGATCGACGGTGGCAAGCACAAGGAATGGAGTTTCTCGTTATATGTATCTTGATTGATGACCATGATTATATAGCCAGTAATAACAGACCAGTAGCACCAGTGGCAGGCAGGCAGCATTACCAGTAACAGCATGCATGCACCTAGACATCAACTGAGGATAGGAGGGAAGGGAGGAGGAAGAAGAAGAAAGAGAGAGGCTCTGCTCTAATCTTGGCTTCTGCTGGCTCACTGCTAGTCGTAGTCCGCGCTGTGGAGATCCGTCATGGAGAAGGACCTCGGGGACCTAAACGAGCTGTTCCTCGCCATCTGGCCGCCACCGGCACCGGAGGTGGCGGCCACGCTCAGCCTTGGGGACGGGAACGTGGGCGGCCTCCTGCTCCTGAGCCCACCACCTCCGCGGCTGTTCTGCTGCTCGTCGTCCTCGTCCTCGTCGTCCGCGCCCTCCTCGTCGTCCTCCTCCACGACGGCGTGGTCCGGCGCCAGCAGCGGCGGCAGGTACGTGGTGGCCAGCGCGCTGCAGGACGCCCGGCGCCGCGACCACGCCTGCAGCACGCGGCGGCGCTTGTTGAACAGGTTCTCCGGCTTGGCGATCTCCTTGGCGGCCGCCGTCGCCGCCGCCTCCGCCAGGCTCGTGAACGACTTGGACTTGCCCGCGTAGAAGTTGGACAGCCCCCGCCTGCGATTTCGTTCGTTCATTCATCATTGTTAATAAGGATCATTAATTAGGAGGTGGAGGACAAAAGAATCACGATGGGAATGCATTGCTGATGGAAAACTAGATAGATCGATGGTTGGTTGCTTGATTGCAATTTTTTTAAGCTGGTAGGCCAAATCCGATAGCTTTGTCAGCATGATGAACAGAAAACGCATTGCTAAGTTTGACCAAATGACCATGGATGGTACTACTACTTCTGCTACAAGTACCTAGGATTGGGGGAAAAAACAATTTTCTTTTCCAAGCAACTCTTATCATTAGAGTACTAGTAGTAGCTACTATTAGTAGTTGGATCTGAACTAATCTTTATAATTTCACTAGAAGAATACACCATCTTGCAGCTAAAAATCGGATATTTATCCGTAAAACATATTATCTCCAGCAGCGGTTTTGCAGAAACAATAATATCTAATTTCTACTGACAAGTAACAAAAGCAGCTACTCCGTAGTAGATCAAGAAGGGGATTTATTAATGGATAGCAGAAGAAGAACAAGTACAGTAACAAGCAGCTTACTTGGTGGGCAGAGCATCCTCCAAGGACTCGAGCGTGGCGAGCCCCATCATGCCGAGCCCCTGCGCCTTGCTCTCCACCTCATCCTCTTCGTCCTTGTCGGACGCGGAGTTCTCGCCGATGGAGGAGCTGTCGGACGACGCGGCGCCGATGGACGAGGCCTCCGACAGCGCCTCCGCCTCCTCCTCCTCCTCCTCGTCCCTCCTCACCGCCGCCGCCTCATCACCATGCTCTTCCTCCTCTTCTTCCTCTTCCTCGTCGGGGACGGAGAAGAAGCCGTTGGCGTTCCTCATCCGGTCCGCCTCGTCCGGATCCGGCTTCCCGCTCCCCGACCGCCGGAACCCGCCGTGCGCCGGTGGCAACCCCGCCGCCACCGCCGTGGACATACCCTGGCCTCGCGTACCAACCAGCCAAGTAACCAGCCAACTACCCACGGAATCAACCGACCGACCCGAGCGATGAGCAGCGAATCCGACCGGGCAGAGCCTCCGCCGCGGCGCACCTCGGGCCAAAACACCCGAATCGACCGACCGGCATGCAGGAGGAGAGCCGCGGAGCGAGAAGACACAGGAAATCTCGGTGCGCGAGCTAGCGAGAGAGCTCGAGATGGATGGATGGGTGGGCGGGCGTGGAGGGAGGGGGAGGAGACGGGCGGGGAAGGGAAAGGGAGGAGGGGGACAGGATAAGGAGCTGGACCCTGCCCCGCCAGTGGAATTGTTTGTATAGTCGGAGAAGAGAGAGAGAGAGAGAGAGAGAGAGAGAGAGACGGAGACGAGCAGCGGGCGGCGGTGCGGTGTACCTGGTGGATGAGGTGTGGCCGGTCTCTGTCGGTCGCTGCCGCGTGGGCCCGCTGGCTGGCACCCAGCGTGGGCTCGGCCCAGGGTAGGCGTGTCCAGGGCCAGCAGGGTGCATGCAGGCCGGCCTGTATTTTCCTGCTCACTCCATCCCACGAATAAACGCAAATTTCTATAAATTCTGTTTGTCCGTTTATCTTATTTAAAAATTGTAATAAATATTATTTATTTTGTTATAATTTATTTTATTATTAGATATATTTTCATAATAATTTATTTATTTTGTTATTTGTATATAAAAATTAAATAAGATGAATAGTCAAACAACAACCATAAAAATTAAAAAAGTGCATTTATTCGTGGCATGGAGGAAGTACGTATAAACTAGTATGGTACATGCTCGGCATGGCACACGACAAGTCTCCTCGTAGGCATACAGCACAAACCGTATGTATGTATGTACAGTACAGTACAGTATACGCGAGTGACGTGGCTGGTGTTTGTGGCTGTGGTGTGTGTGTGTCCCTGCACCCTGCTGCCTGCTGGACCAGGAGACGGACGACGTACAGTACGTAGGTGCTGCCGTGGCGTGGCTCGCAACGACGTCACGAGCAGATAGATACCGGAGGAGGAGGAGGATCGCTTTCAGGATTTCTGCTGCGTTTGGGTACTTTGGATGAGATGAGAAGGCGTTCAGCGCGAGATTTGGTAACGCTGTCCGGAGTCCGGACGGTAATTGCCTTCCCTTCCCCGCCAGGACGCTGACGGCGACGGCGACGGCGACGGGTGACGGCGGCCGGACAGGTTTTCCGGGCGCCGCGCCGGGTTTCATTTCACCACCTCATCCATCCAGTAGTTGTATTTCCAGTTCCCCGGTATCAGCCTCAACCAGACGGTCAGCAGTCAGCTAGCCTCTGGTTTTCGTTTCGTTTTATTTTCTTTTCTTTTTTTCAACAAACAATCACGAACGGACTTACGTACCCATCGACGTCGCTTCACCGGTCATCGTTCCAGCAGTATTTTCCTATTATGAAGATCGGTGATTTTTAACTTATCAGTCGTTTTAATATTATTTTTTCTCAAAAAATTCAGTTATTTTTAGTTTATTAACGGAGCCATTACTATATACTCCGTATGTTTTTCCGCTCTAATCAAGAACCCATAATTATCACACCGTCCTTTGATTATTTCGGGGTATATATATGAAAAGATCCTACAGTACTTTACCACATCATGCACGATCATGGCACGTGACCGGAGCACGTGATGTTGTACGGAGTTACCATGGATAAAATATAATTATCATATCTATAAACCGACTTGCATATACGCTAACGAATAAACAAGGCGGACAACGTACGAAGAACCAAAAGGGAAAAAAATAACCGTTTCCCACTTTCTTTTCCTTTCCGACGACGGACTACGACGACCGTTAGCTAGCTAGCTAGCACGACCAATGGATCGAAGTGGACTTTCTTTGCCCTGGTAGCTAAGAAATCATCATCGAGAGTCCAAAGTAAACTTTGGCAGACCTACTGCGGCTAGTATATATATAGTCTGAGTACCAATTCATTAGAACAACTAGCTAGTTCATGGAGCGTCACAGGATATTTGGCAAGTCAAAATACCTTCAAGGATAAAGATTTTCTTGTGGTATTTAAAGAGATGGGTGCTGTTAACTAAAGATAATCTAGCTAGACGTAATCGAATGGTGACTCAAATTGTTCCTTTTGCCATTCCCCAGGAAACCATTAATCACTTCTTTTTTTGATTGTTGTTATGCTAAATTTACGTGGCGTCTTTGTACACTTCTTGTTTGGTTTAGCCCCTCCACTTGACTTTTCGAATTTATTTTCTACTTGGTCTAAGGGAGGTGGTAAATCTCGTGAGGCATTATTATTAAGCTGCGACATCTGCTCTATCTTTGGACAATATGGATAACAAGAAATGAGGTGGTTTTTGATAAATGTAGACCGAAATCTTTTTTGCGGGTTCTATTCGGGGGGTACTCACTAGCTTCGGCAATGGGCAAGACTGCAGCGGCCGGCGTGAGGGTCTCACTGGAGCAGCTTCGTTACATCTTTGCCCGATTCTTTGGAGACGTCGACCCTCGAATTCTTCGGCTCCAATGGATGGCTTTCAAATAGGATTATCGGTCATGTTTAGTCAATACTTTTCCTTCGAACTTGTTGTTTTTTCTTCATGGTGTAACAATTTGGAACGTTGGGTTTTATGTCCGATGTGTGAACTTTGTAAAAATTGACCTAATTCTACCTTTCCGGTAGATGAAGCCGGATATATACTATCCATTATCTAAAAAAAACTGGCCCGGTGCATGGTTCGGTTGGGATTTTATAAGGGTGTGTCTAAATATCTGTCAACAGATTTTATGCCTCCAAATCTGTCAAATTTTTGACTAATAGGAAGTTGCCACGTCTGTGTTTAGAAAATGACAGATATGGAAACAAAAAATTGTCAGATTTTAAAAACGCACCAAAGGGTAAAATAAGATCAGAACCCATATTTGTTTGGCACTTATTCGTTCGTACAATTTTTGTTGGAGGGAACTTTTGGTTTCAAAAACTGACATCAAAAACTGTTTTTTTTGTTGCCTCCAACACTGACACCAAAAAACTGTCAGATTTCAAAAACTGTCAGTGTTGGAATACCAGGGTACAGTGGCGCATTGCCACTAACATTCACATGCTTTTCTCAGCAATAGCAACAAATCATACAAGCATATATTTTCCATTTTGTTTAACTCTGGTACAAGATAGAACCGGATGCTTTGTAAAAGCCAAATCACATGCAGAAAAGCATGAAGCAACTGATATAAAAAGAAAAGAATAGTTATCATCTCTTGGGCCAAAGCTATATTATAATAGGTTGCTCGACTAAGGAACCTCATGCGCAGCAGCCGCGGAAGTGACATAGTAGGCGACAGTGATACCGCCATGGACGAAGCACATGATCCCTCCGAAGGGCCAAGGTATGGCCATGAGCGAATCCACAGGATGTCTTGGACTTTGGAGTTGGACATGGCACTGCCAGCAGCAGCGAGAATGTAGCAATCAAGGCAATCTTTCATTAGTGAAACCGCGTCGCGGTACTGGAAAGAGGAGCCAGCCACGTCATAAAAAAAATATTGACCGTCGGATCGCGATCGGATGGCTCAAAACACTGGAAATGCCGCTTTCATGTACACTGTTCATGTACTGTTCACATACAACTTTTACTATTCACACAAAAATTCCTACGCGTACACGAAAACGTAACCAGAAAAATAAATTAAGCCATTTTCATTTCCAAAAGTTTTCAGAAAGTACATGAATAAACTAGAACCATTGTAGGGCTTACCAAAATATTTTCAATCTCTTCTTCATCATCCAAACATACAGAATAATTTACAAATTTCTCTCATTCGTATTTTATCAATAAACTTAAGAAGTTTATATTTCATGCATTCTAACTCCAAATTTCATAATTCTTCCACCAAAAATCTTCTAAAATAAAACCGTACATATTCAATTTATTTTTCCTAATTTTTCGGTGATTGTTACAAATGCCTCTCATTTGCATTTTGCCAATAAACTTAAGAAGTTTATAACTCATCCACCCTAACTTCAAATCTCGTAATTGTTCCACCAAAAATCTTCTAAAATAAAACCCTACATATTCAATTTATTTTTCCTAATTTTTAAGCTGATCATTACAAATACAAATAGCCTTCTTCTTCAGTTATAACATGGTACGACACAGATCTACAATAAATATGATTACACCCTCCTCTGTTTTAAAATTAACATATATTTATTTGTATGTCGATAGTTTTAATACAAAATAAAACCGTACATATTTAATTTATTTTTCCTAATTTCCGGTGACTATTACAAATGCCTCTCATTCGCGTTTTGCTAATAAACATAACAAGTTTATAACTCATCCATCCTAACTCCGAATCTCGTAATTGTTCCATAAAAAATCTTTTAAAATAAAACCCTACATATTCAATTCATTTTTTATAATTTTTGGTAACTGTTATAAATGCAAATAGTCCTCTTCTTCAATTATAACATGGTACGACGTGGACCTACAATTAATATGATTACGTCCTCCTCTGTTTTAAAACTAACATATATCTATTTGTATGTCGATAGTTTTAGTAAAAAATATAATTATATCCATCCTAACTCTGAACCTCGTAATTCTTCCACAAAAAATCTTCTAAAATAAAACCCTACATATTCAATTCATTTTTCCTAATTTTTACTTATTGTTATAAATACAAACAGTCCTCTTCTTTAATTATAACATGGTACGACGCGAACCTAAATTAATATGTTTACGTCCTCCTATTTGTATATCAATAGTTTTATTAAAAATATAATTATATAACCCCTATAAACAATTAAATATGCTAAGGATCAACAAAACTAAATAATATTTACAAATAAATAGTTTGCAATTTTTTTCAAAAAATTCAAACTAACATATATCTATTTGTATGTCGATAGTTTTAGCAAAAAATATAATTATATAATCCCTATAAATAACAGCTTCTGATAAAATAAAATTACAACCAGCGAAGACCATATAGAATCGTATTCCAACAATTCAATATACTAAAAATTGACAAAACTAAAAACATTTATAAATAGATAGTTCACAATTTTTTTTAAAAAAACCAATTTATGAATAATTAAAGAACTTAAAATTAATATGAATATACAGATTACAAATTAAATACATATAACATCAGGTAATAATCAAAATTATATAATGTCATTGACCACAAAATAGAAAGGTTTCAAACAATTTAAATGACACATATTATATGTTACATTAAAGTTAATGTTTTGAACATTACTAAGTCGTGCGTATAGGTTTTAAATGGCCTTACAGGTGCTTTGTTATTTAATATTACCCACTTAATACAAATATACACACTCTAAACCCTTAAATCCTCATCATTTTTATTGTAACACATATTAAACCATTCAAAAAAAAAGGAGGGCTACTTTAGCGCGGCAACGCCGCGCCCAGTTCTAGTCCTATCAAGTTGCAGAGCAATTGCCATTAGCACTGATTAAAAAAAACTGCTAAGTTATGTTAGTTCTACCATCGTTCATTGTTGTGGTTCACGCTCCTGATGGTATACTGTTTCTTGTGCAGTATTTGCACGTTTTGTCGATCTCCATAATTAGCCTCAAATCAAATAGGATGTTATCAAGTATTCCATCTAGAAGGTCCATCTAGCTGATTTGCAAAAAGAAATTTTATAGACAAGTGAATTTACCATGAGAGAATTATGGTAGTGCCTGCTAGTCTTCTGTTAATGGACATCTTGAACTCTTGATGAACTCAAGCTGAGAGCAGATATAGGCACAACCACCAAGGGAATTAGATATCGCGTGGGCAACTACCAGGAACTGCAACAACAAATGCTAAATTGGTATGCTTTGTAAAATGGTTTCTCACTTTGGATGAAGAGAATTGTCACCTTCTTAACCTGTAGAAACAATATTCAGTGACACACAGTATAATCGAGAGACCATTAAGCTAAAATACAAAGCTAGCAAACACATCTATTCAGTGACATGTAGAAAAAGAAAAATATAGCCCATAGGCCACATGAACATCATGCAGTACCCCAAAACAAAACATGCGCAACTACAACACTTGAATAAGTTATCTATCCATGCAACTTCTAGTAAAAACAAACACACCACACACGCACAATATAACATTGGCACGAGGCATCAGCCTAAACATGAGTGATGCCCTAGAAGGTAATGGATAAAGAAAATAAATGATATGCCAAAGAAAAACTTCAAAACTTCTAGCTGTCTGCTCAGATTTGCTTAGTACCAATGACCATTTGGGTTAAAAGATAAAAAAAGCACACCTCAATTCCTGGATGGTTGAAGCAACCAATGTAACATAAGCTCTATCAACTTCAGCCATTGATGACTTGAGGCCCACCATATGTGTCTGGCTGCTTTGGGGGTGCTCATGAGAAAATGACACCAATTCTGAAGCTCAAACATCATTAGGAGGCAATGGGTTGTCATCAATCAAATAGCTGAAAAGCACTGAAAATCAAAAGAACAATTAGCTGGTAGACACACACAAACACAAACACACACACACACACACACACACACACACACACACACACACACACACACAGAAACCCACCCACCCACCCACCCACACACACACACACACACACAAACCCACACACACAAACATCAACTGGACTAAGAAGGGTGCACGTACTTGGAGCAACGCACCTTGAACTTTACAACATCCTTGCTCCTCTTGATCTTCACTGAACCGGCATATGCTTCGGCTGCAGATTTATTTCACAAATAATTAGACAAAATGCAATGAGATAGATACAGAATTATATAGTCAAACACACACAGACAGAGAGAAACAGAGATAGATACATACACAGGGATAGGGAGATACACACACACACACATATTGAGACTGACACAAAGATACACACACAAAAAAACACAAACGCAGTAGCACAGAAAAAGGGAAACACGATAGAAACACACACACACACACACACACACACAGAGAGAAACACAAACACAGAAACAAACCAGGGCACACACATATAATAAACAGAGAGACAGAGAAACACATACAGAAATCTCGAGAAAACACCTGTCGAACTTACAACTCATATAATAAAATCATCAACACACACAGAAACAAACCAGGGCACACAAAAACTCAGACCCACACACGGACAAGCAAACCAAAAAAAATACAAAAACAAAAAAAAAAGAACAACACACAGTCACACACAGAGAGAGACACACACACTCATGCTCACACTCTCACGGACACACACACACACAACACTCACACTCACACTCACACTCTCTCTCTCTCACACACACACACACTCAGGAAAAAACATTAGAAATAAACATGATGATTCAGTCCAATTTTTTTTATGCTTCTTAATTGGGTGCAGGCGTACAGCTATATCTGAACATGTGCGAACACATGCAAAACCCCCACAAAGGCATACACTCACACCCCCTACACACATATTAAGACCTACAACTACATGCAGCTTGAAGATCAACGTCCTTAGTGAGATCGACAGATTCACTGAGGGCTCCGTAGATGACGGGCACGTCTTTCTGACCATTGTGGCACCACGTGACGTGAGACAACTGAAATTTATTTGGGGAAAAAACCCTGGTGCGAATCACGGGCCAAGCCGCGCTCGAACGTGTGACCGCCTGCTTCGACGCTGGGAGAGTAGACCGACCAAGCTAAGGCTCATTCCCGATTCAATCCAAATTAAAGCAAGGAGGTGCATGAAAAGCTTTCATTGTTTGCTATCAGAGCTAGTGTTTGCTTCTTTCTGCAGAAAGATGGCTAGGTTACGTTAGTTTAGCCCTGTAGCTTGAAGCCAACTTGGTAGGGAACAAATGCTGATACAAATTGGCATGTAATAGACATCTGTATCCTACTATAAAATAAATATATGAGACTATCCTACTGTAAAATAGTGTCCCTACACCTGATAGCACCAGGGTAAATGTCAAACAAAATGTCAGCCAGGTTGAAGGATCAGACGAGAGAATACATAAGCTAAGAGCAGGAACTAGGACTAAACATGTTGCGACACTATCAGCTGATAGAATTGCCCCCTGGATGGCATGGCAGAAGCAAAACCAACGTTATTACAGATTAGAAGGCAGGAACCAATTTGTAAATGGAACAGTAGCAACACATACTAGTAAATAGGCAAAGCAACTCATTGGAAAAAGACAGATCTAGATAGGAGGGCCAATCAGACCTAGATAGGAGGGCCAATCAGAACACCTAAATCCCACCTAACGATAGTAGCAAACCAAATAGGCAAGCATGGCCTCAGAAACCTCGACACCGCAGGCACCTAACATGCAGAATCTGAGCATAAAGCGCATGCCCAAGCAGAAAAGAATGCACGTGCGACCCAAATGCTGTACGCTGAACATTCAAAAGGACTAGTAATTCGGGTAGTTGTTGCAGGCTATGGCTAGTCGGAAAGATTCAGAGAACCAATTTGTGAAGTGGGCGAGGAACAAACAGGCAGTACATCTCGTGATACTGGGTTCGATCTACTACGCTGCTGCCACCGCCAGAGACCAACACCACGCATAGCAGCAGCTCCTCAGTAAAAGACAGCAATCGACGAACAAAATATATGAAGAACAACTGCACATACAAATTTGACAAAGGCGTGGTGGAGTTGAAAAACGCATGGAAGTCCAGAGAATCTCCTCGCAATCGACCGCGGCAAAGGGGAGCGGCGGCGAGACTCTTGCTACATGCACCACCTGCGCGACCGCAACAAAGGAGAGAGGCGGCGAGACTCGCCCGTACGACCGCCGCGGAGGAGACGAGATGCGGAGCCGATTGGGGAAAGGAAGTAGAAAAGGACGGGCGCGGATTTAAAAAAAATAAAGGTTTTCGAGTTTCGACGCGAACATACAGCGTTACAGCCAAACCTCAACACGAATCTGACAACACATCCAACGGCCTAAAATCTGACAGATCTAAAGCAATAAAAACTGTCAACAGAAATATAGCAAAACTCATTTTATAATATGGCAAGGAGGCCGGACGACTTGCTACGCGAGACCGACATTGGATGATGATGATGATGCATGGATACTTGGATAGGATAGAGATAATGACCCTGCGCTAATCCTCGTAAACATCCATCTGAGTACTATGTACATATGTACGTATTTATGTATGTTGACCTCATCCAGCTGGCCTCGCGTCACCATTATCCGTGACTACTTTAGCTTTTGTGTATTTTTGTCCCCTAAAAACCAAATATATATATACATATAGAATAGAGTCGCCTCACATATACGTAAACATGTTCACCGTAAACATAAACGTCATATCCCTATGTATAAACTCTTTTGAGAAAATAGATTGAACCGATAAATCTTTAGATTGACAAAATCATCACAGATACCTCGCTATTAATGAGGATATCGCTATTAATGAGTACGTTTTTTTAATCTAGAGTGACAGAGCTGAGGGGACAGAGGGCATATATATGATTCCACTATAAGGAGCATTCTAACCAACTCTTGGTCTAATTAACATCTCAATGATCAACGTGTATATAGCATGCATGTTTATGTGTCTCTCTATATATGTTTCTATTTATTCTATTTCTAATAATCAAGTGGCGGAAGGTTTATCATTCTTTCTTTGTTGACAAAGGCCAATGGAGATCCAATGCAACCAACTCAATTTCTCTTGTGTCTATACATACAAGTCAGAGTAATGTGTCCAAACACGGTGGATGTTTCGATTGCAAAACAAGTGTTTCCATGATCCTTCGCTTTCTCCGGTACCTATGTGAGTTTATTAACTGTTCATACATGGTACGGAGTCTAATCTAAATTGAACTGGAACCCAATGTGCTCACAGATAATAAATCTCAAACCCAATAATACAAGTTAGCCCAATGCATATCCAAGCACAGTAAGAAGTTTGGATCTCAAATAAATTGAGAAATATACACGACGTGATTGCTAAATAAATAAATCTTCAACACACAAGTCATTCAGATAACCCCGTAACAAGTTAGTAAGCGTCTGGGTCCAAACCACAAATATGTTTTTTGCTACTCCCTTCATCCCAAATTGTAAGGCATTCCGTAAATCTTGAAGAGTTAAAGTTTTTCAAGTTTGACCAAATTTATATAATAAAATAATAATACTTATAACACCAATTAAGTATCATTAGATTTTTTTATTGGTTATATTTTTATCGAATATCTATTTAATGTCATAAATCTTTATAGTTTATTTTATAATTTTGGTTAAATTTTAAAAAATAACTCTACATGGTTCTTGGAATGCATTATAATTTAGAATGGAGGGAGTATTATATAATTACGCCGTACGTAGCTGTTGGTAGCAAAATACAACATGCAATGCAACGAGGCATGCATGCATGTTAGGTGGTGCGGCTAATATTGGCACGGAGATCTGGAAGAGAATCCCGTCTTTGCTTATTTTATTTGGCGCATCGTTGGCGCTGCATCGTAGATTTCAAATAACTATATTATCATCCAGTCTTAATTGTCCTTTTCTATGTTCTTGACAGTGGATCGAGACATCTTCATCTTCATCGGCGCAACAGATAGGTCGATGGCTTGCTTATATTAAGTGTGAGGACCGACAAATTAATACAGGCACCTGGATGGGCAGCCACCGTGGGCACTAGGGGTGGCACGTACGGCCTTTATGGTCCATATCTTTGACTACTATTTCTAATTTCTAATAATTAAATAAACTTCTGAACATATCTCTACCTAATAATAAAAGACGAAAATTTCAGCCCATCTATTTTCGTCCATCCATTTTTTTTGTACATCTTTTTTTTTTGATCTGTCTTCCTCTAACTACTAGATATCGCGCTTATATGAGGCTCATTGTGTCCAGCATGGTATAGAGCCAGATTCTAAAACGGATTGATTCATATATGTGACTCGAACTCATCAGAGTCCTAAATTAAACAGAAAATGATACAAGAAATCAATTTAGAAACAAAAATAGAAAAAGGATACAAGTAGTCCCACTTCTAATTGCCATGAGTTCAAGTCCTACACGGATTTTCCAAAACAATTATATATCTATCTATTCTTTCCTTTCTAATATTATTTCTAATAAAAATATATTGTGAGGAGTTTATTTGATTTGCCGTTCTTTATTTTTTTATTTTCTGTTTTTTATATAGCGTTGCTCCCTCCTACTCAAAACTGGCCAATACGTAAGCATGCATCTATCCAGTTACGTGCATAAATAAATCATCTAATTGGTAGGTAACAAGTCTTTTATTCCCTTTTTCACCCAGCCAGTTCATCTTTGACTTGATTTTGTTATTTCTCTCTTAATATTCTCAAATCGAACATAAAGTCCAAGGTATTTACGATACATTGTTTTCAAATTCCATAATTGTTGTTTTGATCTATTTTTTGTGACTATATGTTTTGGTCCAAAGGGCATGAACCAGAGTGCACCCAGCCACCACCACAGTTTGCCTATCTGGTTTTTAAATAACATAGAAAAAATCAACAAGCAAGTAAGGGAAGCTCGGCGGGCATATATATATAGAAACAAAACACGTAAATCTACATCTATTATTCATTGAACGTCTTCTTTCTCCATTTCTATTTATCGTTTTTTGTTATTTTCACCATAAATATAAAAAATAAAAAATATTTTGATATTTGAGCACTCGACCTTTTCTTAATATAAAAATAGACATTTTCACCTCTAAATTATTGATGTGGTAAATCATTGATGTAGTTTTAAATCTAAACAGAACGCATCGCAGTACTACAGAATTAACATGACAATACTATATTATACCAATACTAATATCTCTATCTCTACCACCTAATAATAAAGAGCCAAAATTTCAGCCCATTATTTTTGGTCCATCCATTTTTTTTCCACCTCTCACTAGCTAACTCTATATATATAATGTTTTTTTAGCTAACTTGAATAACTATGAATTGTAATCCGAATAGGTTTCTCATGAATCAACCGCGTGCATAGGAGATAGAACGGGAAACATACTTAGAGTCCTATTTGTTATCTTATCTTTTTCTCTTACGTCTCTTTCTTTGTTTCCATATCATTTTTCTCCTACGCCTGTTTCTTTTTTTCTGTCCTTTTTTTCTTTTCGAATTTGCTTAAGGTAATTGGAATAGGTATCTAATACAAATAGACCCATCGACACCCGAGTAATCTGAATAGGAATTTGAGGAAAAAAAAAAAAATCTCTGCAGCCACCACGTATACCTAGGTAAAGAAGGAAGATTTATATGGAAATAGACTATAAGATGATTTTGTAAAAATAAAAAAGTTAGAAACCGACTCATATATTATATAATTTCACAGAAGATAAAAAGTACATATACTATTTTTTTTTTAATTTGATGAAACTTACCATATGCTAAAATTGATCAGCTGTGGCCCTTTGGGATGACATCCCCTTAACGGACTCTGTATCAAATCCGGAAAAGAAAACAAGACAATAAATCTGGATCCTACACTAAGAAGTGCTAAGTATATGCTCCTAAAAAGGATCCCGCAATAGGAATTACTCGATGGAAAAAAAATCAACTGGCACAAAAAAAACAAAATCTTTGGGTCAAACTCTGACCGGCAATAGTAACAGACATGTAGACATTTTTTCTAATCGGATTTCAGACATTATAGACTTGATACAATCCATGATCAATGCAAAAATATAAAACTTCTCCCCAAGCGGCCAGCCGGCCACCTAGCCAAATTTCCCTCGACCGTGATCTACTTCAAGAAATTGCCTGCTAGGGTCGGTCGCTGAAAGTTATTTCTATATATCCTACACGCCTACCAAACACAACTATGTCTAATTTTAAATATTTCTAGCTCTCTCAAAGATGCCATATATGTAATTACAAAGAAATAAATAGAAGCCAAGTGGGACATGACGTGATCAAATAGTTTTTTGTTTCAAGAGGATCAAATAGGAATAGACAATCAGTGAAAAGAAGTTGTTGGGAGTCCTTTTGCAAGGCGAGCCCATGACTCCATGATCCCCGTGAAGCCAAGCCGTGACCCTATTAGTCTGTATCGATCTAGGCCGGTTCGTCAACTACAAAGTCTGTGTCCGTCGTAGTTGCCTCCTAGAAACATAAGCTGATTCCACGTCGGAAAGATGAGCTCGCGGGAGGTGCTCATGGGGGCGTCCTCAAGTGCGAAGTTTCAGATGTGCAGCTACAGCTCCTCGGCTCCGCGTTCGAGACGCTCACTGCTGTTGTAGTGACTTCTACATTGTCACAGAGGAATTAGGGTGCTGGACGACCAGCTCCTCATTGGCTTTGTGTTTGTGCCGCTCGCCGCCGTCGCGGCGATGCCAGCATCGTCGCGTGGGGACTTCTAGCTCTTATCCATTGACCTTTTCCACTCGCCCAGAGATGTCATCTGGGTCACCCACTCACCTAGCTCCTCTCGCCCCTGCATTCCTGGTTCCCTCATCAACATCGTAAATCAAAAAAATTGGAACAAATGTCTTCACCATTGTTTCCTCCTTCCTTACTTCTCCAATCTCGACTAAGAGCCTCTCCCTCTCCCTTGCTTCTTTCATGTGGTGGCGCCACGAAAGTGCGGGGACAACGAGCTCAGGCAGTGCAGGTCATCCTCTTCGGGGCGATAGGGAGCATCGCGAGCGGCCGGATGGCGTTAGCGTAGGGAGCATCGTGAGCAGCCGGATGGCGGACTTCATGACGCCATCGACCAGCGGATGCCCATCCACGTTGATGTAAGGAGATTAGAGAAGCTCATGAAAAGAGACGCTTTGTCACGCTTAATGAGATTGGTTAAAACTTTCGATAGTCTGGTGTATAGTGGTTGAACTTATCACTTAGGATTGGTCACGACTAAACGTATTGTGACAAGAAAGACATAATTGTCTCCCGTTGCAACGCACGGGCATTTTTTCCTCAAAACGTGTGGCAGCCATGACTTCCTATTTCAAGATGATATCAATAAGCTAGACTATGTCTATATGGAAACGGATAGAAGAAGCAACCATGACTAAGCATAAATAAGCAAAACAATTTCACGTATGAATCTATCATGTAATGTGGCAATTCTGATCAAATACATATATAAAATAAGCATACGGATCATATCGATCTAACAAAAAAGGTATAATATTTCTTCAACAAACCAAAATAAAACTAGATATTCGAGAACCACGTCCCACGTTGCATAGCCGATTCAAACTATAAAACAAAGATGGATCTACATAGATGTAAATTAAAGCTATAATATATTACGAGTAAATATTTTTATGCCTTCTATTCATTGTCATGATCGTCATAAAATAATTATTATAGCTAATAAAATTTATGAAAAAAAAAAAAATATAAATAAATATATAATCTTTTTATTTATTTTTATTATTTTCTATTAATTTTTATAGTTTTTTCTTTTCTCATAGCAACGCACGGGTAGCCAATGGTCCAATTAATTAAATCATAAACTAAAATCTTGAACAGTTATTGTCCAGTTTAGTTAGACAAATACTATGATTCACTTTATCAGTACCAGTGAAAGACATTATGAGGATTACCATGTGGAAAAATAGAAGAGTTCTTCTAGGCCAGTCCTTTGATGCAATGGTAACTAACTCCTTGCTGACTATATATAAAAAAGTAGAATTACAAAATTTTATGGGTCTAGAAAAATGTCATCGAACTCGATATTAAACTGTAACACGTACCAACGTATAGGTAGTGTGAAATTAAAATTATTATATATTTACTAAATATGTTTGTGTTGCAATAGGAGAAAAAAAAATCTTGATTTTAATTTGATACACATTTAATAAGACATCTTCATATTACCATTAACATTAAAAAAATTTTAGAAGGAGAAACCATAAATATGTAATTATTATATGGGTCAGCATTTTTTATAAATGTTTGGGAGTTTTTTCTTTCCGTTGCAACGCAACGCATGTTTGCTAGTTTTATTTTATTTATAAATAGAATTGCACGTTACTCCCAAATTGTTGTGGACGACGACCGTCCATCTAACTAGATAATATGACACTAGTGCACATATGAGATGCAGTTTCGATTGGCAACCTCCTGTTCTCTCAGTTGCATAACCAGAACTACGAATCCAGGACCTAAGACCCACCATCTAGTCTCGGGTACGGTAACTGGGACTAGAGGGGGGACATTCAGTCCTAGCTTGTTATACCAACCGGGAGTAGAGGACCCTGCAGCCAGGGCCATACCATAACTAAAGGGACAATCTCTAGTCCCTGTTGGAATAACAAACTGGGATGAAAAAACCTTTAATCTCGGTTTATCACAACAACTGGGAGTGAAAGTGGTGAATTAGTCCTAGTTATGACCACAAACCGGGACTAAATAACCCTACTGAAAAAGACTAACACAATATTTGTTGTACAGGGGATTTTAGTCCCGGTTGGTGGTTCTAACCGAGAATGATACTTCCTTTAGTTTCGGACCGAGATTTTGGCGGGGCTAAAGCCTAAAACTAAAAGTCATTTCTCTACTAGTGTGAGTGATTATAACCACATATAAATGAAATATATACTCGCTCCGTTCTAAATAAACCAATTTCTACCGCTACCATTAAAGTCAAACTTTTTTAGTATAACTGGATTTTATAGAAACCAAAGATAACAAATATCTATGACCTAAATTAAGCACACTAGGAAAATATATTTTGATATAAGTTTGATCAAACTAAAAAAAGGCTTACGAAAACTCTACTATTTATTTAAGAATGGGGTGAGTATTTTTGTATCATTTTAGGATAAAATGGGAAAATGTCTGTATTAGATTTTTCGGAATTACACATTACAACATATACGCTCATGACGCATATACACTTACCCCTATAAATGCACGCACACACACGCAAATTGTACCTCTATAAGCATATTTAAAAACTTAGCTGGCAAATTCCTGAGATTGATGAAGTCACTAGAAGTGCCTCGCTGTCGACAGGAACACCGTTAAATCCTTGAAAAAATTCGCTCCCACGGGAAGTTCAAGCCAGACTTGAAGTGCTACCAAAACTATTGTAACCTAGACGTGGGAGAGGATACGACTTTTTCTTCTTTATTTTTTTTCTAATTATTGGTTAATTCATTCAATTGTCATAATAATTCTAAAAATTAAGTGCTTTGATTTCTTTGGTATCTTACCTCCTAGGAGGTGGGACAATTCTATACTAACCATATGATCTCTAATTTTTTAGTACAATCGTAGGCACTCGTTCACATATCTATACTAAGCACAGTGGCGGATCCAAGATAAAAGTTTTGGGGGGGCTAAGTTAAAACTATTTAGATGACATGAAGTTATGATTTTAGCAAAACTAAGATCTAAACCTATTTTTGCTGCCATCAACTTCAACCTCAAGCTCCTCGTAACCTTCTCCCAAGGCTAAAATTTCATGGGGGTGGGAGGGGGGGTAAGGGAGGCTCCAAGGAGGTGGGGCTCTAGCCTCAGCCCAGTGGCAGATCCGCCCTTGACTAAGCACACACTATTTCAAGATTGAGCTAATAAATTTCGAGATTGACGAAGTGATTATAAACAATACGTTGTCGTTGGGTATCGCCAACTGTGATCGTATAATGGGCAGACGTTAGCTACAAATTAATACAGGTGTATTCTCCTTAGCTTGGACTATGTACGTACATGACTTTGATGTTGGACGGATGGATGAGGTTGATACGTAAAGTATGCTAGCTGTGCATTATATATGTGGAGTCAAACACTAGAAATGGCAAAGATAAAGTTAAGTGGTGTGGCTGTAATAAACTCATGCATCATGCAATCATGCATGTATTGGCTAAGAGATATTCTAAGCATCTCGTGCTTTTAATATTGCAATGAGCCCCCCAGTGGAGCTGTCGAGCTATAGAGGAAACAAATAAAGAGGATTCGATCTATCCCTTTGTGGGGCAAAAGCTAGATTTTTCTGTCAAGGTTGGATCATGATTCGTGAGCAACCACAATTGACAAATGGATGGTTGGTTGGTAGTAATATTTATTTAGGGTTGCTGTTAGAACCGCACAACAACACAAAACTTTCTAGCTCCCTCGTGTAGCGTCCGATTGAGATGAGTCCTGCGGTGGTGTACACACTCGAACAAGAAAAAGTTAGTCATACAGAAGGCAGAAAAGTTGGCACTGAGCAAGTTGTTAAGAATCATCAGCATGTTAGCTCCTACCTGTCAGTCTATAGCAGATTCTAGAAATCCATGCATGGATTATTTTAACCCTGAGATAATTAAAGCAAATTAAACCAGCTAATTAACATGGTGCTTATGCTACTACTATAAGCTTCATAACTCAACAATATGCATGATCTGTCTCATACATACACCAATGCAAAAAAGAGTATGGACACTAGCTAGCAAAAGGGCTAGTTCCTGGTGCAACTTTCTTCTCACATCTAGGTAACCAGTACATACTCCCTCCCTCCTGAAAAAAAAAAAAAGCAACTACGGGTTACGTGCCGAATAAAGTAATTCATGTTTGATTAATTTTTTTAGTAAATAGTATTCACATTTATAAATCTAAATAAATTGATTCTAAAAATATATTTCATAATTAATCTAATGGTATTAGTTTGATATCATAAATATTAATATATTTTTATGTATAATTGGTTAAATTTAAGATACTAAAATGCGATATTGTGCTAAAATTGCATTCTTTTTTAGGACCAAGGTAGTAGTAGCTAGTACCATAATATATATGTTTTTCTTTTTTTTTCTTTTTTTTTTCGCAGGCGGCGGGCAATATAGCAATATATGCATGCATGCATGGTCCAAATGTATGCAGGCCACATGGCTTTGTGTACACTTACGTTGTCCCCCACTACCACTAATCTCCAACCCAAAATCCGCATGTGCATGCACACCCCACAATCTCATTGCGCCGCCGGCCGGCCGGCTTTGCACCCGGACGCCATGTGAGAACTGGTGCATCCTGTCTCGCAATTGGCGGCCTGCCTTCATCAACGCATTATATTATGCATGCAAGTTTATATCAACCAACAAATACGTACTCCTGATGAATCTGTCAGTTACGGTATGATTTTTCTGGTTTTGAAGCACTTGCCAAACGCTGATTTAAGAAACGGGTTTACGATGAAGCCATCTAACGTTGCTTCAACGATTTCGTTTGTTCCTCGGCTGCACCTTGAGTGAAGCTAGTTATACGAAAAAAGAACTGGCAAACAAAACCTTATCTGAACCTCATTCGAAGATATGTACTCTCTCCGTTAAGTTTGACTTGATTTATAAAAAAATACATATAATATTTATATCTCTTTATTAAAAAACTAAATTTAAATATTTTTTAATAATACTAAGTATATACCATAAAAATTAATATTTTTAATATATATTTAATCAAAGTTATTTCTTGTGAAGCGATCGAAAACGATTGATACCCAAGGAAGCATGGATGATAGGCCGCGTCTGTGCTTGTAGCTAGGTAATCTTGTAGGCAAATTTGAGCAAGAAATGTCCGGCCGTGTAACATGCATGATGACCTGCACTTTTGGTGTGCGGCTGTGTGATGCATGCATGACACAACAACAAAGGCATAAAATTAACACGCACGCGCGTTCGTTGGAACGACAGTAAGTAAGTAATACAATGCAAGTCGTTCTTATGAAAAAAAAAAAAAGAAAAGTCCTTGGATCCATATGAATATCTCATCGGATCATTAATTGTGTGGCTGGGATGGAGCCGACGTGCCAAGTAGTAAGATCACTGACCGTGACCGGTCACCCAGCTGATCCCACAAAATATATAAAAACGTAGTACGTGTACCGGATGGACGAGTGGATGATGCATCGATGGTCAAATCAAATAAAGACGAGTCGACCCGCAGGCAAGGCATGCATACATTTTTCATTGATAATACATATACGGGTATTTGGCCGGTCGTATAAACCTGCTGATAATATAATCTAGCTAATTTGTTGTGAGAGAAAAATATTGTTCGGAACGGCTAATAAGTCCAGCTTAATTATAAGACAAATGAACAGACGAACAGGAGACTATAGTTGCCGAAGAAAGGAAGAATCGTCTCCAAACAAAATTACCAAGTCTGTAACACTCTTCTTGTCACTCTTGGTGCCTCTCCTCCATATAGGAGTTTTGGAGCAATAAAAATGCAGTAGACTGAAGCAGGCAGCCGCACAACACAAGGACGAGAAAAGGATAGGAGATCGGTCAGGTGTAGTTGGTGGTGTGGAATTGCCCAAGAAGGATTGTGGAAACGTGGCGAAATGCATGCGACAGGCTTGCTTAATTAGCTTGGTAAACGAAATGACTGACTGGTCGTCGTTTCTCGTTGGTGGATGAGGTGAGGTCGCCGGCCGGCTTGTCCGCACATGGCACGGCAGCACCCGCAGCGCCGGTGGTCGGTCGGTCTCCGTCGCGTCGCAGCCGTCGACCTCGAGCAGATAGATGGGATCGGAATGGAATCTGGAATCTTTCTCCCAGAAACGGGACGTTTCCAATGTCACTATAAACGTCTCGTTGTCTATAGAAACATCGTTTACTATTTAAAACATAACGCAGGTAAATTCTAAAATAATTTCAAAAAAATATGATCACCTATGTCAAGTCGAGGACTTAGATTGAAACATCGCCTACCACTTAAAACATAACGCAGATAAATTTAAAAATAATTTTAAAAAAATAAGATCACTCATATCACGTCGAGAACTTAGACCGTGTCTACGAGTTCCCACAATGCCGTTTGCTGAACTGAGCTGTGCGTCATCGAGGATTCGTGGGCCCGTAATGTACGCAGCCCGTTCGTTAATGTAGCTTCCTTGGGGCTTGCATTGGGCCGCCAGGAACGCGAGGATCACCGGCCGGGCCCAACAGCACCTCGGAAGCGCAAACTCGGCTCAGCATCAGCACGACCTTTTTTTACTTGAACAGGCCGGATCCGTCTCTTCTATAGGATCGCACCGCTATAGTTTTGTTTTTTTGGTTGGGTGTTGGGGTAGCTCAGTCACAGGCTCTCATTGCTCTCTCTCTCTTTTTTTTTTTTCTTTTCACTGCTTGCTTGTAACTGTAATTTTTACAGGTTGTTCATGATCCGTGGCATCTGTTTCGCACCGGCCTTGTCTCAGGAACCTGTAAAACAAACAGTGTAATTGACCACCGTACCATGCTTTTCTTTTATTTGTTTCATATTCACTGTTGCCATATGATGCAGCTATTCACTGTTGCCATATGATGCAGCTACACAGGTACTACGACTACTGCAGCGCAAGATCGACAGGCCGGGATTTTTCATGGAGGCTGGCGTGTCTCTGTGCGTGTGTGTGTGTGTCTGCTTTTGCAGCTGCTGGTACGTACAAATCTGAATGAATGACGCCGATGGATAACTCGATCAATCAGATTGGGATTAGGATCCAGCAAGCATGCCGCAGGCAGAGAGATTCAGAGACGACACTGTGTCTGCACTCAGCAGCACGTACGACAGCCGCGACCGATCTGCCGCTAGCTAGCTGCTTTATTTCCATCCTTATCTATCGATCTATCTATCGTTCCTCCGGGAAGGAAGGAGATCATAGACGCAGCCAACAGTGCAAGGTCGATCGCCCGACACTACAGCAAGCAGTGCCATGGCATGCACTCTCCTGTGGAATCTGCAGACAGAAGTGAGAAAGTGCTGCGTAGCCATGCGTGCATCGCATCGTACTCGTACATACGGAGTACATGTTTGGATTGAAGTATTGAACTAATAACTATCTTTTTGTTTTGAGAATCAACTAATAACTATCGTTAGGCAGTGAGATATGTAGTTGTTATTTAGGGTTTTAACTAATAACTATCTAATCCACTATCTACACATGAAAAACCAAAAAAAACTGTTTTATTCGTTGGCTCAAACAGTGAGAATTACATGCTTTTAGTTCAAGGGAAGAGTAAATTCAAACGTTGTCGTGTCCAAAGCAACGGCGGCGGCGGCAGAAGATGAAATGATAGTGAATCAGTTTTTCCGTTGGGAGAAAGCAAAATACTGCTAGTAGTACAAATAAGAAACCCATCCGGTCCCACAGGACTCGTACAGGGCCCATATCAGCCTTGGATGCCGCCAAGTGCAACCCACTGGACCTGCTGCGCGGTGGGCCGGTCTGGCCTGGCGCTCACTCAGGCCCCGAGCGTGTGCGGGAATGGTGGCCTGGCCCACCTGCCCTTTCTATCCAGGCCCTGGGCGGCTAGGGAATTTTCTGCATGCCTCTGCAGACATATACATCTATCCTGCAGCAGCGCAAGACAAGCACTCTCCAACAATGCCCTATACTGTTGGTTTACGTACTACTAGTAGTACGTGTGCTGAAAGCTCCAGTAGCTCTGGACAAATAATGAAGGCCGCCTTCGCCTTCCAGCTTATACAGTACGTGTACGAGCACAGCTTCGGTTCAATTATCTCTGACCACACTGTATACATATATGTAGACAGTCGTAAAGAATACGTACGCTGATGGCCGCATCTCCGACAATGCTCTCTTCAACCGGATGGTAAGCCGACTGATAAGCTAAAAATGATTGGTTTCTGTAAGAGAAAAATAATGTTAGAATGTACGTCGTCCACCATGCATGGTGACTAATAGATTATTACACTACTACTACTCCCGTTGCGCACGAGTAAGTGTGTGATGACCGATGTATATTCCAACTAATAATCAATTTAATAATTATTGGTAAAGCTAGCTGCATACGTGATAAGCTGCTAGCTACTGTAGCTAACGCGCCACGAGCATTGGACGCTGAGTCCCTCTTACCAATTTACCATACCATGCATGGGAAGACAAATTATAAATGAGCAAGCTACTGTAGATGATGATGATGAGCATCCGCCGACCATCAACAACCATGTGTGATAAAGACGTCCTTGACTCCTTGTATATATAATATGCACATGGCCCACATGCATGCATGCAGGTGGGACCTCATCCCATGACAGTGATGTTGTGGCCAATAAAATATACCTGCTCCCGGGCTCTCTCTTTTTATTTAGGGCACTCTTTTGAGTGTCTTTTATTTTTCTTCAAAAAAATATTCCATCTCATTTTAATCAGCATGTTTGGATCACAAAAACATTAGATCAGCAACTAGTACTACTATACTCCAAAGCTAAGAATTTAATGCTAATATTTTTTTTGAATAAAGTACTCTGTGTATGCGCCTACGACTGTGCTAGCAAGTACAACACGTCCCTCTCCCGATTATGCGTGCATATATGTTCTCAAAAGTGAGAAGATGATGTTGTATTATATTAGCCACCACCATCATTATACTATATACATGCATGTTTTGTCACATGTGAGAGCTTTAGGATGGATCGGAGGAACAGAGACCAAAATCAAAGCCCCTGCATCATCATTATTGCGTTGCAAGCGGCATGCAACATCTCGAATTATTATTAGTAGAAGAAAGACTTTAGTTTGCATCAAACGCCGACAGATCCAGCTCCCGTACGTACGATGATTATCGATCAACCGGCCGGTAGCGGTCGGGTTTCAAAATAAATCCATGTAATGATGCTTTATATCATCGTTACGGATGGGCAAAAATCTAAATCCTATTATTGTCGTCAACAAAGACAGCTAAAATAGTGATACATACTATGTAGTACACACATTGGAAAAAATATATAGTGGTGACAGGTGAATGAATTAAACAAGAGTAAATGCAAAGCGACGGCGGCGAATAAACGGCATTTCGTTCAGAAGAAGGAATGGCGGTGAATCAACTTTTTTAATTTTTCTGTCAAAAAAAAAACTTTTTTGTTGGAGAGAGGTAATGCTAGTAGTACTAGAGTAGTACAAGAAACCCATCCGGGGCCCATCAGCCTCGGCTGCTGCCAACCAACTGGGCCCGAACGGTGGGCTGGCCTTGCCTGGCCCACAGGCCCCGGGCGCGAGTGGGGAATGGTGACCTAGCCCACCCGCCCTTTCTATCCAGTCCGGCACGTAGTGTCCCTTCCGTGACAGAGCAGAAAGCCCAAGTCCGATCGATCCAGAGGGATGAGTGATCAGTGATCTTCATCTTCTCATCTAGGCCAGTCTTTATCCCCTAAAAAAAATCCAATCCAGTCTTTCTAAAATAATAAATAAAAAACAAACCAATGGCAGTCATCGTAATTTATGGCACCGCCTGGCGGCGCCTGTGCGTTCCCAATCCATCTCTCTCCCCTCCTCGTCGTCGGTTTCTTCAGAGCAACATTGAAAAAGGCACCCACCACCCATGCGATTTGATTTCATTCATCGCAACGGGAAAGCAACGTAGTACGTAACATCCGGATTGCGATCCGGTAGAATTTTGAAACGCGCCATGCATGGTCGCTGTGACCTGAGAGTGGAGTGGATGGTGATGGGTAGTACTTGTTGGCGTCGTCTTGCATTGGATACCAGCTGCGTCGTCGTCACTCGTCAGTGACAGACAGACAGACAGACAGGGCGGATCAGATCAGGTCATGAGAGGCGTTTCTTCCGTCTACGCAAATCCTACTCCGGGCCGGGCGTATAGTCTACTCTACTCTTCCTCCTACCAATAATCGTCGTCGTCGTCGTCATCCGCAACCGATCCATCTCATCCGCTTATTACAAAGCTTTTTCAAACAAAAATAGGTGTGCGGATTGGGACGTGTAAAGGCGAGAGAGATCGATCGATCGGACCGGAGCTTATGCATGATCAGGAGCACGTCGCTTCTACGCCATTGAATTGATCATTATCTATCGCGAAGCTGCTGCTGACTGCGCAAACCTACTCCAAATAACCGCCCGCCCGAATTTGTTCTCTTCTGTCTGTTTTTTCCCCTTTTATTTACGAACGGATAGATGAACACGTATATACCTAGAAAAGAACAGGAAATTCATTCATGGATCGCATGTGCCGGGCCCTTATTACGCGAGAGCAACGCGTCACCTCACCGGAAGCGGAGCCGGCGGAAGGCACAGGCCGGCGCATGTGCCGATCGAATCGGTGCGCAGCAGCAGGCAGGCACATCAGGCTTGCCGGCCGGCGGCGGCGGCGGCGCATGCCATGCATGCGCGGCGGCTGCCTTTTCCATTCCAAGCTAGTACATACTCTACCGGCCGGCCGGCCGGCCGGGGACCAGATCACGGCACGGCATGCAGTGCGCTCTCATTGCTTTCCAGCGGCAGAGTATGTACTGACGATGCCGCATGCCCCCTCGAGAGACAGAGACAGAGACTCCGTCTCTTTTGTGCCGGCGACGCCGCCTCATCAGCTCGACCGTACCGTACCGTACGTGCATGTGCCGTGCCGAACCGCCTCCTCCTTTTGCTCTCGCTCTCGCTCCTCTCCGTTACTCGCTTCGTCGTCACGCCATCATTGCCTCTGTGCGTACGTTTCTCTTTCTTTTTTCTATGCCCGGCCGGCCGCACAGCCTCCCTCGATCGATCTGCTGATGAGAGTGCGTATCCACCACCCGCCCGGGCATGCCAGTGTTCATGTCATGGTCATGCGCGCCACACCACACGCGTGAGGCCGTGCGTTGCGCTTGCGGCGCCGGCGCTGCACGAATTGTGCGTCCCTGCCTGCCTGCCTGCCTGCCGGCTCCAAACATGAGAAACGGATGCCAAGGATTTTATTCTCGTATATGTAGATCTTGCTGAATGTCCTTTTTCTTTTTTTCTTTTTTTTTAAAAAAAATATAACACTGAGTAAAGTAAGGATTTTTTTTCTTTCCTAATGTCTACCATTGATGCTTTACCTTACAACGAAGACGTACAACTTCTAAAATAAAACAGCACTACCAAACTGTATAATCTTTCACTGTACTAATACATAACCGCATGACGATTTCAATCATGCATGCTATAAAAACTTCGTCTACCTTTTAGTAAATTTCTTTCGAGAATTTCATCGTTGATCTTCTCAACTACAAGTAACTGCGGAGTACTTACTATAACAAATGCAGAGTTTAATACGTGCAAGATCGCGCTCTGATCTGCACGTAACGTTAACGGCCCACGCACCCATGCCGGAGACAAAAGAAGAGGGCAGCGGCTAGGGTTCCAGTTGCGATGGTGGCGAGTTTAATGCCCTCTTTCCTTGACTCTTCCTCTCTTCTTCTCCACCTCCAGCTGGCTTTGAAGGGGATTTGGGGGGAGGTAGGCAAGCTAGACGACTATGATGTTGGGATGGCGGCATTAGGGTTCTGATGATAGTAGAGGTTGGGGCAGGGCGCCATGGCCATGATGGAGGCGGGGGGAGGGAGAGGGAGGAAGGAAGGAGGGCCGCAAGCACGGTAGGGTCTCACCTTCGACAAACATCCTATTGTGTCGTGGTGGGGGCGAGGGACGGGGTCCGAGGTGGGTGGCGCTGCCATCGGCAAGGGCGGCGGGGGGAGAAGGCAGGGGGGGGGAGAAAGAAGGGCACGTGGCTTGGGAGGAAGAAGCCTGGCTAACATCTTTCCCCACTTTGAGATCGATGAGGCATGAACCGAAAGTCCTAATGTCTATTACATCGTGCCATGAAACTTTTTCCCCCCTCTAAGAAGAAACAACTTCAAACCCTTATTGATACATTTTATTCCATACGTAGATTTTGTTGAATATACTTTATTTAAAATAACAAAGGACACAAGGCAACAAAATGAAAAAGTAAGGATTTTCCTTAACACACCCATTTACCTTATGAGGATAACTTTTAAAATTTACTTAAAAAGTATAATTCATTGTATAATAAACGCATAATACCAGTCCTACAATAAAAACTTAGCTAGCTTTGGTAGCACATTTTAGAACTTCATCATTAGACTTGTTAACTATATGTAGTTACATACTATAACAAAGCCTTTAAGATGTGTATCGTAACCGACTAAGCCCTCTCGTGAAAGAGGCTAATGTTGATTTTTTTTTTTTTTTTTGTAAAATGAAGGAATTGGAAGAATGCCGACTCACATCCTCTCCCACATTGAGATCGATGAGGCATGAACCAGAGATTCTGATGTTATCTGTAGCACTAAGGCATAGGATTATTCTTTTCTCTAAAAAGAATATTTCTTCATTGTACAATAAACATATAATTTCAATTTTGCTATAAAAACTCAGGTAGCTGTGGTGCTGGTTTTTAAAAATCTATCATTAGACTTCTTAACTATACGTAATTATATGCTATAATAAAGCCTTTAAGATGTCTACTGTAACTTACTAAACCTCACACAGAAGGAATTTTTCTATAATAAAGCTTTTGATCTGTCATGGAAATGGAATGCTTTTGATCTGTCACGAAAATAAATTGGAAGGAATTAGAAGAAGGCCGACTCACACCTTCCCGTGCTTTGAGATCGATGAGGCATGAATCTGAGACGCTCTTGATTACATATACCACTGTGGCATAAAATTAATTTCTTTCCCCTCTAACAAACTCTAACAAAAAACCAACAAATTCGAACTCTTATAGTCACTTTTTTCATGAAAAAGGTCCCATTATTCAGTCTAGGGTTCTTTTTGCCTTTGCGTGTAGTATTAAGTTGAGGATTTTTGTATTATACCAGTTGTGTATATCTTTTTATTTGCCCTGAGCCTTTAACATGAGCAAAGTCGATGGTTGTAATAAAGCCGGGCCCACAGAAAAGTCGATCCATCTCTCTCTAGACGAGACGACAAGTATTTAACAGCCTCGGCGGCTTGGCGCTACCGCCTCCTTTGCATTCTTTGCGTTGTCCGCCCGCCGGCACCTCCCACGTTTCACCTCCTCCTCCGGCCCCTCGCACGCATCCACCCACCGCAGCGGCGCTCGTGATCTCCCGCACGCCTACCGACGGCCAGATGAGCTCCACGGCGGCCGACATCCACCCGGCGCTGCCGCCGATCAGGACCACGGCGCCGGAGCCGGCCTGCTCCTCGGCGGCCTCGTCGTCGACGGCGCCGGCGCCGGACGCGGAGTCCGTGGCGTTGCCTGCGACGGAGAAGCAGCAGCCGCAGGGGGACGAGGCCGGCTCGGAGGCCCAGGAGAAGGAGCAGGAGCAGGAGGCGGAGGCGGAGCCCAGGACGCCGACGTCGGAGGAGAGCCGGCTGCAGCCGCTGACCGAGTGCCCGCCGGCGCCACGGAAGCCGGCGTGGGTGCCTCCTCCGCCGCAGCAGCGGCCGCCTTCGACGCCCACCAAGCGCAAGTTCCCGTCTTCCGCGGCCCCGTCGTCGCGCCGCGCCTTCTTCCCCGTCACTCGCGACCTCACCACCGTGTTCCGCGCCCTGCCGCGGCCCAAGAAGCGGACGATCCGTGCGGGCTGACGCCTGGACGCGGGCCGATCCGCGCCGCCGCGGCTCGGGTGGCCGCCAATTGGGGTCTAGCTACCTTGGCGCACGTGCAGGACGACGGCGGCCACGACGACCTCACCAGCATCCATTCCTGTGCGCCGATCTCCGGCGGCTCGCGGATCTGGGTGACCGCCGTGCCGGCTTTGACAGCTCCTCCGACCTCTCCTCTCCTCCACCGCCTCCGCCGAAAGCCCACGGCCTGTGCTGCACTCAACCTTTTGGAGGTTCATGGTGGAGGCCGGTGTTGTTGCTCATGGACTCTACAAGTTCTTGGACACCTTGTTGGCTTCTCCTTCCTTCCTTCCTCCCTCCCTCCCTCGCTTCTTTTCTTGCTGAAAGGCCATGGCCATGGCATGGTACAGACAACAGATCTCTCGTACAAAGTGTGTTGGTTTCTTATTTTTTTTCCTCAGCTTTTTTAGTGGGGTTGTGTGGAGTAGAAACTGTAGAATTGGAAAAGGGCTGTTATTTATAGGGATGATGATGAATGGGGAACTAAAATGGAGAGTTTGTAAGAGAATTCCTAGAGATCTGTTCATTATATTCGTTAATATATAAACTATAGCTCACAGTTTGCCAAAATCATGAGCTTTTTTGCCTAAAGAAAAAAAGAGCATGGGCTCAGTTTCAGTTCTGTTGGTGTGTACTTGTGTTTTTGCTTTACGATGGCCTTGATTATTCCTGTGCCAATTGCAGCGTAAAAGCTCGTCTGCCCGTCGTCGCAAGAACAAAGAGGTCGAGCTCATCAAGAACAAGCATGGCTGGCAGAAATAGTAGTAATCCTGCACGGAGAGAGGAGCGAGGGAATTGAAGCATGAAGATCTGCCAATTTCATTTTTACTGAATTCGATCCAGGCAGTTGAAGCTTCCTAACCCCGGATGCACAGGGATCGGATCTTCAGAATTGCCTGCTTGTTTCGGGTGGGTGGATGGATGGATCCATGGAGGATTGGATTGGACTGGAGCATGCATGCACGGAAGCTAGAGGTGGGGGATGGATGGATGGGAAACGTGGGCAGGCTGGGGGATGGATGTACTTTGTGCTCTTTTGTCCCGGCACTGCACTGCACTGGTGGGAGAGGAGAATCTTCCATTCATGAGAGCAGCATGCATGGCATTGGGATGCCCAATGGCATTGGCATGGCATGGCAGTGTGTGTGTGGTGAACAACTGAACAAGGGGGAAGTTGCTAGATGATACAGTAGATGTGCAGGTCAGTCCTTATTTATCTCTGTAAATAAATTTCTTATCATCCTATCTTATCCTACATGCCTTACATTCCTCCTCCTGGATGCCTGGTGGTTGGCTGGTTAAAAAAAAAAAAAAAAAACAAGTTGCAACAGGTTTGTTTGTTGTTCTTCAGTTCAGTAGACAAATGACAGTGGCAGCAGGCACAGATACAGATCGCAGAGGGTGGGGGAGACTGCGGCGAAGAAGCCGCTTGTACATGTGCAGCAGAGCAGCCCCTCCGCACCGCAGTCACATGCAGGCATGTGGTGGTGGATCCATCACGTCCCATGGTGTTTGGTGATGGAAGCTGTGGTGTGCATGCATATTCGGGTGAGTGGTATGAGAGAGGAGAGGACAAACAAGGGGGAAGGACCGAAGAAGCCGCAGAGTTTGCTTCCTTTCCTTCTCTCGCCCTACACATGGGCTGTTGCATCTACAGTTCAGAGGACTCAGCTTGTTCGGCCCCTCTCTGCCTCAGGAACAGAGGTCCGTCCGTCAGATTCTCAGCCAGGCAGCCAGCTCCTTGGCTGTTTTAGGAAAGCCATCATGAGACGAGAGACCCGGATGGCATGGCAAGGAGAGCATCTTTGTGTGCAGTTGCGTGCAGAGGCAAGGAGAAGAGCTTGAGGTCTAGCTAGCAGCTAGCATGGCGCAAATCATCGGCAGGTGTTGGGATGAAGGCTAACTGACTACAGTTTCCTACGCAGCTCGTACATAGGAGAAACAAATATTTTACCTAAATAAATGAAAAAAGAGGAAAAATATGTATGTGCTGTGTGTGTACAATATTTTATTCCCCCTCTCTATCTTTTTTTTAGGAAAATTTTTGCTGTATAACATCATTAAAATACGCGCAAGAGTGAAATTGGTTCAGTATCATTATAAATTTGGGGCTTTTCGTCGTAACATACTGCAACTAACCATGAATAGGTTAGTTTATATATAAATAGAAAAATATATATTCTACATAGGCAAATTGAGCTTTACGTCAAGTGGGGTTATTCGGTTGATCGCATAAACCGGTTGATAAGATAAAGCCGATCGATTTCTTGTGAAAAGAAAAATAATGTTCAAACGACTCATAAGATAAATGAACATGACGAGTATAATTTGCTAAAATCAGTTACTACGTACCAAATTAACCTCGCAATCCTTGATCGAGTCCTAGGAGTATTAATGAAGCATCCGGGCATGTCTGCAGTGCTGTACCCTCTGATTGGGTCGGTTTGCTTTGTTTCACCACGAAACCGTACCCCAGGCGATGAATGCAGGGCCCCAAGTCAAACAGGTAGGTAGCCCTGCCCTACCACCACCACCACCAGCACGGACGCATGGGCGACGCGACGGCGACGCACGCCATGACGGGAGGACACCATGTGTGCGTGCATGCAAATGCAACACCTAGGATTCCCATCGCCATCGCCAGGTCGAGACTCACTGACTCTTTTTTTTTTTTTTTAACGTGTCCAGGTCTGAACTAACTTCCCGCGAAAACCTGTGCAAAAAAACGGTAAAAAAGTCGTCTAAATTCACCAAAAAATTCACACATGTAGATGATATGATGATACACAATCTTACAAAATATCTTGTCAAAAACTCGACTTCGTTTGTGAGATATAAAAATAAGAAATTTTAAGCCAGAAAGCTGTCCAGATGATTTGGTAGAAATTTGTTATATATATATATATATCTTACAAACGAAATCGAGTTTAGACAAGATATTTTGCAAGGTTGTGTATCATCATATCATCTACATGTGTGATTTTTTTGGTGAATTTAGATGACTTTTTTACCGTGGTTTGCATGAGTTTTCACCAGTTTGCACTAGATACATTCTTTTTTTTTTCCCCTCAACTTCGCACGGACACAAAACGTTTATTACTATTACCACAGCAGCAGTGGAAATGGAAAGGGGGAAAAAACAGAAATTGACTGCTCTCTCCGTTCACCGGGCCAACACAGCACATGGCTCTGCACGGCATATATATAGCGTGCGGACGTGCAGTAAATAAAAAAACGACAGTGTCCTGCAACTGCATGTTCTGCTCATGCTTCTCCTTCCATGTCGTCGTTGCCGTCGTCGTCGTCCTTGGTTGGGCCGGTTTCACCAGTGTCGTCCCGTACGTAGCCCTACATTCTCTATATGCGTCTGACAGACAGCATCACAGCAGAGGAAGGGAAATCTTCCCCTGCCTGCTGCTTGCTTACCTGCAGCAGTGCCTGTCATGCATGGCGTGTCCGTCGTCCTCATCACAGCGCGTGTACTCTCCTCTACTTATGTCCCAGGTCCCTCGCACCCCAAACCAGAGGGACAAAGTCAAAATTATTATAGCAAATCTGACTAAGTTTGAACAAAACAATGTTAGCAGTTACGATTCAAATGTGTATACTGAGTACAAAAATATATTAAATGATGAATACAACGGCACTTTGTGTTTGATATAATCCACATCAGTACATGCATGTTTGTTAAAAAAAAGCATGGTTAAATTAAAAAAAATGTTTGACTTACTAGCATTGTACTAGGTAAAACAGCACTCACTTTGGGACCCTGCAGCGCGTCTCGGGATCTCGGATGTCACAGTAGTACGTACTGTACATTTGGCACTGGTACTACTATAACTGCCTCACAGTAACTACTTTAATCACCCTCTCTAATCAACCAGGTCAGCAGCACGCAGCAACAGACACACAATAAAGAACCACCCACCAGTGACCCAGCCACAAAAAAAAGGTAGTACTGATGTACTGAGTACGGTGCATTGCGCTAGCTGCTTAATTACCTGTTTGCCATCACCGACACACTTTAGTTTCGACACAACTTTCATACACTGGAGGAGGAGGAGGAGGAGTGTGTTATGTATAAACAACACGGTACGGTTTATATATATACACAAAATATAAAGGAGTATGTTGATTGCTTCTGGATCTGGATTAGTATATACGCCAGTATAAAAAAAGAGTATGTGTATGGTGCTTCTGGATCTGGGCTTGCTTTCGTTCCTGCGTGTCGTAGCTGAATCGCAGACGCATTTTATCATGGCCGGATCTGATGACGACACTGCACTATAATAACAACCTGCAACAACTGCTGATGATCCTTTCTAGTTGTACTAGTTTCTTTGGAGTAGTTAAAGAATGTCATCAGCCTGGGATCCGAGAGACTCCGAGAGATGGGTGTGTGTAGTAGCTTTTTCCACTTTATCTATCCTTGGGTTGCTTTGCATCCAATGCAGTCAGCCATCATTAATAATTACACTGGTAAATTAAAAAGGGATCAGGAAAAGTAGAAAACTAAGTATTGTTATTAATAATTTTGGACAAAGTCAAAATTATTATAGCAAATCTGACTAAGTTTGAACAAAACAATGTTAGCAGTTACGATTCAAATGTGTATACTGAGTACAAAAATATATTAAATGATGAATACAACGGCACTTTGTGTTTGATATAATCCACATCAGTACATGCATGTTTGTTAAAAAAAAATGCATGGTTAAATTAAAAAAAAATGTTTGACTTACTAGCATTGTACTAGGTAAAACAGCACTCACTTTGGGACCCTGCAGCGCGTCTCGGGATCTCGGATGTCACAGTAGTACGTACTGTACATTTGGCACTGGTACTACTATAACTGCCTCACAGTAACTACTTTAATCACCCTCTCTAATCAACCAGGTCAGCAGCACGCAGCAACAGACACACAATAAAGAACCACCCACCAGTGACCCAGCCACAAAAAAGGTAGTACTGATGTACTGAGTACGGTGCATTGCGCTAGCTGCTTAATTACCTGTTTGCCATCACCGACACACTTTAGTTTCGACACAACTTTCATACACTGGAGGAGGAGGAGGAGTGTGTTATGTATAAACAACACGGTACGGTTTATATATATACACAAAATATAAAGGAGTATGTTGATTGCTTCTGGATCTGGATTAGTATATACGCCAGTATAAAAAAGAGTATGTGTATGGTGCTTCTGGATCTGGGCTTGCTTTCGTTCCTGCGTGTCGTAGCTGAATCGCAGACGCATTTTATCATGGCCGGATCTGATGACGACACTGCACTATAATAACAACCTGCAACAACTGCTGATGATCCTTTCTAGTTGTACTAGTTTCTTTGGAGTAGTTAAAGAATGTCATCAGCCTGGGATCCGAGACTCCGAGAGATGGGTGTGTGTAGTAGCTTTTTCCACTTTATCTATCCTTGGGTTGCTTTGCATCCAATGCAGTCAGCCATCATTAATAATTACACTGGTAAATTAAAAAGGGATCAGGAAAAGTAGAAAACTAAGTATTGTTATTAATAATTTTAAAAAAGGGTTGGTTAGCAAGGCAGGCTGACGCTGTAGATCGATCCGGTTGCGGCCGCTTTACCCAAATGTCGTCCCAACCAGGCAACCACCATCAGTGCGCTAGCTTGGCCAATTAAGGTAGGGTATCTTTGCACGTTCTCTGCGTTGTGGTACGAGATCCTTCCTGCTTCTGCTTGTACACGTAGCACGTAACAACGCCGCCCGTGTGTGTGTTGTTGCGCCACCGGCCGCCGGCCGCTGGCCGGGAATCCTATGGATGGCCATGCATGCATTTTTCTTCCATCGTTAATTGCACACTCTTGCAATGCTGCCAGAGATACGATCCAGTACCAGCGGCAGTTTTATGCATTGGGCGTACGCGTTGATGAACCTTTGCTTTGCTGTTTTTTTTTTTTTTAAAAAAAACTATGATCCGTGCGCAATTTCGTGGAAGATTCAGTAATCGCGCTCTTTGAGCGGCGGCAGTTCCTCCTCTTGAACTAAACAATAAAAAAAATCAGTTACATTTTGACGAGGATCATACAAAAGCCACTTTCCATCACCAATCACCATGGATTTAATTTGGATCCCTACCAAATGTGGGACCTGCATATAGTTACAATACATGTTTCAGGAAGCGATGGACGATGCAGCACATTGTATCGAGGCCCCGGCTAGGTTTATAAACAAATTAGATATTTTGTTCGCGCACGTAGGAGTAGAATCGCAGATGCATGGCATGCATGCAACAGAGATCCAGATGCCTGCCACGGCCATCCCATCCCATCCATCGGATCCTACTACGTCCACCAGCATCATCTGATTCCTTTATCTGACACGTACGAGCAGATGGATGAGATCCACATCGGGCCGGGGCCGGGCCACCCAGTTTTCTTTTTTAAGCATATTCATGCATCATCAGACCATGCATCATGTGTTCATGTTGAGAGAGTGGTGTCGTAGTACGTACTACGTAGTAGTAGATCTAGAAGCAAGCGAAGAATGGCACACATACAGCCGGATCTCTGTCACGCCAACTTGCTGCTGGCCACTGCTCGCAGGGACCCACTAGCTCGATCGTGGGCCCAGTCCTTCCACATGCTATTGTACTGCTAGTATATATGTATATATACTTATACTATAGCAGCACTATATATGTATTGCTTTTCTTACAATATATACAAGAGACACCGCATCGTCAGAGCAAAGCGGCTAGCATCGTCACTGTGTGTGGGACTGTGGCACTGCTACTCTTTTCCTTCTCGAAGACTGACAGACAGACTGTGATCGTGCTTTTTGATCCCTGCCGGTGCCGGTTGGAAAGTGAAGCCATCGCATCACTCTACCATGGCCTTTGTTGGTAGCAGCAGCAGCAGCAGCAGTCTCTGAAAATAACAGTAGTAGAAACAAAAATGCACGCTGTCAGTGTATGCTGTTCGATCGATGAATCCCTCGTTTCTATCACCAATGCAGTCTGTGAAAATAGAAGATGGAGGTTATGGGAAAATTAATGCATTATAGCAGCGTCACCTGGAATCGGCTAAATGCCTTTTCTAACTGATGCAGCACTGACGAGAGAGAGACCTGACCCCACAGCACAGCACAGCCCACTAGCCCAGAGGCATGCAGGTGAGGTGAGTGGCACAAGTCCAAATCTTGATTCTGAAGCAAAGGCGATGTTCCCTCTGCCGTTTGCAACCTCCATCACTCATTCACTCCCTCCCTCCTTTTTAGCCTTTTGACCACCGTTTTAGGCCGCTACTCCTAGCCTACCCCCAAAGCCTTTCAGGGGTCGGCACGCAGAACATCGCTGCAGCATCTGCATGGGATCCAATGCCGCCCCAGACCCCAGGCGGCCATCCATCACTTCACGCCCTTCCAGGATGATCTGTCTAGTACTAGCGCGACTGAGAGCCTGGGAGCTGGCTGCTGGAGCGAGAAGCTGAGCTGAAAAGCCTGCAGCTGGAGGAAAGGCAGCGAGCTAGGTGCGTGGCCGGTGATGCCATGGTCAAAGTGAAGTTCTTTACCCTTCCAAAAGTTTAAAAGCTTCTTCTCCTCGTCCCCCACCATCCGGTGTTCGGTATTGTCTCTCCTCTACCCTCTGCCGTCTGCCCTCCAAGTTTAAAGCTGGGGTACGTGATGGAGTGGAGATGGATGCAACATCATCATGATGTCCAGCAAATCTAGTACTGTAGAGTGCTCCAAACCCACGTCAATACCTGTCATCTCCTCCGTCTCTGCTGGGAACCGAGAGAAAGACTAGTAGCAAAAAAGAAAAAAAAAACTCGTTCTTTTATAAAAAAAATATATCTCATTTTTGGGGAGAAATCGGTCAATATCAAATTTATAACTAAATAAATATATAGAAAAAGATAAATATTTATACAACTCTTAAGAAAATTAGTGTAGCTAGACCCCATTATCTTAAAAAAAAAAAGTTTCAGCCGGAGCATGCATGGCCATGGCCGCGAAGGATGCTCGGGCCTGGAATTGAAGGGAAGCAGCCAGCGAGCAAATAATAAGGTCGATCGTATGATACTAGGAGCGAGAGTACGGTACACCTGGTGTGCAAACAAAACATGGCCGTTGGCGCAGGTAATATAAAGCTGGCCAATTAAGTGGCGCCGGCACGCACACGGCACACATTCATGCATGCGTGCATGTCCCAGCAGACGCGCGCGGAATCGTCCGAATCCTACGTGTACACATACAACAGAAGCAAATACGTACTAGTAGTAGTCTAGTACTGGGAGAGTGTAGCTATATATAAAGTTGTGTACACGTACATGCAGAAAACGGCCGGTACGATATGCATATCATCAGTGCGTATATAGTGTGTCGTTCCGGCCGGTGATCTTTCTAGGTTTACTCTTTACTTAATACTAACACGTACAGACTATATGTATTACGGCGCAGCCGGCCGGCGATGGATATTACATTAGTGTGTATCTAGGGGGTGTGTTATTATTGCGTATCATTTTCACTAGAGCCTCACGGCGATACAAATCTGAAGCTTAATTCGTGTGGATCTTGTGACTTTGTAAGCGAGAGGTGTTGTATACCGTAGTAGTAATGTAGTACCACACAATACACGCTTGCTCCAGCTCAGTTTAATTACACACGTCACACGCCATATATCGGTGATATACACGAACAATGCTTCACTACATAATGCACAATCCTACGTGCCCTATTCAACAAAACTTATAAGCCGATTAATAAACAGAAATTTACTGATTTAGTATGAGTAAAATATTGTTCCAACGACTAATAAGCTATAAAGGGACCTACACTGGTCGCGCTCAGCCTCAGCTCATCGTCCTTGTCCATTTTCCTCGGCAATGAAAATCAGGTACGTTGGTGGATCCAATGCAATACAGGGTAACTAGTACTCTCTCCGTTTCAAAATGTTTATCTTTTTTTTTTTACGTGCCACAAGTTTCTAAAACGTTACAATATTTGTATCTTTAAATAAATTTATTTAAAAATTTGATTGAAAGATCTTTTCAATTGTACTAATTATGATATTAATCGATGATACTTAATATTTATAAAAAATACTGATAATTATTTCTTAAAAAGCGAAAGCAATAAATATTTTAGAATGGAGGCAGTAGCAGGTATCCATAGCATATCCATCCTGCGTCAATCCGTCAGTACAAGCGCGCAGGATGTGCCTCTCTGATCTAGCACCCAGCAGCGGCGTCATCGTCGTCGGAGACAAGCAAGACGACGATCCGCCTGACGAAGAGGATGCATGCATGTCCATCCATCCGGCGGCCACATCGTCCCATGCATACCGTGTCTCTCTGATCTGGACGTACATGAGTCAGCAGTGGCGGAGCCAGGGTGGGGTGTGGGGAGGCCCCCCCCCCCCACTAAAACAATGAAAATTTTTTACTAAAGGAAAAAAATTCATTTATATATCCCAAAAATCAATTATACCCCTAAAATTCAATTATACAGTATAAAAATTTCTTTTTTCACCTACTTTTCATGATAATATTGTGATTTTTATTACGAATACTAAATATACATGTAAAATACTATAAATTCATATACTTATTATATATATTTGTCGTATTTACGATGTGTCACCTATTTCTTGGCCCCCTTATTCAAAAATCCTGGCTCCGCCACTGTGAGTCAGTGATGAGCAAAACAAACGTCTGTCTGTCTGTCTGTCTGCACCCGCAAAGGCCTGGCCGTTACAGCAGACAGACGCCGTCGCCTCGTCTCCGTGCACGCCGCGCCGCGCCGCTCCCAACAACAGCTACCGTGTCGACTGTCGAGCCTGCCCATGCTGATGCCGAACCGGAACCGCGCGCGCCCGGCCGGGTACACGTCGAGCCCGCCCATCATTGGTCCCATCCTCCTGTCCGCGCGCCGGATTCCATGCAATTCCTCTCCGATCCGTCGTCACCTCACCTGCATGCCCAGCCACGCCGCGTGCGCGTACGTGTCGGCTGCTCGATCCGGTCGCTGCCGTGTGCAAGCGCAACCCCGCCATCCCTGTTGTGTGTGCCCTGGCCCTTGGGGCACGCCGTGGACGCGCACACGCGCCTTCTCGGCTCCGCTCCACGACGGCCCTACTTGTGAGTGATGTTTAGTGATCGATGTCCAGCCACAGTGATTGAACAGATGATGAATTGCCGGCCGCTGCTTCTTTTATACATGCTGGCTCGATCGCTCAGCTCATTGTCCTTGTCCGGCCTTTTCCCTTGGCAGATCGAGTACGGCGGTGGATCCAATGCAATGCAATGCTTTGTACTACGTACGTGTAGTAGCATATCATGGCATCCCCATCCTCGGTCGTCAGTACGTCACTCCGTCAGTAGTCAGTACAAGCGCCAACAAGCAGCGAGCTGATGAACCGCGACCTCTTTGACGTGTCACCCGCCAGTGGCGTTATCGGCGCAAACAGGCTAGACAACCCACCTGACGCTGACGAAAAGATGATGCATGTGTATCCATCTATCCAGCCAGCCAGCCACATCGATCGTCCTCTCCTCATGCAAGCAGCATGCATGTGTATACTTCTACGTCTCTCTGATGATCTGGACGTGCACATTGTGAGTCAGTGACGAGCAAAACAAAAGCAAATGATGCCTGTGTCTGTCTGCACCCGCAAACGGACAGCAGGCGGCGTCTCGGTCACAGGTTCGTTCACAGCGTGGAGACGCCGCCGCCGGCCGTCGCGCGCCTCGTCACCACGCATGCCGTCGTCGATTGGAGCCTGATCGTGCCGCCAAACTAACCGCGAGCCTTCTGGATCGATGTCGATCGCTGCCGCCTGTGCCCAGCCACGGCGCCGCGTGCGTGTCGCCTGCTCGATCCGGTCGTTGACGTGCGCAGCCCCATCATCCCCATCCCTGTGCACTGGCCCTTGGCCTTGGGGCACGGCGCGGACAGCGCACGCACGCGCAGGCGGCCTCGATCGGCCTTCTCTCGATCAGCTATAGCTCCACGACGACCGCCGCTGATTATTCCGGTGTCTGTCCGGCTCCTGTCGTCTGCCCGCGTCCGCCGCAACGGCCCTCGTTCGTGCCGCCCATGTTGCCGTGCCTGCCTGCCGTCCGTCATCGATCCGAGTCCGATCCCATCCAGCGGCGGCCAAATTTCCCAGGTGTCAGCTCGGAGGCCGCTAGCTAGGCCGGTGCATGTACCCTATCCGAATATCCATGCATCCGTTCCGTCGGTTTGGCATCATCACCTTTCCCTGCGAATATTCCAGGGAAGGGGATGTCTGCTGCAATGCATGATAGTAACATCAGTTCAGGATCGTTTTGCAAGGAAGAATGGAGACCACGTACTTCAACAACAAAACGGAGTGCTACTGCTACCCCCATGTTCTTTTTTTTTTTTTTTTGAGAAAAATACTGCTAGCTACCCCCATGTAAACAGTAAACTCCATTGCAACGGATAAAGACATATACAATCGAGCTACCACTGGGCCGGGCTTTCTTGTGGATCGCAGGAGTTGACATTTGGCTAGATACAATACAGAGCCTTTTCAGATTGCAAATGTTAGACAAATTTGTAACTGTAGCGTTTTATTTTGTATTTAGCAATTATTGTCCAATCGTGAACTAACTAGATTCAAAAGATTTATCTCGTGATTTACAACTAAATTATGTAATTAATTATTTTTTACTTATATTTAATGCTCCATGCATGTGGCTAAAAATTGATGTGATGAACCTAATTAAAACCTGTTTTCCTTCCTCTGAATATATATACAACAGGCCGCCCGGTACACCTGATATATATATATATATATATATATATATATATATATATATATATATATATATATATATATATATATATATCAGGTGTACCGGCGGCCTGTTGCTTGACCAAGACAGCCATGCATGAGCACTTGCTTTTGACGTCATCCAGCTTCACAAGTCAACGAGCATAGGAATGCAGAGCCGACCAAACGTGCACGCTTCACAAGCACGAAAGCACAGCGCCAAGCAACTCATCTGAAATGGCACTGTTATTTTTTAGTAGTATATGGTTCAGGGGCATCCTGACCGTGGGAAATGGTTAAGAAGGTCGTCAGAAAACAGCTGAGGTAGATCTCTTACATAACAAAAATCGACCCTCGTAAGGTCTTAAAAAAGTACAGTGACAAATGTGCAACAACGCTGGACATACCATGAATGAATAACCTGACAACCAGTTTTCTACGCGCGCGTCTCAGCGTTCAACATGACAACATTTCAATTTCATTTTTTCTTTGGAAAAAAAAAGAAGACAACGATGCAACCGTCTAAGTTCCAAAACGCTGAAGAAAAATCTGCAGTTCAGGATAATAATAAGTTATTTTACGATGGCAGGTAATGCCGACACTCTCTGATAGTACAACTCAGGGTCATAAAATTCAGGCTCGATAAGGCAGGATCAGGATGCTTCCGTAGCGACAGGAACATGGTTCATCTGGCAGACTGGCACTGACATCAACCGGACGTGACAATGGCATCACAATGGGGTCGCGTCGTCAGCAGTGTTGGCGACACCTGTGCAACTACTAAAACCAAAATACTTCGATCCACGAAATAAAGTTACTCGCTCGTTTTGATGTAAAATGTGCCAACGAATAATGCATAGTGGGGCATATATAGCTAGTTCAATCTACAGTATATTCAAGAATTACACCACGTACTCACTGCATGACAAATCACAAGTATTACTCGTTCAGAGCAGCAACCAGCATTTTTGTCAACGGATCCAAATAGCGGGCTTTAACCACATTACTAAAACCAAAATACTTCGATCCCTTCTCCTTCAAAACGCGCTCGTCCTTCTCCTCGACGCGCGCTTTGATCTCATCAACAAGTGACGGGAGGCTCTGGATCAGCTGCAGGTACCCCTCCGTCAGCACAACCCTCTTGAAGTTCTTGTCGTCGTCGACGAAGAACTCGAGGCACTTGTTCTTGAGCTCCGGGCAGCCGTGCACCTCGGCGCAGCTCAGGATCGCGCAGACGTTGTCCACCGACAGCACCTCGCGCAGCCGCTGCGCGCACACGACCTTGAGCATGTCCACCGCGTACCGGTCCGCCGCCGCGAGCAGCGCCAGGAGGAAGTCCGCCGACGGTGACGGCGAGCCCTCGCCGTCGGGCAGCGCGTCGGTGTACATGAACCGCAGCATCGCCTCGAACGTCTCCGGCTCGATGTCGTGGAGCGTGACGGTGGGCGTGGTGGCCTCAGACATGGCGCCGAGGAGCCCCGCCCTGAGCACCGGCGAGCGCGCCCGCCAGCACGGCCCGGTGCGCCCGGAACGTCTCGCCGCCGACCGAGAACGCGACGTCCGAGCCGGCGCCGCTGTCCAGCAGGCGGTCGAGGCTGGTCGCGACGTCGGACGGCGGCGGCGGCGCCGTCGCGGGCGCGGTGCCGCGCAGGACGATGACACCGCACACGAACGTGACGCAGAGGAGGTCGGGCGGCGGCGACGAGTCCAGCTCCAGGTCCCTCCGCCGCGCGAAGTGGCTCCACCCCCACGCGCAGAAGCCCTCCGGCGGGTACGCGCGCACGCACCGGTTCTGGTGCGCCGGCGACGCCGTGCCGTCGCCGCGCAGCAGGAAGGCGTCGTCGAAGACGGCCGTCACGTTGGTGGCGGCCCGGGTGACGAGCTCCAGGTACAGCGACACGTAGTCACCCCTGTCGTCTTTCACAGTTCCTCGAGGGTAGCATCTGATCCGCCAGAGGTAGCCGCCGGCGGCGAAGTTCGGGGAGTAGATGGCGTCGCCGATGTTGAGGTCCTTGGCTTGCGAGTAGTCGAGCTTGAGCTCGACAAATCCGGAGCCCAACATCTTGTTGTTGCCAAAATTTGCGTGCGCAGCATTGGGTTTGTTGCACGGAGAGAATATATTTTACATAGTACTCCTACTTAGGATCAAAGTGCCCGTGAACGTTTCGGATTTGGATCCTGTTGCATGTAATGAACTCGGAGTCTCTCTCGGACACCGCTGAGGAGCTGCGTTCTGAACACCGACCGGCGGGGTGACCACGGCCCGGTGCGCGCGGAACTCTTGGCGCCGACCGGGGAACGCGACCTGGCAACCGGCAGCGCAGTCCAGCAGGAGGCCGATCGTGATGGCCGGCGATGTCAGGGGACTGCCGCGGCGACGGGGCTGTCGTCGTCACGGCGGATGATGACGCCGCACGCGGACGCGGCCGTCGCCCGCCATGTAGTCCCAGTGCAGGTCCAGGGCGCTCCGTCTGCACTCACGCGTTGATGTCGCCGTCATCGGGCACCTCAATGAAATCGGACGGATTGCATCACCATAACGCCAACTTTTGGCTTGCACAGCACGACCATGTACTGAAATACTCCTACGCGATATCAATCATACCGTTCAAACAAAGTACTCATGTTTGTGTACACTTGGAATTACAAAGTTGAGTGTCTTATGAACTCTTTCATCATCTGGAGAGAAAACCTTCAGCAATCAGAAGTGCTAAACTTCAGTGCATTACTGATTTACCAGTTACCGAATCCATCGGTCTGCAATTACAATCGCGTGACGCCTTATTCTGACACTGCCATAAGACCATCCTGCAACCTGCATGCATACGCCTCAGCACAGACAGCATTCTGAAATCTGAACAGCGTCCAATCTTCCTCCAGAAAATCGTGTGATCTTAAAAAACAATTACTCAAGCGATGTATAGCTTTACTGAATAGGGAAGCTCCTGGAGGGGGGTTCATGGACCAAGAGGGTTCAGGAGAAGGGCGTGGTTCCGAAAAAGATACAAGCCTGATGTTGCTGTCCGACAGAGTACAAGAGTTTTGCCGAGTTGTACTGCAAGGGGAACAAGAGCTTGGGATACAGGGGCTTCTGATCTAGGTGTGGAAATGGATTCTCATAACTCCTTTACAATCTTAAATTCATGTGATGATGATATGTTAGAAAACATACCTAGAGATTCTGATATCTCTCGGGGAAACACAGAGGAGGAAAATATAGGGAAACCATTAGAGGCCATAAAGCTAGAGGAAAGACTTAGAGCCTCCTTGGCTGAGGCTAATCATAAAGCTGTTATAGATCAAATTTTTAGTCCAAAAACATATTTTGGACACTGGGAACCTAGATTTGGGGAAAATACATAATATCAATAGAGACTTTAATCAGGAAGCGTGTTCCCAAGTTAAGGGGTTATCAGATAACAGAGCAGCCACAGGAAGAGAGTGCTCTGATAATAACAAGGGGTCTGTAAGTGGTGGGGTTGCCGACACAAGTTCAGTTAGCATCATTACTCCAAATGAGGGGAAGACAATCATAATAAACCTACAAATCTGGAAGGAGTAGACTGTAGGCACCACCTGTTGTGTGGAGAACTCAGATAACTCTGAATAATGGCTGTCTAGTACTTCAATTCGATTCAGAGAGAAGTTCAAGTTTCGGATACAAGTCTTAAGGGAGACTTCTCCAGCAACAACAGGGGTGGTTGTGCTAAGTCATCCACCAAGATCATAGACCACAGAACTTATATCACAGACCACAGATCCCAGACCACAGAAGATAGAAATACCATCTGACAGATGAACAAGTTATAACTGAATTTGTTCTAAATCCAATAATTGCTGGCACACAGTTTTTCGCCCATTTTACATTTGACAAAACAGTGTCCATCGTCTTCATTAAACATTCAACGCAATGGACACCTCGTATGATCTAGCATTTCCATTCCTCTCTGTACTGCATGCTAACGGCCACAAAAATCGTTTGGTTTTCGGTAGGCATACAATTACTCTAGTTAAGAGAGCACAAAAACGTATTTGCATCTTACTATGGTTTAGGGGCCTGGGGTCATCAAGGACACTATCAGAATTCAGAAACGAACTGAACTCTTTCGGAATAAAAAAAAAAGAGATAAAGAACTACAGATATAGCATCAAAATAATATGGCATGATTTTATAACTTTGTGACATACTGACATGGAGTATTGAACGGATAACTCATGCACCTTTGAGATAATAACAAATCTGAATCACAGAAAATACGGCCACTGCCCTATGGTTGAACTACCTTTGCTCTGATCTCATTGATAACTGATGGGAAGCCCTGTATCAGGCGCGAGTAGCTCTCTGTCAGCACCGCGCTCTTGAAGTTCTTGTCCACTACAAAGAAGTCGATGCACCTCTTCTTCAGCTCCGGGCAGTTGTGCGTCTCGGCGCAGATCAACATCGCCGCCACGGTCTCCGGCGACACACGGTCCCATAGCTTCTGCGCACACATGAGCTTCAGCCTGTTCAGCTGGTACATGTCTGCCGCTGCAAGCAGATGCTGGAGCAAGTCTGTGGCCGCCGATGAGCTCTCGAGATCATCTTTTACGAGCTCTGTGTCCGAGGGCAGTTCGTCGGTGTACATGAACCGCAGCAGGATCTGGAAAGCCGCCGGCTGGACGTCGTGCAGCATGATGCTGTCCATCTTGGCGTCCGCCATGGAGCCAAACAACTGCGCCTTGAAGACCGGCGAGCGGGCGGCGAGGATGGCCCGATGTGCGCGGAACGTCTCGCCGCCGACGGAGAAAGAGACGTCCGCGCCGTCGCCGTCGCCGTCGCCGTGGGTGGAGTGCAGCAGGTGGCCGAGATGACTCCCGAGGTCGGAGGGAGGGACAGGTATACGGCCATTGCCGTTGAGATCTATGAGCCCGCATAAAAATGTCACGCAGCCATCGACAAGGTAGCAATCGGATTCAAGCTCGCTGAGCTTCATAAACTTATGGCACCCTATCCATGTGGTATCTGTGCGAGGAGTGGCCATAATGAAGATCTTGCTTGAAGATTTTGCATGGGTCAATGATGGTGCCCCGTCTCTTCCCATCAAAAAGGTATGAAAGAGGACTGTGTTCATGCCGACGTGTCTAGACTTGGTCGGGGTCACTGCGAAGAGAGAGAGGTACTCGCCATTGATGTCGGACTGGTCCTCAGGAACCCCACGCGGGAAGCAAACTATCATCCAGGTGCATTCTCCGGCTAACATATCGTTGTCATCGATTATGGCTTTGCCGATGGGCAGGTTCTTGGTAGCTGAGTAACCGAGTTTGAACTGAATGAAACTGGTGCCCAACATAGCGGCAAACAGTGGCGGAGCCAGGAATTATGCACAAGGGGGGCCATCAAAGAGTTTAACATATGAGAACTAAGTGTAGCTTTAATTGTTTAGATTTTTGCTTCCGAATTAAGCTCTATTTTTCTAGATTTATTTCAGTATTCGATGATTTTTGACATGCTCACTATTTTTCCATGGTAGACTACTATGTCTATTTCAAAATTTTGAAAATGTTCATGTGGAGTAGGATGTGTGTTTGTTTGTAGAAGTGAGTGTGTGTAGATGACTCAGTCTTAAAATCTACTATCTTAGTATTTTGAAAATGCTAGTAGTGAAGTAGGATATATGTTTGTTCATAGAAGTGAGTGTGTGTACATGGTAGACTACTATGTCTATTTCAAAATTTTGAAAATGTTCATGTGGAGTAGGACGTGTTTGTTCGTAGAAGTGAGTGTGTGTAGATGACTCAGTGTTAAAATCTACTATCTTAGTATTTTGAAAATGCTCGTAGTGAAGTAGGATATATGTTTGTTCATAGAAGTGAGTGTATGTACATGTAGGTGAGCATTTACATATATAATATGATTCACAATAAAAAAGAAGTGATAATTGATATTGTTGCTAGTCAAGTATGCATTGAGTCAAATATAAAATATAATGAAACATAAGCATTGTAGTTAAATCAAAAATTTTTAATAGATATATATGTTCTAATATATGGTGGACAAACAAATTCAAATAAATTAAAATATTCTATTATAACTATATTCTATTCAATTTAGTTGTCTTGAAGATATTTGTACATATATAATAAGATTTTATTTATTATGATTTTTTAATATAAAAATAAACTATTAAACTATATATATTATAAAATAGTTTGTGTTGTTAGGGGGGACCATGGCCCCTGCCGGCCCCCCCTTGGCTCCGCCAGTGGCAGCAAAGAGATTATGGAGGAAGGAAGATATAGTGCGCGGGGCTATGAGGATATATGGAGGAAGGAAGAAGATGTACTACTAAGCGTCAACGTTGAGAAGAGTACTATATACATGTGTCAGTGACGACGGTTGGAGTACCAGGCTACCAGCTAGCCCGAACGCCTCGTCACACAAGAAGAACGAAACGACAAGGAATGAAGGCGAGACAGCTCGATCGTCGTGCTCCTTGGGTTTGTTTCACAACGTATGGATTGGATCGGAGTTGAGGAGACGCGAGCAACGAGTGAAGTTAATTGGAGTAATTCCAGTGGCGCCATGCATGTTTTTTGATGGGAAACTGTAGGGGTTTGCACCCCTACAGTGCTTTATTAGAAATAAAAGGGTTCAAACAGAAACAAGGAGGCCACAACCCGGCCAAGGGTTTAAGAGACAAAGAAGGAAACAAAGAAGAGTAGTGATAAAACGCCACCACCCAAAATTTAAAGTAGATTTGAAATCCATTGATCGATGGAAGGGAAGTATCTTCTTTTTTGCTCGTAAGAGGAGCCATCTCATTTCTTCGAAGAAGTTTAGCCTTGCCGAGGCCACGCTTGGGCTGATCTCGTCTCAATATCGATCATTTCGCGATTTCCAGATCGACCAGGTCATTAGGATGATGACCTCCATGAAGAAGGGGACGCCCAACTGCACCCTGAAACTTTCCAGGTTCCTGAACAGATCGATGCCCTGCTGAATTTGGATGTTGATCGATCCCCAAAGATCGCACAAAAAAAGGCGCATCAAAGAATAGGGTGCTGCGCAGATGATTCTTCAATGGTTCCTAGGCACGCATACACGCTTTGATCTTGTAGTATCATGTTCTTCCTTCTTAGCAGTTCTCTTGTGCTTAATCTATCCTTTAATAATAACCAGAAGAAAACTTTGTGTTTATTCTGGCAGGAGGAAGCCCAAAGCCATCTGAAGGCAGGGTGGATAATCTGATGCCCACTTATCTGCCTATAGGCCTTTTTGACCGAAAATTGCCCCATTCCCCGATGTAGGTCCATTTGTCCCTTTCCTCAATTTGAATGGAATGGTCCATCAGTTCTTGCAGCTGCATGAGTTGCTCATATGCTTGATTCGATAGTGGCAGGTGGAAAAGATTATGCAAGGGATTTTGAGTCGAAGCAGCAGCCAGACTGATAAGCTTGTCCTTCGTAAAGGAGTGTAGGTGGGGGAAGAGTTGAGACAAAGGGCATGGTACTCCACAGGTCATTCCGCAGAAGGCACGATCTCCCGTCCGCCAGCTGAACTCGTGCCATTCCTTTGAACTTGTCCGTAAGTTTAATAATATCTCTCCACCAAAAAGAACCTTGTTTAGAGTTACCTCGGCAATTTTCCGTAGCTGTAGTACTTTTCCCATACAAGCGAAACCCAAGGAATATTTTCTCCGTTGAGGAATTTGTGGAAGTTTTTAATCGCCAGAGCTTCATTTTGGAACTTGAGATTTATCACTCCTAGACCTCCTTCCTTTTTCTCCTCACACCATTGGCCAAGCTGCTTTTGGCCTTTGCTTTCCATTTATATCTACACCTCTCCAAAGACACAACTTTCTGTACTTATCAATCTGATCAATAACCTTTTGCTGCAACAAAAAGGTGCTCATACAGAAGGTAGGCATTGCTGTCAAGACAGAGTTTGTGATCTCTAGCCTTCCTGCATGATTCAGGAACACTGAAGTTGCAGCCAATCTTCGTTCACATTTAGTTACCATTGGAGAGAAGTCAATTGCAGTTGGCTTTGTTAGGCCTAGGGGCAGTCCCAGGTATGTGAAGGGTAGGCTTCCAATATCACAGTCAAACGTTCTTGCTAGGTGCTGGAGCTTGTCTTGATCTAAGTTGATTGGTACCATGAAAGATTTGTTGTAATTAAGTCCAGTAGATTCACCAAAGGAGTGTAACAAGGCTTTCAGGGCCAAGAGCTGTTGGCTGTTTGCCTCCATAATTAGCAAGGTGTCATCAGCATATTGTATTATTGGGAAGTCATTGGTGTAAGAGAGGGGAATTGGGAGCTTAAGAATCCCCAAGTCTTTCGCTTTGTTGATCACAGATTGTAGTAGGTCAGCTGCCAGGACAAAAAGTAAAGGAGACAGGGGGTCCTCTTGTCGAACTCCTCTTCTGCAGTGGAAGATTTTCCTAGGTACACCATTCAGCATGACAGCAGAGGTTCCAGAAGATAGAATGTCCTTGATCCATGCTGTCCATTTGGGCCCAAACCCCTTTGCTCTTAAGATTTCCAGGATTGCATTATGCTCAATCTTATCAAAAGTTTTCTCAAAGTCCAACTTCAGAATTATGAGCTCTTTCCTTGACTTGTGACAGCAGTGAATGTATTCCAGGGTCCAGGCCAGGCAGTCCTGTATGGTTCTTTCCCTGATGAACCCATACTGGTTCTAGTGTATTAGCCTTTTGATCTCCCTCTGCAACCTGTTGGCCAAAATCTTTGTGATGATTTTCACAGACGAGTTTAAGAGCGAGATGGGTCTGAAGTCTAAAATTCTCTGGGGCCCCTCAATCTTTGGAACTAGAATTATATTAGAGTTATTGATGCAATGGAGGCAGACGTGGCTGTCATGAAAGCTTCTGCATAGGTTGAAGAAGTCATCAGCAACTAGGGGCCAGCATCCCTTGATAAATTCATTGGTGAAGCCATCCGGTCCAGGGGACTTATTATTTGGAAACTGCGCCACTACCCCTTCAATTTCTTGGACCGAGAAAGGAGCTTCTAGTTGCTCAAGGTCTTCGACCGGCTGGATGAGCTGAGTGAGATTGAAGAGCATGTGGTTATGTTCAGAGATTCCCATTCTTTGCTTGAAACTCTCCCAAAGCATCTATGCCTTCTGTTCATGTCCACTAACTGGGTTCCCCTGAGTGTCAAGCAGGTTGGTGATTCTATTTGATCTATTTTTTATTGTTGCATGCACATGGAAAAACTTTGATGATGCATCTCCTTCTTTGACCCACCTTATTTTCCCCCTCTGTCTCCAGTAAGTTCTCTGTTGCTTCAGGAGAGCTACTAGTTTTTCAGACACTAGGATTCTGAAATTCCATTCTAGAACAGATAGATCTCTGACCATCTCAATTGATTCCAAGAAGTTTAGGGTGAGCTTGATTTTCTCAATTGCCAAGTCTAGCTTAGGGAGGGTTTGTTTCCAGTCCTTCAGGGTTCTCCTTAGGTTCTTCAATCTAGCAGTGATTCGTTTTGCAGGATCAGAAATGTGGTTAGGGCTGTACCATCCACTTACCGTGACTGAAACAAAGTTTTCATGGCTGAGCCAGTGATTTTCAAACTTGAAGATATGACCGTGGGGTACCGATGTGGCAACCTCGATTACACAAGGCCAGTGATCGGAGGTCTCCATAACTAGGGATTTAACAATTGTGTCTGGGTATTTAGCTGTCCAGGAACTCGATGTAAAGAACCAATCCAACCTCTCCAATAGCGGTGGGAATTGTTTGTTTGTCCAGGTAAACTTTCTCCCATGCAAGGGTAGTTCAATCAGGCACAGATTATCAATTGCCTCATTGAAAAGGAAAATTTCATTGAGATCAGCACCCTCCCTGTTCCTGTCTTCTGGCTTCCTCATCAGATTAAAGTCCCCTACCACTAACCAGTCAACATCAGGTGGCATCTGAATGTTTTTGAACCATGAGCAGAATTCTATCTTTCCCTCAGGGGTGCAGGGGGCATAAATACAAGTGAGCAGCCATGTCTCATTGTCTAATCTGGAGGTGAATTCAATTGATATAGCAAACCTGTTTTCAAACACTTTTTGCCCCCAGAAGGCACTACTTTTTCAAGCCACTAACATCCCACCGTAAGCCCCTATTGAGGGCACATAGTCAAACTTATCGAACTCACCGACGTAAGTTCTTAATGAATGCTAAGTCAAAGGCCTCCTTCTTAGTTTCTTGTAGACAAATGATCTCACTCCTACTCTCAACAATCTTGTTTCGATGGAATTCCACTTTTCGTCAAGATTTATACCCCTCGATATTCCAATCAAGGATTTTCCAACATCCGTTGTGATTCATGGGAAAACAAGAGCAAACAAAGAAACATAAAGAAAGCAAGGTAGAATCCCTTGCAACCAAAGACAACGAAAATAAAGAGGCCAAAGATTCTCCCCTTGGGTAGAATAGATTAACGTAAACATAGCAGTTTACCAAAAGAAAATGACAGTCATCAGTCAACCATGGCCAAGAGGCCACAAACAAAGGGGTCCACAAAGCAAAATACATGAAAATACTAGAAACCAAACAGGGAGATCTAATCTCAACCACCATGGAGCAAAAGTCTGGGGGGTCAGACATCATCTTCAGTATTTCCTAGAATCTTCACCTTGGGAGCTTGAGTCCCTCCCATCCATAGGTTTGTTCCCTTTCTTCCCGATTGGTTCTTGCTTGTTTCTGCCCATCAGAGTGCTTTCTTCCAACTCATCTTTCTGCAATTGACAGAGGTCTGTGCCAATTTTCTTGATAGCAGCAAGGGACAGAGTAGGTGGGCCACTGGAGCAGCCAATGCAGTTCTTGGACTTGCAGGTACTGACTTTGAATCCCTGGTTGTTATTCCTGACCCTTAGGCTCCTCCTGACCTCAGAATCAGTCACAGGTGTTGTGGCCTTACCCTTTTCTCGTCCCTTTTCCCTCGCTGGCGGGAGGGTCGACCGGGGGCTCTCATCATTGGGTTCCATCAAGCTATCCTGATCTCGATACCGACAAAGTTACTTATTCAGAGACAACATCTTTCATCGTTGGAGATTTTAAGGTTTAAGGCCAGGGTCCCCATTTCCAGGTCACCAGAGGACAACAGAGAAGGTAGGCCGGTCTGCAGGATGCTTTTGGCCCATTTGTTCTGATGAGGTGACTGCAAAAGGGCCTGGAAGAAGCCCAGCCAGGCTTTTGGGATTGCTTTTGGCCCATTTGTTTTGATGAGGTGACTACAAAAGGGCCTGGAAGAAGCCCAGCCAGGCTTTTGGGATGATAACGTGCCCATCCAACATGTCATTTTTAAAAGGTGGGGTGCATGGGGGGCTCGGTGATAGTGTGTAAAGGGCAGGGAGTGATGGAGCATGGGTGGAAAAAGTCATCACCATTCCCAACTGAATGTTCTGCTGAGCTATCACTGCATCTGCACCTTCAAGCTGATGGGGCTGGACTTCTGCCTGATGTTGTTCATCATTTATCTCCTGCTGTCCATTGGCCTCAAATTGCTGGGGTTGATCATTCAAACCCATCTACAGCTGGAGCTCATCCAAATCCATCATTTCTTCCTCATCTTGCAGCTGAAGGACAGGGAAGACTTCCCCGCTCAACCCGAACAAAGGTGATTGGCTCTTGGTTGAGCTGACAGCCGTTGCGTGTCGTCGTGCTTGTAGGATAGATTGGGCATTCTGGACAGGTGGCTGGGCAATCCTCTGCTCTTCCTCTTGCTCATCATCTTGTGCTGGGTTGACTATCATCTCCATTGGGTCCAGGGGTTCCTCATTAAGGTCCTGAACTATAGGTGCTGGCAGTTGATTTCCAGAGGGTGGAAGTTGCTGAGCTGCAGGCCATTCATCCCAAATTAATTGCGTGTTTCTCGTTCACTTGGTTTGCCGGGGCATCCTCTCCACCTTGCTGCTCTTGATCATTAGACATGTGTCCCGGTCCCCGGCTCGGGTGCAAGCACTTGCTGTCCCAAGACCAAAGAAATCATACAAGAAGGGACCATCTTGGGGCCGGGGTGGCACCCGCTCTTCATTAGAGGATCAAGACCCAACCGCTCATACTGCAAAACTTCACATTGAAGGGTCCAAGATTGACCAGCAGGCCCAGGGCCATCAAAGAAAACTGAGAAGTGGGGAATTGACTCCAGGTCAGTCACCCGTGTACGAATAAGTAGTCTAGTCGACATTTGGGATCACCTTCCCAAGAGATGATTCTCGCAAACGAACCCACAAATTGAATCAATGAACTCATCTTCCCAATAATCAGCCGGGAGCCCCATCAACATCAACCAACACTCTTGGTTGAAGTTTAGGTGCCTCCAATTTCTACCCTGGTTGTGCCGCTCAAAGGAGTAGTGAACCCCCCATATAGGTGCGGGCTTTCCAAAACCATGCGATCCCTGTCAAACTCTGATTCAAAGCGCACATATGCCTGGCCCGGATGGTAGGGGCCGAACATCCTTAACCGAACACGAGCAAAATGGCAAAACTGTCTAACAACTTCATCTACTGCTTCAAACTCCAAGGGATTACCGGGTAAGGGGGTGATGGTGACAATGGCGAGGTCCTCGTTCCTCGCACGCGGTCGGCGCCCAGCCATGGCCCTCACCATGATAGGCCTCCTAGGAATGTTCACAATGTGCGAGCCCTGCGGCTTGAAGGGGTTCGGGTCAGCCCGTTGGTAGGCCATGACCGACGACCCCCGAAGTGGAGATGCAGGGCGGGTGGATTGGTGAAACGGCAATGGAGGTTGGGGTTTTCCAAGCTGCGAGTTGCTGCTGAGAAGAAGAGGCGAGACGGAGGAAGACAGAGCGGCGGGAGTATGCTCCTCGGGTGTAGAGCAGGTGGCAAGGTTGAGAGCTAGCTCCACGGCTGCCGGTGGGACCGGGTTCGGACAGCCTCCCACCGTCATAGACTCGTGAAAGCCTCCAAGGCACCACGATTGGCTCAGTAACGGTGGAGCCACGAGGTGGATGGTCGCGAAGTGGCCCAGGCCCGGAACGAGGGGAACGTTGGTGGGCCGGAAGGAGGCCCGGTAGGGCAGCTGTTTCCCACGATGCTGATTGGTTCCAAATCTCCACGGCCAGATCCTTTTCCTTTCCCCAGCGCATCGCTTTCGCAATTGGTCGCAAAATGGCCCAAACGACGACGGGCAAGCCATCTCTCACGTAAGATTTGCACGGCCTTCTAGTCCGGCCCTCCCGACACCACGAGCAAATCCCTAAGACAGAGCGGTGCGGGGTTGCCAAGATCCGTATTGACCCGAGGTGGGCCCTCGGTTTAAATTCAAACTTTGTTTGCGTTACGCGCCCGATGAACTTCCCCAATGGGATTCCTACCCCTATCAAGCTCCAAGACATTGTTCTTCTGGGAAGAAGAGACGATCAAAAACACTCTTGTGGGGTAAATAGGAGAACAACGGGGTTAGGTTAGCCCCCCGTTAAAGGCACCGCCTTCGAATTAGCAATTGGAGAAAGAATCCTAGGATTAATCGCAAGAACCGGATGAATTCCTTTGGACCTTTGTCCAGACGCATCTTCTTCACTCTATAGAGCTTTCATTCAAGAACCCGCTTTGGCCCCCCATTGCTCCGCAGGTGAAAAAAAGATTTTGTAAGCCGAGCACTCGAAAGAACGCAAATTTGCAATGTGAAATCCGACAAGACCGTAAGAGACCGAGAAGCGGAAAACACGATCGTAAAGTTGGGAAACGGCAAAGTCAGAGCAACTCCACCGATCGTGGCCCGAGGATGGCCGCGACCGTGGAGGTAGAAAGCTTGAACTTACATCGACCAAAGGAGGCAACGAGGAAGAAGGCCCTTCCCCAGCCCGATGGAGCAACCGAGCAACCGAACTTGGCCAAGATCACCTTCCTGGACACCTTCACCAGATCGAAGATTGAGTTCTAGCGTTTCCATCGCTAGAAACCCGAGGGAGCAAGCGGTCTTGAGGAACCCAAATTGCTGCCAGGGCGGCGGGAAAGCTAGGAGGTTAGCGGCGGAGCGCCATGGCCGGGGGCCGCAACGGCGGAGGGCCCCCCGGCAAGGGGCGGGGTTGCTCTTCTACGACACTACGCTGGAGTTGGCGCCATGCATGTTGTGGCAAGACGACTCCGATCCCACGCCACCGCAAAGGTTGCCGCCGTTTCACCGCCGGTCACCATGTACATGTACACACACCACATACTCGCATGGTATCTATATGTTCCACAGGTACGAATTTTTTTGATTTTTAACATTTTATAAACTACTTTTAAATTAACACATTTTTCTTAAACTAGCTCTTTTGGCCACCCCTCGTGATGCGGCATGGCACAACCAAGCCACCGCGCCATGCATGGGCGTGGCTATGCCGACGTGGAGGCACGGCAGGTCCGACCTAGTCGGGCCGATGTGGCGACCCATGTGGCGCATCTCGCTGCTGTTCTCTTTTGTGGTTGCCTGTTTAAGTGCATGTTAATTTTCTGATTATATGTAGGTTTTAGTTTGAATACTTCATTCGAAGATATGTCAAGGCATAGTAAATCTAGTAAACCGAGCTAACCTTTGTCCATCGTGTTTTATTTTGCTATACAATTAGTTGCTTTCAGTTCCTGGGACGAAATTGATTCTATTTTTGCAATAGGGTGTTGGTGGGAAATGCCTCCGTCCGTTTGCCACTGCTTAGTGGTGTTCCAAAACCAATGTGTTATTGCGGTAATCCTTGCAGACTGATGATTTTTTATGATAAGGACATGAATAAACAGAGGTATTAGATGTGTGACAACTATGTGTTTGACTCTACCCCTCGTCAAAATCCGAATTGGGTTGTTGGTGAGTAATTGATTTAGCGTACTCATTTCTCTAACCCTAGCCTCCTCTCAGCACCACAAGAATGAGAGAGACACCTCTAAAGAGAGCTGCCCAACCATCTTTTTCACATATAATTTGGCGCCCGCCAAAGACAAAAAACATTCTCAAATGAAGCACACAACTCAAGTATCCTATAGGAACAAAATTGTCCACCATTTTGTTGGTACATTGGATGAATACGGCGCTTTCATGAATTTGCTTTGCCTTGAGATGGTGGTACAGACTATAGACCTCCGAATTGCCCTTGGTTTTGAGGCCTAAAACGAACAAACCCGCCACAGATGTTTTTGATGTAAATGTGTCAACTAATAACGCATATAGCAGGCATATCTAGTTCACTCCTTCCGGTATATTCAAGAATTACACCACTGTGCATTACAAATCACAATTGCTCATTCAGTGCATCAACCAGCACTTTTGTCCACGGAACCAAATAGCGGGTTTTAACCACGCTGAAGTCAAAATACTTTGATCTCTTCTCCTGAAGAACGCGCCGTCCTTCTCCACAATGCGCGCTTTGATCTCATCAACGGGTGATGGGAAGCTCGAGCAGCCGCAGTACCCCTCCGTCAACACAACCCTTTATTTGAAGTTCTTGTCGCCGACGAAGAACTCGAGGCACTTGTTCTTGAGCTCCGGCAGCCGTGCACCTCAGCGCAGCTCAAAGACGCGCCGACGTTCTCCACCGACAAAGACCTCGCGCAGCCGCTGCACGCACATGACCTTGAGCATGTCCACCGCGTACACGGTCGCGCCCGCGAGCAGCACCAGGGAGAAAGTCCGCCGACGGCGAAGCCCCTCGCCGTCGGGCAGCGCGTCCTGCACATGAACCGCAGCATGGCCTCAAACATCTCCGGCTCGATGTCGTGGAGCGTGACGGTGGGCGTGGTGGTGTGTCGGTGTACAAGAAGCACAACAGGATCCGGAAAGCCACCGGCCGGACGTCGTGCGCCGTGATGCAGTCCATCCGGCGTCCCGCCATGGAACCCAAGAGCTGCGCCTTGAACACCGGCGAAGCGGGCGGCGAGGGATGGCCCGGTGTCGCGCAGAACATCTCGCCGCCCGACGGAGAAAGAGACGTCCACGCCGCCGCCATCGCCGCCGTTGGAGTGCAGTGCGGCAGGGTGGCCGAGATGACTCCCGATCCGAGGGAGGGACAGTATACGGTTGCCATTGGTATCTATGATTCCACATACAAATGTCACGCAGCCATCGACGACGTAGCTACCGGACTCGAGCTCGCTGCGCTTTATGAACTGATGCCACCCTATCCATGTCAACTTGGCGCCTATAGTGACCTCGCTCGAAGATTTTGTATGGGTCAATGATGGTGCCCCGTCTCTTCCCATCAAAAAGGTATGGAAGAGTATAGTGTTGATGTTGATGCCGACGTGTCTAGAATTGCTCGTGGTCGCCACTGCGAAGACAGAGATGTACTCGCCTTTGCCGGACTGGTGCCTACGAAGAAACCCACGCGGGAAGAAAGCTATCCTCCAGTGGCGCCCTCCGGCAAATATGCCACTGTCATCAACGATGGCTTTGTCGATGGGCATGTTCCTGGTGCCCGAATAATGCAGCTTGAACTCAATGAAACTGGTGTCCAACATAGCGGCAAAGAGATATGAAAGGAAAGATGCGATGCGGGCCGGCTCTTCTGTTGCCTTCGTGGAAGACGCGCTTGTGGGAAGCACCACCGCAAGTACTCGCGTGACGGGCGCCGAGGGGGAATTGGGACCGCACCGGCGGTGGATATGGTCGATTATTAGGGTTAGGAACAAGGAGCTAGCACCTATTTAACTCGCCGGATATCGAGGCTCTATAGGACCCGGATCATTTTAGCGGCCCGTGCCTTGTCGCCCCAAGCATGTTCGAGTAATGTGGCCTAGAACGGCCCTATGCATTGGACTAGGCCGGTCTTAGCTCAGGAAATACAATGCCCGGCTTGTTTGTGTAGGACTAAAATAACGGGCTTCGTATTGCGCGCTTATCGGGCCATAAGTTTTCTGGAGAACAAGACACGTAATGACAAAGCCCATGGCCATGGTTAAGACTAACTGCAGTGGCTACTGTAAGTTCATACTGGAGGATACCTTTACAGGAAAAAGGGATGCAGCGTAGTGCGCTACTTCGTACGTTATCCAACTGGATGGGCACGAGACCAGTGTTTCTGGCGGAGGAGCTAGTGTTGCGCTATGTGCCTGACCCATTGCTGCTGCTGACACATGTGAAATGAAAGAGAGAGCATATTGAATGGGAGAATGGGGCCCACTATTTTAATCTCCCAAAAAGTGTTATAACTCACAAGCTAAAAAACTAAATTAAATTTCGTTTGCACCATTTAATTCGTTTCAATTAATCCTTTAAAACAAGATGTCACATGGATATATTTAGATAAAGCGAAAAGTGGGCCCATAGTAGATAGAGGATGATATAGAGGATGGATGGATGCGGGAGAAAATATTGTAGAGTAGAGAATCTTGATGACCGTGGATATATAGATGATAGAAATAGAGGATGATGAGTGCGGATAGCCTAATGAAAGCCTACGTAACCAAGAATTCCACGATGGATAGCTCCCTAAAGGGGCATGTGCATATATATTGATGTTGCTATTGATAGAGCTAGTTCTAAAGGGTCTGTGGCTGCTTTATGTTGGAACAATCAAGGACATTTTATTGCTGTAAGTACTATGGTAGTTCCTAATATAAGTATATAATAATTGATTCAGAAATACTAGAAGCGATGGCTTGTCGGGAGGCACTAGCACTTGGGGGGGATTGTGGAGCCTTTAGACTGATTGTGGCTTCTGATTGTCTAACTGTTATCAATATAGTATAAAGGAGATGCCTCGTTGTGCTTATATGATGATGATCCTGCGAGATATTTATCAGACATCTAAATGCACGTCACACATGAAGGTAGGTAGTTTAATTAAGAGGCTCATTATCTTGCTAAGCTAGCATGCATGTTCACTTGAAGCTAGCCGACATATTTGGCTTGATTCCCCTCATGTGTTCCTTGATGTAAAAATTTTAAAATGAGAATATATTCCTACCTTCTTCTAAAAAAAATACAGCGACATCGATGTCATCTTTAGCTCGCCATGGTTATCCGACATCGGCAATACCCTCTGGAATTTTGCATCATTGAAGATGCAATTTTAGCGGGGCACAAAAACGTCACCTTCGTTAGCATCCCGGACCGCGCCGAGATACACACAAACATCAGCACGTGGGCACCTGTCTTTTTTTTTTTTTGATGAAACTGCGGGCACCTATCTTCAAAGCTTCGTCAAGTAACCCTGCGCTGCGTGTAACCGAATTACACGACATAGTCAGCAACATCAGAAAAATATAGCTGCTCCGGCATGGCCACTAGACCAAGGCCACCTCTTCCTAGCCACATCACCTCTAATGTCATTGCTGCGAAGCGCTGCTCATCGATGGCTGCACCGAGAATCTGAACTTCCTGGCGGTGGGTTTCCATGCACCAGCACTGACAGCGGCAGCCACCTACAACTTTCCATCGAGCATATCATTGGCAACGGTCATCTTCTTTGATGACATGAGCTCGCAATTCAAGACCGTCAAGGATGTCTTCGTCAACGTCAATAGCAACTTCGGGCGCCAGCTACTCTCGCCTGATGAGCTCAAAGGCATTGACTTCATATTTTGGTGATAATTCACCTATCAACCACACCGCCAACATATGTTACATCCACCATCTGCCACCAGTTGACAGGCTAAATCCCCCCAACACTGATGATCATTGGTCAAGTATGTTTGAGTGACAACCGTAGGTCATGCAGTACCTCGACCTCGATGCCGGCATCACAAGATCAACCCTCGTCCGATTGTAACAGGAATTCTTTCCCACGATGACCATAGGAACTCATGAATACTACCTCTGCGGCTATACCGCTGTACCGACAACCTCTAATATTATTTCGAGTTCATCTTCGACCAAGACCGCCATAGCTTGCACGGCCACCTCTTCATCCACATAGAGGAAATCTCCAACAACATACTATATACCTCTTCTCCTCGAGACGACATCAACTTGTGGACGATGGATTCAGCGCGAGTACATCAGGCCTGGCGGGCCAGAGGAGGCCGAGTACCGAGCCGTAGCCGCCGCCACTAGCGCCACCCTGCGCGTGGCCGGAAGGGCGTGCGGTCAGGGGGGTGGGCCGCTACTGCCCCCTCAATTATTATCCCAATATCCGGGAATTTCCTTTTAGGTATCTGTGAAAATTTGAAATAAAGGAAAGTTGAGAATAAAGATAGGGAAAATAAGTAGGAATTGTTTAGGAAAAAGGACTTATATAGATTAAAAAATACAAGTCCATCTCCTCCCTCTCCCGGCCCAACGCCATGGCCGCCTGGCTTGCTCTAGCGCTGCCGTCCCCAGCAGCCGCCCACCGCCCAAGCCCAGCAACCCAGCCGCCCCCCCGGGATCGGACGCTGACACTTGTCCTGCAAAATGTTCTCGTCCTTCTCCTCGATGCGTGCTTTGATCTCATTAACTACTGACGGAAAGCTCTGAATCAGCTGCAGGTACCCCTCCGTCAGCACAACCTTCTTGAAGTTCTTGTCGTCGACGAAGAACTCGAGACACTTGTTCCTCAGCTTCGGGCAGCTGTGCACCTCGGCGCAGCTCAGGATAGCACAGACGTTGTCCACCGACAGCATGTCATGCAGCCTCTGGGCACACACGACCTTGAGCATGTCCACCGCGTAGCGGTCCGCCGCCGCGAGCAACGCCATGAAAAAGTTCGGTTCGCCGTCGAGCTCTGCGGGCAGCGCGTCGGTGTACATGAACCGCAGCATGGCCTGGAACGTCGCCGGCTCGATGTCCCGCAGCGTGATGGTAGGCGTGGTGGCCTCCGCCATGGCGCCGAGCAGCCCCGCCCTGAGCACCGGCGAGCGCGCCACGAGCACGGCCCGGTGCGCCCGGAACGTCTCGCCGCCGACCGCGAACGTGATGTCCGAGCCGTCGCCGCTCTCCAGCAGGCGGCCGAGGCTAGTCGCGACGTCAGGCGGTGGCGGTGTGGGCACGGGCACGGCGCCGGCGCCGCGCAGGACGACGGCCCCGCACACGAAGGTCACGTGGCCGTCGGGCGCCGACGGCGACTCCAGCTCGAGGTCCCTCCGCCTCACGAATTTGCTCCACCCCCACCCGGAGAGGCCCCCGGCGGCGGGTGCGCGCGCGCACCCTGTCCTGGTGCACCGGCGACGCCGTGCCGTCGCCGCGCATCAGGAAGGTGTCGAAGACGGCCGTCACGTTGGTGGCGGCCTGGGTGACGAGCTCCAGGTACAGCGACACGTACTCGCCCCTGTCGTCTTTGATCGTGCCTCGCGGGTAGCATCTGATCTGCCAGAGGTAGCCGCCGGCGGCGAAGTTCGGGGAGTAGATGACGTCGCCGATGGGGATGTCTTTGGTTTGCGAGTAGTCGAGCTTGAGCTCGAGAAATCCGGAGCCCAACATCTTGTTGTTGCCAAAATTTGCTTACACAGCATTGGGTTTGGATTTGATGCACGGAGAGAGCATACATTACCTACTTCGATCTACTTATTAGACCTGAGTGCCCTTGAACGAATCGGATTTGGAACCGCTGCATGTAGTGAACTCGGAGTCTCAAACGCCCAAGAGCTGCGCGTTCGGAACACCGGCGCGGTGACCACGGCCCGGTGCGCGCGGGAACGTCGCGCCGCCGACTGCGAACGCGACGTCCCAGGCGGCGGCGGAGGTGGCTGTCGTCGTCACGCCACGCGTGAAGGTGACGCGGCCGTCGCCCGCAGCGAAGTCCGACTCCAGGTCCAGGGCGATGTCGCCGTCATCGGGCAGGTATATCTACGACTGTACAAGCACGAACGGAGCGCGTGCATGCGACGACGACGGCGAGCCGTCCCAGTCCCAGGAGCCGCTTACATGCTGCGGGGGCCGCGAGTGGTGGTCCTCTTCGGCCTACCATCTCACTTCTCACGACCGACCGTCTCATAATCTCATTCAACAACTGTTGGTTTGGCTCCAATTTCTCTAATTTTGTTTCTTGAGGACACTATTGTTGAACCTGAGGATATAATGAGATTACGCACGCTCGCTCTCTGTCACTCTGTGCAACATCATTAACACCTCTAACGTTCCAGCACAGTATTGAGCAGTCTTTTTGCGATATTTAACACCGATTAACTTCTAGCAACTAGCAACTGCTGATGCAGAGAAACATAATGTTGCAGCATCGCCAGCAGGTCCCATGCAGACACTGGGGTTGGCCGAAGGCTACATAGCCGGCCAGCAAGCTCAAGGAGTGTTCTCCCTGATTTCTTACAGGTTTGACATGATGCCAAAGGGCAAAGGCTACATAGCCAGCAGGCACTAAAGTTCCTAAAACGAAAAGATAGATATATATACTTGCATGTATAATAAGTATATAATATTCATGTATGCACACACTTAGATAGAGAGGACTCAAAACCCTTGGATTTCACCTCTTATAGTAGTAAATAAATAAAAATCGCAACAGATACAAAGTAGAGTCTTATGAACTCTTGCAACATCTGTCTGATGTATGCACACACTTATAGATAGAGAGGACTCAAAACGCTTGGATAGTAAATAAAAATCGCAACAGATACAAAGTAGAGTCTTATGAACTCTTGCAACATCTGTCTGAACTCCGAAGAGCACCTTCAGCAGAGAAATCGCAAGTGTCAAACTTCAGAGCATTACCTGAGTTACGGATTGCAACCGCGTGATGCCTTATTCTGATGCTGCCATAACACCATCCCTGCAATCTGCATGCATACGCCTCAGGACAAACAGTATTGTGCACAGCGTCCAATCTTCCTCCCTGGGTTCCTTTTTGTTTGAATTGTAATAAAAAAAGGCTATTCATTCTCAGAACTTGGTGGACGCCATTTTTAGGGGCACATACATTCCTTTTCTTATGTTCTGATTGGAGCCGATGGAATTCAGAGATATTAAAGAACTCACTTTGTGACCAACCTCATCCCAAGATTCCATTTTTTCTCTCCAGGATTAGCCTTGTTATATGTTATATTACTTACTAAAAGTTACAACCCACCTAGAGCAGAGACCACAGTAATAATATCACTCAACTTGTAGTGTTAGTTCCACCACCAAGTCGAGGATATATATATATGCTGCACCACTTAACTATCTCACAGATCAATAAGTTCCAACTGAATTTGTTCTACATCCAGTAATAACTGCCACCTTTTCACCAATAATATTCATTCTGATTCTGATTGAAGACTACTGTTTTTTGTTTAGAGTAGATTGAAGACTACTGACTGTGTGCCAACGCCAACAAAAAGCGTTTGATTTTCAGCCCAGCTCGGGCTCGGCCCACGCGCACAAGTGTCACATCAACATTGGTCTAAGGACTAATAGGTGATACAAAGTGGATCCTGTTTCCGACAATCTTCTTGCAGTGTATAGTTTGGTATGTAGAGGCCTCAAAACACTTGGAATTCACAAAATGTGGGCGTAGAGAATTCGGATGCCTGCCAGCACTCCAGCAGCAGCAAGCAAGAATCTTCCACAGCTTGCATCATTTTGACGTAGTAATTCTACAGCTTTACAGAATTTATATAAGACGCATTTTTAATTTCGCGCTATAATTCAGGGGCATACAGAAAACAGTATAGAAAACTAAACTGTTTTTTTTGGGAATGAAGAGAGACAACTCCAGATACCAAAATAACATGTACTGAAAAGTAGATATACTTCATGCACTTCACATAATAATGGCGATGACAGAAATTCGAGCACACCTTAATCATAACGATACAACATATATAGAGAGATAGATGGTTGTTCATGAATCATCGGTCATTCATCTATGCCTGGACTAGCCTTGCTCTGATATCATCGATAACTGACGGGAAGTCCTGTATCAGGCGCGAGTACCCCTCTGTCAGCACCGCGCTCTTGAAGTTCTTGTCCACCACAAAGAAGTCGATGCACCTCTTCTTCAGCTCTGGGCAGTTGTGCATCTCCGCGCAGATCAGCATCGCCGCCACGGTCTCCGGCGACACACGGTCCCATAGCTTCTGCGCACACATGAGCTTCAGCCTGTCCAACTGGTACATGTCTGCCGCCGCAAGCAGATGCTGGAGCAAGTCTGTGGCCGAAGAGCTGTCAAGATCTTTGACGAGCTCTGCGTCTGAGGGCAGTGCGTCGGTATACAGGAACCGCAGCAGGATCCGGAAAGCTGCTGGCTGGATGTCATGCAGTGTGATGCAGTCCATCTGGGCGTCCGCCATGGAGCCCAAGAGCTGCGCCTTGAACACTGGCGAGCGGGCGGCGAGGATGGCCCGGTGCGCGCACAACGTCTCGCCGCCGACCGAGAAGGAGATGTCTGAACCGTCGGTGCACTCCAGCAGGTGTCCCAGATGGTCGCCCAAGTCTGTGGGAGGCACAGGCACACGATCGTCGTTGGCGTTGAGATCTATGATTCCACATACAAATGTCACGCAGCCATTGGAAACACAACTCGACTCGAGCTCGCTGCGCTTCATGAACTTGAGCCACCCAATAACTGTACGATCGGAGCGACTGCCAATGGTCTCGGTTGACCATTTTGCATGGGACAACAATGGTGACCCGTCTCTTCCCATCGGAAAGGCATGGAAGACTGCCTTCACGCCGTGTCTGGATTGGGTCACTGCGAGGAGAGAGAGGTAGTCGCCATTGTTGGACGAGTCCCCACTGATCCCACGCGGGAAGCAAGCTATCGCCCAGGTGCGCCCTCCAGCCAATAATCTGCGATCGACGATGTGTTTGCCTATGGGCAGGTTCTTGGTGGCTTCGTAATCCAGTTTGAACTCGATGGAACCCAACATACTGGCGAAGACACAGTGGCAGAGCCCGGATTTTAATCTTGAGTATTCCCACTTACACACACACAAAAAAAAATCCTCAAATCAGTAATACTTCAATAGCACTGTAAATATGTGAATTCTATTGTTGCAAATTTTAGCTGCATAAATAACAGAAAAGTGAAGAACTCATGTTGATGGACCAAAATGGCGAACAGAGCAGGGTGGATGGAAGCCGATTAAAATTCCTTGCCTAAAAAGAATTTGGCCTTCATTATAACCAAATAGACATCTCACGCACGTCAACTAGTGATGTGTCGATCCTAGAAACAATTAGGCATTTTTTAAAACAGTGCGGAAGCAAAGCAACAAAGCATTGCTACTAATTATGAGCTAAAGTACTAATGAACATGTGAAATAAATGTCATTTCAGCTAAAAAGCCGTTTCATCTTATCTGCCAACAGTATTTTATTCTCAGAGAAAATCAGCTGTTTCAACAGTATTTTGGCTTATCAACTGACTTATAAGTTCTGCCGAACAGCTCATTAGACAAAAGCATGCAGGAGCTTTTGCCTATTAATAAAACAAGACAGCAAGTGCAACTTCTTCGCTACTACTAGGATACAAGATGCACTCACGATTCAGCAAAGGGAAAGAAATTGAAGCTTATAATCATTAGCTAATTATTGCATGAAAAGCTGATCACTGTTGCATGTTGTAGATTTGTAGCTTGAAAAAGACACTTCACGAAAACACTCAACACCAAGCTGCTGCTCTCAATCGAGTTGCATAGAGCAAACCTGAAGTCTAAGTCAAGCTATGCACTGACGTGCTGCAAATTCAGACAACACATTGCCTAGCTGCTGAAAGGAGCTGCAAAAGAACAATGTACTGAATACCTGAGACTACCTGGCTGCAATTGTCGGCCTCCTGCTGCTTCGTTGATGAGAGGACAGCAAGAAGGAGCTCAAGCTAGTGGTGCAATCCAGTCAAGCTGCTATGCTGCTGCTGCTGCTGCTGAATGAAACTGCTGCTTGCTGAGACAGAGGAGATGGACGAGCAGCTGGTGCAGATCTGCAGCAAATGAAAGAAGCCAACCAAGTTGGCAATTGTATAAATGGAATTAGCAAAAGCCTACTGCTGGTGAAACACTGAAGTCCCAACCAGAACTAGCAGAGGAAAATCCAAGTTGTTGCTGACCATAGAGAAAATCATCACGCCATCCCGGTGAACTGAAACAGCAGTACAGCACGCACAACACCACAAAGATTTTCCCAAAGACGATAAAATTAATTTGGATTAAGATGATATTTTAACCAGTCTCGCCATATCACCTGGGAACCATCCCATTAGCAAGCACCCGACAAAGCTGAGAATTTAACCATCAATTTTGGAAAATTGGAAAACCCTAGGTGAAGAACAAATTTGGGGCAACTTCAAATCCGTGGTACTCAGGTGAGGGATTTGTTAGGGAATCACCCTAACCTTGTTCACACATCTCGTAGCACCAATTGCCTCACAGAAATTTCACCCTAAAAACAGCCAAATTCGACGAACGAAACCCCCCCGAAATAGCTCCGAAAATTAGAGAAAAAGAGAAAATTCAGATTAGGAGATGTGAATGAGTGGAGCACGAATTTGATCCTTACGTTACCTCGAGACGTAGGAATATATGCCACTCCTATAAAAATTAAAGCTAAGATAGCAAAAACCTCACAAAAAGGTACTCTTATTTTATTGAGTTCTATTCCTCTCAAAGCAAGAATAAGAGAGATGATAGCTATCTAACTAGCTCCTTTATACATAGGTGTTCGTTAAAAGACAAAAACACCCTTATATGAACACCACAGCTTTATGACTTTGCTTTGCCTCGAAGCAACCTTCACGATGGTGCTACACATCCCCTAACTCACCTTTTTCGGTTTTAAGGCCCAAACTGGTCAAATCCACCACTGATAGTTTTGAGACACAAACCACCAAACTGTCTATCATCGATTTTAAGGACCAACCCGACAAATCCTCAAGTTAGAGTGACATGTTTGAGTAGAAGAGACACACGAAGTTAGAGGGACATGTTTGAGTGTTTTTTGCATGTTCTTCTTCACTTTTGAGTATATGAGTATAGACATTTCAGTATGAGCTATCTTTTTTTTCAAAAATAGTAGTAAATCCGTAATATTAAAATCTTAGTTGTTTCCATGGTCCTTTACTTTCTCATGCCTATAAATTTTGGAGCAGCGTGTCTAGACACAATGGGAAGTTCAATCTTAGAACGAATTAGTACACATGACATGTTCATGATATAAAACTTATAAGAGCATCTCCACTAATCTCTTATACTATATCTCATAAAAAAACTCTTATACTATATCTCCTATAAGTTATTGTTTGACGGGATTTTGTACCAAATTTGTCCTCACATGTGCATATATTTATATGTGCTATCAGGATATTTTTTAGGTCTCAAAATAAAAAAATAAATAAGCAAGATATATGTGCGCATGTATATTTACGGGTGCCATAATTTATACGGAAGAATAACAAAGAAGAAGCTATCAAGTTTCTTCACGAGTGGAAAAGAAAAGAAGCTAGCAGGTACAATGCCATGCTTGAGAATATTCACGTACGTGAGCTAGAAGAAGGTAGCTAGCAAGTGCGTGCTTTTTATGCGTGTGCTAAATTAGAGAAAGAAGCTAAGCAACCATTGCATGGACTTGTACGCTCTCGGGGGGGAAGAAGCTAACAGGCACATCCATGTATACGTGCACAACCGGTCGTAGATTTTGGCAGTGCACCGGTCCGTGTATTACGTATTTCGGTACGCTTGCGAGACAGCCGGCGCGACTGGGTCTAGAACCTTCTAGAACCTTGGGCGGATGTACGGCGCCGCACGGCTCGGCAAATGGTCCAGAACCTTCTGGAAGTCCTAGCCATGTACGTATGGTTGGCCGGTCCTGAAAGAAAGAAGCTAGCAGCTACAACTAGCTAGTGCATGGTCTTGTACGTGCTGATGACACGCAAATGAAAGAAGCTAGCAAATATATATACACGTCCATGCATGAACGCATATGCCAGAACTAGCCTTTGGTGTTGTATATTCATGTGACGTAGAGTATTTCTTTTATGGAGCTGCTGAATATTTGGGCCTGCAGAGATGAAGTCCATTTGATTTGGATTATTACGTAAACCTGAATCATTGGATATTATTCCCAAGAGATAATCCTGGATAGTAACGACCGAGCGAGGCTTCCTTCAGGTGCACGGCACGAGCGACGTAATCTCCTTGTATCACGCCGGTGCCCAACAAACTAAAACGGCGTGGCGGCGTCGGGCTCCAAACAAACACGCCGAACCCTATGCTAGCCACTGCCTATATAAAGGCCCCTAGCACTTTCGTAAAAAGACTAATCGGCATCCCGCATAGGAGAGGCGTAGCCAGGCTTTTCGGCGAGCTAGTAGAAGGCCGACGATCTCGGCGTCTTCATCGCAACGAGCCTACATGTCCTGTTCCTCGAGAGCCAGCCGGAAGCAAGGAGCAGAGGCTGCACGCCGGAACACAAGCAAGCAAGAGAGTGCCGCAGGCAGGAGATGGCTGTCACGTCGTCTTCCATGAGTAAGAAATTATTCTAGTAATTACTTTCTTTTAATCTTGCATATCTTGCACACATGCATCTTGGCCAGAGTTTCGAGTTCGGCCGAGAGGAGAACGACGTGGCAGCCAGATGATCAAGAAGGCGCCGGACTGCGAGAATTATCGCGTCACAAGGAGATCACACGGCCTGCTAGAGTCAGGCGTGTCCGTGATATCAAACTGGAGGCCGAGCGATCAGCATGGCTACCAGGACAAGATGTTCAAGATCCAAGTATCAATTGAGAAGCAAGCAAGCCGAGGTGTACGTGCATGTGCATGCACGTCCAGGCTACGTACAGGTACATCTACTAGAAGCTAAGGAACATCATCTAATCACGCCAGGCTCATTGGAGCACAGGGAAGGGCAGCCGCCGCCACGGCGCCATCCATCCCGAAGCCGGCGCTGATCGGCCAAGGTAGCCTCCACGCCGCCGGCCAGGAGGGGAGTGCTGATCGGCCAAGGTAGCCTCCACGCCGCTGGCCAGGAGGAGATGGCTGCACGGTGCACGTGCACGACGAGTTGCCGCACTACTGCGCCGTCATCCGAGGAGCATCGATCTACGCCTGCTAGCTAGGAGGAATTCTGATCTAGACTAAGGGCGGCCGCAGAGCCAGCCTTGCCGCTGTAACGACGCCGGCCTTGAGCGCCGCCCGACTGTCGAGCAAACAAGCCAGAATTAGCAACCGGCCAATTGCCATCTACACGAGAGGAGAGCTGCTAGCTTCTCTTCGTCTATAGGTGCACAGCGCCGCCGGCCGGAGTTCATCTACGCCTTGCCTTCTTCTTCCAGGAGATCAGGGAGCCGCGCGGGAGCTAGCCGGTCGAAAGCAAGAAGCAAAGAGGAGATGGCGTCCTTGATCATGTCTTCCATGGGTAAGTAACTAATCTAGTCATTAGTTCTTTAAATCTTGCGTATAGTATGCATCTTGGGCAGGGTTCCGGATTCGGCCGAGAAGAGAACGATGCGGCAGCCGGATAATCAAGACGGCGCCGGGCTGCGAGAGCTATCGCGCCGTATGTGTCCACGGGTGCTTGCTGGAAGCTGGCGTGTCCGAGCGATGGATGTGGCTGCCATGACAAGAACTTGAAGAAGCAAGTTACCAACTAGAAAGCAATCAAGCCAAGCCTACATGCACATATACGTGTCGTGCAGACCTGCATGTATATGCATCTATGTACATGCAAGGGAAATGCAAACAAGGTGCTGTTCCACCCGTACACATGCATCCGTTACAAGCCAAGAAGCAAGGCGAAGCATACAAGCACGTTCAGGCTATACGTGGATATGATTCCATGTACAAGTCAATCAAGACGGCGGCCGAGAGCACGGCGCTGTGCTCTTCATCTACTACGTCGATCCAGCTCGACCACGACCGAGTCTGCATCGACTACATCTACGCCGATCTACTTCAACACCGCCATCAAGTCTTCATCTACTACAACGACAACCCCACGCCGATCAAGTTCCACGGCGTAACACGGCGACGTTGCCGAGGAAGTCCAAATCGATCCGAACTACACCAACCATGCAAGTGTGATCTACTAAAACCACCACTACGTGCCGTTCGATACCGACGAGGCGAACGACACGGGCGGGCATGGCTCAGCTTACAGCCATGTTGAACCGGCTCATGGATTCCGACGAGGCCATGATCATGCCGACGCCACCCTACATCTACACCAACACTATGCATGGAGACGTGAAGCGAAGACCGACGACGACGACCGACGCAGCTTAATCGGAGGTGCTCTGTGAGCTTGACTCGCAGGGGTAATTAACTGGGAGCTTTTCGAGGCCCCAGGAACCATGAAGATCACATCGCCTATGCTCAAGTTAGACCACCGCAGCAGGCTGTGGAGCGCACATGTACATCGAGAACATGTATTTGTATTTTTCATAAATATGAATAAAGTCTCTGTTCCCGTTTCTTTTATTTTTGTGTACATTAGTACACTGGCACGCCTCCAAGCATATTTATTTTTTGTGAATAGAGAGATCCTCTCTCGAGTGGTTTTTCTGTCCAAACAGTTATTTTAGAAATGTACCTTCCTATAAGTTATTTTAGAAGTTTGCCTTAAATCTCTTTGATAAGAGAGCACTATTGTAGCAGATTATCTAAAACTTATCTTCAATATTTTGTTAGGGATATTCATTTCTTTATTTAATAGAGTGTTTCTTTTAGGAGATGTCTTATTAAAAGTTATAGATACGAAAGATGAGATAGAAAATCTCCTACAACACCTCCATTTCTTGAAATTCTACTTTTTAGGTATAGAAAATTGGATAGAATATCTAGTACAGATGTTCTAAGCCCCAATCTTTATACGAGTTATAGTGCATGACCAATCATATTATCGACTTTGATTCTATGATGAATGGGAACGAATGACTCAACCACTGAATAAAAATTCAACCAACAAGTTGTGCAGGTTGTTGTAGAACAAGTTGTGCAGGCATATTAAAGAGAAAAAAAAATTGATCCACCAAATTTCGGTCCATCACATCTCTCACTTCATACCGGCATAAGAGTTCTATTCAATTTTACTAAGAGTAGCAACATGTGATGAGTTTGACATGAAAGTTCTAACTGTTTTATTATCGCTGGTGGGCCGGGCCGGGGTTACTATCCCCTAAGAGAGAGGGGGTATCACGCGTAAAAAAAAAGTTTCCCTTGGAAATTAAAATACACATGTTTTTTTTTGTTTCCACTATCCAAATGAGCTCTCATGATGAGAGAGAAAAGACACGTTGAAAAAAGGGCAGCTGATGACAGAGAGGTGGGGGGAGGAGCAGTGTATTTTGCGGAAGTGAAGCCAGCAGATCAAGAACCACTCGTGATACCATGATGAAAGATTGAGATACTTTTGACATAATAAGCAATCAATTCTTGTTAACCATACTCTCCCTATGATCCTAAATAAAGTGTCGCATAGGATTTTGTACTGGTCAAACTTTGTTAAATTTGATTAGGTCTATAAAAAATATTATCAATACTTGTATCCTAAATAAATCTCTTATGAAAATATATTTAGCGATTAAATTAATAATACTAATTATATATCTTAAATATTAATATTCTCTTATATATGTATTTGATCAAAAATTATTTTTTTGACTTTTCAGGAAGTGAACATGACACTCTTTGTAGGACCGTAGTGCGTGTAGGGTACAAAATAGGTAAGCAAATGATTAACATTATATGCATGGATTGCTTAATATAGAAAATAATTTCGTGGAGACTATCCTCATAGGTGAGGCGTGGACACTTACCTTTATTTTTTTTTCATTACGTATGCATGCGCAGTGAGTAATGTTATAGTCCTTCTAAATTTATATTGCAGTTTCATGCAACAAATAATTGCTCATATATACATGCTGCAAAATCCACGACAGATGTTCTGGTTGTCTGTTGCCTTATTATATGGACAACCCCACTAAATTTTTCCCTTAATAATCTCCTAATAACGATCTGGGGTTGTTGTCGCAGACAATACTAGAGTCCTAATCCCATTCACTTCGACGCAATGAGAGCGGCGTGTCCATGCTGCTGTTAGAGTCCGATCCGTCTAGCAGAGGTAGTATAAAAGAACATCTTTTGCTCAAAAAAAAAAAAAAAGAAGAAGAAGAAGAAGAAGAGAGAGAGCAACATCTATGTCGCCGAGCTCTTGACATGCCATGCCAACATGTTGGAGTCTGGTTTCACCGAATTCAAGCTGGACTTCGCAGGAACCAAGAACCTCGCCATCGGCGACGTAGTCCGCTCCGACGATTTCTCGGCAGGAGGCCACGTGTGGAGAGTATGGTTGTGTTTGGTTTCATGGCTTATTTCTAACCTGGTTAGGATTGGAGCCTGGTTAGGCGTGGCCTGGTTTCAGCGAGCCAATACCTGGTCGTTTGGTTGTATGTACTGTCAAAGCCTAGCTAGCTACAGTGTGTGTTTGGTTGGTTGGTTGATTTGGATATAGTCACCCCTTCTCTAAATTGGTGAAGTTACCCCTTTGTGGCATTTCGTCAAACAAGTGGTGGGCATCCTCGGCAAGCATGACGAAGACAAAACTATTGAACTGTTGCTGCGTTCATGGATGCTAGAACAAAGTGCATCGTGTATTCAAGCAAGCAAATTTCCAAAACAGAATATAAAACTCTTCTATGTTAGAATAAAACAAACTATAGTAACAGGAGAAGCGGAATCAACAGTCTAGATAATCACGCAATTGATTCGATCCTCCAAATAACATTGCCTATATCTTCTCGATTTGTGTGGGCCAATTTGGACCAAGTAAATGTGGATTAAATTGCAAATCAATTGCAAAATCTTGGAGCTCAAGGACAGGGACATGCCAGATTACATCCGCCCGTACTCGTCGCGGTTACAGAGGTGAGCTCCACCTGGACCCGTACTCGTCGCGAAGCCAGAGTGCATCCATCGGCGTGCTCGGCGTCTGCTACTCATCGCGGAGCCAGAGGTCAGCTCCTGCTACTCCAGCACCGCTCCTCCGGCACCAGGTGGCGCCTCCGGATGGACAGCGGCCAGACAGTCCTCTACGCGTCGGCTCTGATCCACCTCGCAAAGACCGCCCACACGCAACTCTCGGCGACTTGCCTTTGCCGGTGCCGTCCGGGTCACCTACCTCACGGACGCGTCCATGGAGCCTGTCCACCGCTACAGCCGCTCCTTCTCGACCACCTGGCACGTCGCGCTGGACCCGAACAAGCGGCAGTATCAAAGGCTACGGCGCCGGCGCCGGCATACGGCAGAGCACGCTCTCGGCTCAGACAGTTTCGGGAGGTTGAAAAGACAGTGGGGAGAGGGTAGGCGGTGAGGAGACTTCAGACGGTGCTCCGGCAAGCCTGGCCAGCAAACAACGAAACTCCCATCCATTTTTTCCTGGCCAGGCCAGCGCTGTACGGCGGGCTATCCCAAGCCTGGCTACGGGCCTAATCCAGGCAACCAAACACACAAAATGTTGGCCCAAGGTATGCAGGCCAGGCCTATACAGGCTACCAAACACAACCTATACTGCTACCCACATGGAAACACGGCTGGAGATCATGGCGATTACATCTCTCTATATCTACAGCTGGTCAGCGACTCCAAGAACGTCAAGGCCATCTTCGAATGCTTCGTAATGGCTAGAGACGACGGTGAAGCGTCGTCGTCGTCGCCGTCGCACCCAAGCCGGTGTGTGCATGTGTATCCACCCGATGGCTTTCCTGGATTAGGATGGGGATTTCCATGGTTCATATGACGTAGCTATCTAGAGCATTATCTGACAGATGGTTTTGCCACATTCATGGTTGGAGTCGTAGTTCTGCACCGGGACGACAACCCAACAATACCCGTGCCATCCTCCGACATCGCCGGCGGCCATCTCGGCCGCCTCCTCCTGGATCACACCGACGTTTCGGACGACGTGGCTTTTTCAGTCGGCGGCGAGACGTTCCGCGCGCACAGGGCCGTGCTCGCCGCCCGCTCCCCGGTCTTCAAAGCGCAGCTCTTCGGCTCCATGGCGGACGCCAAGATGCCCTGCATCACGCTGCATGACATCAAGCCGGAAACGTTCAAGATCCTTCTGCAGTTTATGTACACTGACGAACTACCAAAAGATCAGGATCGGAGCTCTTCCCGTTTCAACATCGATCTCTACCTTGACTTGCTTGCAGCAGCCGACATGTACCAGTTGGACATGCTGAAGCTACTGTGTGCCAGCAAGCTAAGGAAGTGTGTATCCGCGGAGACTGTTGCCAAGGTTTTAGGCTGCGCTGAAATGCATAACTGCTCGGAACTGAAAAGGACGTGCCTTGACTTCTTTGTTGCTGAGAAGAATTTCAGGATTGCTGTGCTAACCGAGGGGTACTTCCAGCTCATGCAGAGTTTTCCATCCATCATTGATGAGATAAGAGCGCGGGTTGAGAGACCAACTAGGAAGTTATAAACTGTACTCCATCCAAAGTTCCAAACCTGAGCCATCTATAAATTTTAGTTCTAGGTCCAAACATGTTATGAGACGTGCATATGGTGTGTGCTGATTGGTTTGAAATTTCACGAAACTGCAATAATATAGAGATAAAGAAAAGTCTTACAACTCTGCATTCATCATGTCTTGTATGACTGTTATGTAATAACTCCTTTTTCTAATCATGTGATGTATATATTAAATGGTTAAGAGTGTGGTAAATTTATTCAGTTATTTATGATCATGATGAAAAATATGGATTTTCGAGTTCTCTCGTTGGATGTGCTCAACGGAACTGTGTGGTTTATTTTGCTCACTTGAGTATTAGTATCTAAATGGAAGACAAATATCCTTAGGAGTGCAGTAAAATCATGCGGTTCTGTCACATATTTTCTATTTCGGATTTCTCACTAACAAAAAATAGAAAAAATGAGAATGACTTTCTAAAGTGAACACAAGATATAGAAAAGCTGTTGGGAAGTGAAAAGATACATAGAACAACTTTTATGCAAATGCTCTCCTAACAATGATTTAAAGAGTGAGATTTATTAAGATTATGGGAGATGCTATAAGAGAGCATTGTTCTATTCGGTTTTACTAAGAGCGCAGCAACACGTGATGAATTAGACATTAATTAGAGTGCCCTTGAGGGAGAGGGATACTTATGTGTAAGGAAAAGTTTTCCCTTGGGGATTGAAACCCACATGTTTTTTTGCTCTCACCATCCAAAGAAGCTCTCAAGGTGAGAGAGAGAAGAGAAGCATCGAACAAACGGTAGCTGACGATGGAGAGGTGGTGGACTGTGGAACACTGCACAAGGGACGGCAGCAACTAGTTTGCGACAGCGAGGGTGTTCCAGTAGATTGCATTGAGAACCACTCATGATACCATGCATGACGAAAGCAGGAGATAGTTTTGGCATAACACGCAATGAATTCTCGTTAACCATACTCTCCCACGGATAAAAAGTGTCATGTAAGGTTTTATGCTGGCTAAGCTCTTCTTTAAATTGAGTCCTGATACGATTCACTTATTGGACGACGCAAGAGCGGCGGTCCATGTTGCTGTTAGAGTCCGATCTGTCTAACAATAGGAAGTATGGTAGCAGTATATAAAAAGAACAATCACATCGGCGAGCATTGCACACTGTGTATATGCCACGCCCAACAACATGTTGGAGTCTGGTTTCACCGAATTCAAGCTCGATTTCGCCGGAACCAAGAACCTTGCCATCGGCGACGTAGTCGTCTCCGATGACTTCTCCGCCGGAGGCCACGTGTGGAGAGTACGTTGCTACCCACATGGAAACAATGGTGGCAATGGTCTTCACCTCTCTCTCTTCCTACAGCTCGTCAGCGACTCCAAGTCCAAGATCGTCAAGGCCAGCTTCGATTTCTTCCTGATGGACAGAGAAGGCACACCGTCGTTTTTGAGCGTACAACGTTGCGTTTATGAGTATCCACCCAATGGTTTGCGATCATGGGGATATGCACAGCTTGTGAAACGGAGCGTTCTAGAGTCGGACTACGTTAGGGATGGCTATGTCACATTCATGGTTGGAGTTATAGTTCTTGGTGACAGCCTAATACCCGCCCCATCCTCCGACATCGCCGGCCATCTTGGCCGCCTCCTGGACTGCACCGACGGTTCGGACGACGTGACATTCTTAGTCGGCGGCGAGATGTTCCGCGCGCACAGGGCCGTGCTCGCCGCCCGCTCGCCGGTCTTCAAAGCGCAGCTCTTCGGCTCCATGGCAGACGCCAAGATGCGCTGTATCACGCTGCACGACATCACGCCGGCGACGTTCCAGATCCTGCTGCGGTTTATCTACACTGATGAACTACCAAGGGTTGAGGAGAGCTCTTCGGATTCCAACATGGATTTGTACCTTCATTTGCTCGCAGCAGCTGACATGTACCAGCTGGACAGGCTGAAGCTACTATGCGCCAGCAAGCTATGGGAGTGTGCATCTGCGGAGACTGTAGCCAAGATTCTCGGCTGCGCTGAGATGCACAACTGCCCGGAGCTGAAGAGATTGTGCCTCGACTTCTTTGTTGTGGAGAAAAATTTCAAGATTGCTGTGCTAACAGAGGGGTACATCCAACTCATGCAGAGTTTTCCGTCCATCATTGATCAGACAGGAGCACGGGTTCGATCAGATGAATAGCTAAATTGTAGTCTATCTAGGAGTAAACTTTAGCCATCTAAACTCAGTCCATATCTAAACTTTAGTTCTGAGTGATCCAAACAGTTCCTGAGACATGGTGTGTGCTCAAGTGGTTTGGAATTTCTTCAATAGATAATAGATAATATAGAGTTATAATATATGTATGTATGATAGGTGCATAACAACTAATTGCTCGTGAATACATGTCATGACATGCGACAGCTAATATAATTGCTCATATATACGGCAAATGATCATGGTTGTCGGATGCCTCACATGGACAACCCCACTAAATCTCCTTAGAACGTCCAGGGGTTGCTACCGTAGACAGTACACGAGTCCTGATCCGATTCACTTTGGACGCAAGAACCCCGCGGTCCATGTTGCTGTTAGAGTCCGATCTGTCTAACAATAAGAGTAGTATGGTAGTATTATTATTATTTATATTTTTATATAGTATACTAGTATAAAGGAACCACCACATCGGCGAGCACTATAGATGCCACGCCCAACATGTTGGAGTCTGGTTTCACCGAATTCAAGCTCGACTTCGCTGGAACCAAGAACCTTGCCATCGGCGACATCGTCAGCGCGGATGATTTCTCGGCTGGAGGTCACGTGTGGAGAGTACGTTGCTGCCCACACGGAGACATGGCTGGCAACAACAATGGCGTTTACCTCTCTCTCTTTCTACAGCTCGTCAGCGGCTCCAAGAACATCAAGGTCATCTTTGACGCTTTCCTGGTCGGCAGAGACGGCGCACCATCTTCGCATGCATACCGCTGTGTGAAGGTGTATCCGCCGCCCGAGGGTTTCGGCTTATGGGGCTTTCCACAGTTCGTGAAACGGAGTGTTCTAGAGTCGGACTTCGTCAAGGACGACGGCTTCGTCACATTCATGGTTGGGGTCATAGTTCTTGGAGACAGCCCAATGCCCGTGCCACCCTCTGACATCGGCGAGCATCTTGGCCGCCTCTTGGATCACACTGGCGGTTCCGACGATGTGACTTTCTCTGTCGGCGGCGAGAAGTTCCATGCACACAGGGCCGTGCTCGCCGCCCGCTCGCCGGTCTTCAAAGCGCAGCTCTTCGGCTCCATGGCGGAGGCCAAGATGCGCTGCATCACGCTGCACGAAATCAAGCCAGCGACGTTCCAGATCCTGCTGCGGTTCATGTACACGGATGAACTGCCAAGAGATGATGAGATCCGGAACTCTTCTTCCAACAACATCGACTTGTTCCTTGATTTGCTCGCAGCAGCTGACATGTACCAGTTGGACAGGTTGAAGCTCATGTGCGCCCGCAAGCTATGGGACTGTGTATCGGCGGAGACTGTCGCCGAGGTTCTCATCTGCGCTGGAAAACACAACTGCCAGGAGCTGAAGAGGACGTGCATCGACTTCTTTGTCGTGGAGAAAAATTTCAAGATTGCTGTACTAACTGATGGGTACTTTCAGCTTATGCATAGTTTTCCGTCCATCATCGATGAGATAAGAGCGCGAGTTCGTCAGACCTAGACATAAGCTGATGATTTACTCATGAATATTATTATTTCTTTTTGCGTGTAAAACCTTCTATTATTATGTGTCGAGTGAGTTATGAAATCCTACCCGGTTCCTTTTTTTTTCTCTATAAAAACACTCAAGACACACAAACCGACCTCTAAAATATAAAAGTGCATTAAAGAGTACATGAAAGATCTGATTTCTAAAAAAATGTTAGCAACACATGTATTCTCCTAAATAAATTTCTTATGAAAAATATATTTTGCCATTATATAATAATTTTTTGAGCAGAATTTAGCTATTATCTAATGATACTAATAATTACTCCCTCAGGTCCGGTTTATAAGGCACGCACAAAACAAAATTTAAACTTTACAATCTTTAACCAATAATTTAGCGAACATCTTTTAATTAACTACCATGAGACAAACTTGATATAGTTAAATTTATGATAGAATATACTATCCAATAATCATAATTTTATAATCATAAAAGTGTACAATATATAGGATAAATAAATGATCCAACTTAAATTTGGGTGACCATATCATGTTTGACTACGCCTTATTATAAACCACACTAGAGGGAGTATATATTTAGCGATCAAAATAAAAAATATTTGACTTTTGAGATATACATGGATTTCTTGATAATAATATGGAAAATAATGTAGTGGGCACTATCCTCATAGCTAGGTTAGTCGTGGACAGTTACCATGATTTTTTTTCATACCTATGCATGCACAATCATTATATTCAGGGTAGTGTTTTTTTCGAAAAAAAAAGATTTGTGCTTCATTATATTTAAGAGATAAATTTACAAGAGTAGTTTGGCGGTTTACAAGGGCAGGGGTATTAGGTAATGAATAAGCGCGACCCCCGCTCCCCATTTGGGCTATGACGATTACTCGCGTATTAAACAACTAAGCTTCTGTGCTCTAGCCTCGATCCAATCGTCGGTCGAACTCTTGATCGTGAGGAGTAGCTGCTGTACCGAGGTGGCCACATTCCAAAAGCATATAGCGTTTCTTTCCTTCCGGATCCCCGTGGCGACAACGAAGAGGGAGTCAGCGCCCTTCCTTTTGTCACCGTGCCAGCGTGCATACCAACGCTCCCACCAATCAAGCATGGACCCTCCCCCCGATCTGCGATGTTCCACCAGATCTACCGTGAGTAGGAGCAGGATGTGATGATGTGGTCTATGGACTTCGGTTCCTGGTGGCACAAGTAGCAGTTGTCATCCGCCTCCATGCCATGGCGACGCCTCCTATCCGCGGTCCAGTGGTGCCTTCTGATTGCCAACCAAGGGAAGATCTTGACTCTGAGGGGTGCCCACGTTTTCCAAACTCTAGAGCAGCCTGGAATGGCTTGGGAGGTCATATGTAGGGCTCGGTAGGCAGATTTGGAGGAGTACGTCCCGTTGGTGGTCCACCTCCAGATTAGTTGATCTTCCTCGTCAAGTTTCTGTGTCCACTATGTACTTCCTAAATTTATTTATATAGCAGTCATTATGTGCCAAATAATATATACATTCCGTGAATCTACACGACAGATGATCATGGTTGTCGGTTGCCTCATATGGACATCCCCACAATTTATTCCCTTAATAATTAAGAGTTAAAGCACCAGAGGTCCACTAACTTGTGAGTAAGTTTCAGTTAAACCTATTAACTTAGAAAGTGGCTTTTTAGGTCCATCAACTTGTAAGCATATTTCAGTTAGGTCCATCAACTTACAAGTTAGCTCTAACAACTTCGAAAGTGACTTTTTTAGGTCTATAAACTTTGTATGATGTATCATTTAGGTCCATATCTCTCCACATGGACTTCTTGTGCTGACGTGGCCTGCTAATTTGTCTAGCTGAAACTTATTTGTTGACCGTTTATTTCGTCAAACATGTTGTGAGTGAACGAGCAAGCGTCGCCTCTACCAATGCGGGCACATGAGCGAGCCATCGCCCGAGCACGTGGTCGCTTGCGGCGGTGCCACGACCACGAGGAAATGCGGTAGGCTGCCTCGGCGGCCCGGCGCTGCCCCGCCATGACCACGAGGGGCTGCACGCCCTTTGCCAAGGCCAAATGGGCACACGAGCAAGCCGCCACGACCACGAGGGCTGGTGGGCGATCGTGTGTCGCCCTATGCTCGAGTTTCGACAAACGCGAGCACCAAAAACACTCACCCACCCATGTGCATAGGATGGCCAGCGTGGCCACGGCGGCACATGTGCGTGGTGGCCGTGGACGGCCTGCTTTCGCGCGTCATCGGGGCGTGGTAACAACGGCGCTCGCCTCCATGGCGCATCGGGCCTGCACGCCCGTTTGGCCCTTGGCGGCCTTCGTTCTCTCGTATCGGTGGAGGTGGTGCACGCTTGTGTGGCTATAAGGTGTTTGATGAAATGAAGGTCAACAACCGCTTTAGATGGACAAGTTAGCGGACTATGTCGGCACGAGGAAGCCCAAATAGACAGATATGGACCTAAGTGATACGGTATACAAAGTTTATGGACTCAAAAAGTCACTTTCTAAATTGATGGACCTAACCCGACACTCCTCACAAGTTAGTAGACTTAAAAAAATCACTTTCTAAGTGGATAGATCTAACTGAAACATGCTTATAAGTTAATAGACCACTAGTGCATTTAACTCTATAATTAATCTCCTAAACGTCCCGGGGTTGTTGCCGTAATTGATACTAGAGTCCCTGATCTGATTCACTGGACGCAAGATTCGCGATTGTATCTTTGCTTTTAGAGAGTCCGATATATCCGTCTAACAATATATAGTATATAAAAAGAACTAGCACATGTGTGAGCGAGCTCCATACATGCATGCCATATGCCAACATGCCAAAGGCTCGACGGACCTACATATAGAGATGATTTTTTCGATTGACCAACTCTGCTGGTGCTGTCTGCTAAGCGTACTAACAAGGAATTCTCCATGCATCACTTCGAGAACCAGAGTCGAAGATACAAGAAATTTTTTTAAGACTCAAGCTCATGTGAGGAAGTCAAGACCCAAATATATTAAGACAAGCCGAAGTTCTTTTTCACTACTTCGCTTCAACAACTCCCAAGCACGGAATATAATGTAATATCACCGAAAGCAATGGAGTCTCTACAACTCGACCAATGGGGCATCTTTTAAACAAGATAAGTTTCTTACCTTCCTTCCTTTCAATACCTGTGAACCTTCAGGAAGGAAGAACCTATCCACCCAATACGCACGAAGAAGTCCTCATGATAAGACAACCCTAGTACCACCAAATTCAACCCGACTACAAAGCATCTTCGTGAAGAACCGATATTCCAAAGAATTCGGGCTTCACAAGAGAAGGAGAGAGAGAAAGAAGAAACAAGAAAAAGGAGGAAGAAGGAACCGAGTTCATGAACGAAGAGAAGCATGGCGCAAATATGAAGAAGAGCTAGCCGAGTACAATCAAAAAAGAGTCAAAAAAAGAAGCCGAAGAAAGACGAATCAAAGCAAGGGACAAGGCTTGATCCTATCAACAAGATACAAGAATTAATTAATGAAATTGACGCCATACAACGACTCCTCAAGTGAAGAACAAGCTAAAGCTTAGAAGTCTACTCAGAGATACCGCGCAAAGGATACAAGACGACCGAGTACCTCCCCCCGACACATACCATCTGAACAGCATAAGTCAAAGAACTCGGAGGATTTCCGCTTTGAAAGATTATCAACTCCAAATCATCGAGAAGAGCTCAACCTCATCACGATTGACGAAAAAACAGGGGGAAAATAGGGGAAGATCTCCGACACCACCCGTAAGTCCCCACGTAATTATTTCAAGATACGACAGCCAAAGGCATTTCGACTACATGCACCAGAAAAAGTACCGACAGATTTCCTTGTTTCGCAGAAGACTACTTACAGTCCAAACTACCTCACAAATTCAAACCATCCAATCATTCAAAATATGATGGCAAGATCGAGCCAATGCAATGGCTTAGGATTTATTCTCAATCTATAGAACTAGCCGAGGCGATGACGATATAAAAGCACTATTTTTCCCAATGGCCCCTCGAAACATTACTATACTCCAAAGGGTTCGATAAGTTACGACCCCATCTATCAAAGCATGGGGCTTACCTCCAAAAAGCATTTTGGCGAGAATTTTGCAGGATACCGATCCACCCAATAACGCAAGCCGAGTTGAAAGGTTTAAAGCAAAATCCAGAGAAAGCCTCGTAGACTTCTATAGAAGATTTGGAGAACTCGTAGCACAAGTACATGACATCACCGAGAGAGAAGTAATAGAAGCATTTTCATACGGCTTAAAAGTAAGATGGATGTTTCACGATTTCTACAAGGAAAACCCTGACAAACGAGGAGTTCAAAAGAACAGCTTGAAAAGATGATTACAAAAGAGAAGAGAAGACAAGAGAAAGATTTTAATAAATGTAAAACAACTCGTAAAGGAGAAACAACACGCATGTAAGAAACAACTCGAACGATCAAAACAACACAAGATGGAACAACCAAAACAACTCGGGTTATCAAGACAACTCGAGATACCAGATAACTCAAGGTATCAAGACAACTCAAGAAGATGGAACATTCAAGACAAATGCACAAGAATTCCACAACAAAAAAGAGATATTCGATAACATGGTGGCATCCACCGAAAGAAAGAAATTCTACCCCAAGAAGAAGATTTGAAGACCTCGAAAAACATGAAATGCATCTATCATCCAACAGAATCCACCCAATGGGAGAGTGTCGCATCTTTCAAGAAAAATATATGAGAAAGGACAAACAAGACAAGGAAGAAAAACAAAGAGAAAAAAAGAAGAAGACAACACAACCGATAACGGTTTTCAAAATCCAAGAGCAACAAGACGCAATATTCTCGTGAGTACCCTGTTCTAGAGCAAACAAGAAGACAAGCTTGCCCGGCGAACAATCATGGCAAAGCAGAGCCAGCACCCTAGATATTTAAACCGGTCACAATATCCAATTTAGTTCACACGAAGACCAATGGACAAGTGTTGGGAACGCAGTAGCTATATCCATTAGTACTGACCAACAATTGCCGCCATAACAAGAACCAAAGTACTCATCGATGGGGGGGGGACTCAACATCATATTTGCGCATTACCCCAAGAAAAAATGGGAACAGAATTCTCAAAAAATGATCACACCTACAAGCCGCATCTTTTTATGGGATAGTACCCGGGAGACCAGCCTATGCCTCTTGGATAGATTACACTTCCAAAGAACATTTGGAACTCCCACAAATTACAGGACGTAACTCATCAAATTTGAAGTTGCGATTTTGAATCATCATATCATGCGATATTAGGAAGACCAAAGACTAGCAAAATTCTTGGCTATACCACACTATCCATATCTACTACTCAAGATGCCAGACCACACGGAGTACTCTCTCCTCGAGGAGACCTAAAAGAGCCTACGAATGCGATGTACAAGCAATACAAATATCCTCAAAAGTACAAGGTGAAATCAACTCGGCAATAGCAGTAAATAAGAACAGAAGAACTAGAGATACCAGCCAAAAAACAAAGTACACTCACCACAACCGAAGGAGAGGGCACCAAAAAAAGATTGATCTAGAACAAATCCATCAAAGACCGCCACAATCAGCGCACACCTGCCTATCAAATAGGAACTCACGCCACCAACTTCTTACGAGACAACAAGGATATATTTGCCCGAAACCAAATAGATATGCCCGAGTCCCAAGGGAGTTGGCCGAGCACAAAATTGAAGTCAACAAAGGAGCAAGACCAATCAAACAAAGACTACGACGTTTTCACCGCACAAGAAGGAAGCAATAAAAAAAAAGAAATAGCCCGACTACTAGCAAAGGGGTTCATTAAAGAAATCTTACACCTGCATCGTTGGCAAATCCTGTTCTCGGTACACAAAAAAGAACACGTATGAATGGCGATGTGTGTCGACTACACGGACCTTAACAAACACCGTCCAAAAGGACCCTTTCGATTACCAAGAATTGATCGATAGTGGATTCAACAAATAGGATCAGCTCTATTATCCTTTCTAGATTGCTACTCGATATCACCAGATTGCACTAAAAGAAGAAGACCAAAGCAAAACTTTTTTCATTACACCTTTCGGCGCTTATTGTTACAAAAACAATGTCTTTTGACTCAAAAATGCAGGAGCAACATACCAAAGAGCAATCCAAACTTGTTTAGAGATCAAATTGAAAGAACGCGGAAGCATATGTAGATGACGAGTCGTCAAAACAAAGAACCCAGATTCTCTCGATTGAAGATCTACAACAAACTTTCAACAATCTCAAAAGATGGAAGTGGAAACTTAACCCCAACAAATGTGTATTTGGCATCATCAGTGACAACTACTCGATTTCTAGTCACCCAAAGAGGAATTGAAGCAAGCACAAAACAAATCAAGGCAATAACCGACATGGGGACCACCAAAGACATATCAAGGATCTACGTAAACTAACAAAGTTGCATGGCAAAGACTCAACAGATTCATCTCTAGACTGGGGAAAAAGGCTTACCTTTTTTTCAAATTACTAAAGAAAGCGCATAAATTTACCCGAATGAAGAAGCACAAGAAGCCTTCGACAAGCTAAAAAGCATACATCAAAGACATCTCCAAGATTAGTACCACCAAAGAAAGACGAAGACCCTCATGCTCTACATTACCGCAACTACTTCAGTAGTAAGCACGGCTATTGTGGTCGAAAGAGAAGAACAAGGACACATCTACAAAGTACAAAGGCCAAGATACTACATAAGTGAAGTACTCACAAGATCAAAAGTGAGATATCCTCACGTGCAAAAAAACTACTCTACGCAATACTTATAACTTCAAGGAAGCTCGTGCATTATTTTGAAGATCACAAAGTAGTCGTCAGAACAGATTTTCCACTGGGACATCCTAAGAAACCGAGACTCAACAGACGAATTTCAAAATGGGCGCTTGAACTCTGAGCACTCAAAAATAGAATTTGCACCAAGAAAGGCAATCAAATCTCAAGCATTGTCCGACTTCATTGCGGAATGGACCGAAATACAACAACCTACTCCAAACATCATCCTAGACCATTGAAAATGTACTTCGATGGATCTCTAAAACTAGGAGGGGCAGTGAGCAGGAGTATTACTTATCGCACCCGATGGAAAAACAACTCAAATATGTTCTACAAATTTTATGGCAAGCTACCAACAATGAAGCGTAGAATACGGCACTCATCCATGGCCTACAAGTTGCAACATCACTTGGAATCAAAAGATTACTAGTCTACGGAGATTCAAAGCAGTAGTAGTCAACCAAGTCAATAAAGAATGGGATTGCACCAAGGAAAACATGGATGCCTATTGCACGTAAATCGAAAAGCTTGAGAAGAATTTTCAAGGTCTAGAAATACATCATATATTACGAGATTCAAATGTTGCAGTCGATGTGTTAGCCAAACTAGGCTCGATAGGGCAAAAGTACTACTGGGAGTTTTTGTAAAAGAATTAAACAAACCATCTATCAAGTCGATTTAAAAAGAAGACGAGAAGAAGAAGACGTAACAAGAGCAAATTCTAATGATCAAACGCATAACTCAACATGGATGCAAGTATTCATAGACTACATCAAGGAAAAGAAGTTACCCGAAATAAAATGTATAACTCCTGTAATCGAAGAAGCAAAAAACTACGCCTTAGTAGGAGATAATCTTTACAAAAGAGCAAAGATCATCGCGATTATTGAAATGCGCATCAACAAATGAGGGGAAAGAAATATTATTAGAAATGCACTTGGGGATGCCGCGGAAATCATGCATCTTCAAGGACACTAGTCGGAAAAGCTTTTCGATCGATTCTATTGGCCAACAAAGATTAAAAGACGCCGAAGAACTAGTCAAATATCAAAAAATCGCCAAATGTTTGCAAGACAAGCACACGCTCCAAATTACAATCTAATATGCATCCCACCAAAGATGGCCGCTTCATGTCGGGGCTTGATCAAGTCGACCACTTAAGAAATCCAAAGGAGGGTTCGAAAGTACATCTTCGTGGCCATCGACAAGTTCACCAAATGGATAGAATACAAGCCATTAGTAAAATACAGCTTCCCAAAAGCACAAGAGTTCATCCAAGAAATTATGCACGCATTTGGGATGCCAAACAGATAATTACGTACCTAGGATCACCATTTACACCTAATGAATTCAAAAGCACGAATTCAAGATCGCTGGATTCAACATTGACTATGCATCGCTGGCTCATCCTCAAGCAAAACTGGTCAAGTAGAAAGAGCCAACGGACTCATCTTGGCAGGATTAAAACCAAGATTATATGAAGACCTCAAAGATTACGGAGCAAAATGGATAGATGAACTACCCAAAGTAGTCCGGGGACTAAGAACTCGATAAGTTAGAGCAACCGGTTACTCACCTTTCTTTTCTTAGTATACGGATCGTGGTCGTATTACCAAAACAGACTTTAATATGGACATCCCCCAAAATTGAGCAATATAACGAAGGAGAAGCGTAGGAAACCAGAGACTAGAAATCGACAAAGTTTGAAGAAGTCGAATCAATGCAACCCTACAATCGCCAGAAGATACATGCAAGGACTGAGAAGATATTACGACAAAAAAGCGCTCAACCAAGAACCTTACAAGCCGGGCGATCTAGTTCTCTAAAAAAATACAAAAACCGTATGGAAGACACAAACCACTCAAAATTTATGGGAAGGTCCCTTCATAGTAACAAAAAGTAACAGACCAAGATCCTACGACCGATGTCCAAGACGGAGCCCAATAAAAATTCATGGCACATCTCTCAATTACGCAATCTTATTTTATGCCTTAGACATGTACTACTTCCTTCAAACAAAGATTCATAAGAAAGATTACAAAATCCCGCCTTCTTTCCGTAACTGCATCCCGACTTCTTCTAGAAACTCGACTGGACCTACAGTCCAAAAAGACTCGACTTCCCCGCAAACCCCGATGAGAGCAAAAAGCGCCGACCCCCTGCAAACCCCGATGAGAGAGCAAAAATCGACTCCCGGCAAACCCCTCGGCGAGAAAAAAATCGCCGACCCCCCCGCAAACCCCGATGAGAGCAAAAAATCGCCGACCCCCGGCAAAACCCCGATGAGAGCAAAAATGAGCGCTGGACCCCCAGGTTGTTTTCACAACAATCGGCGAGAGTACGGCCTAAAGAAGTCAACACTGCCTATCCTAGCTCCTTTTCGACTAGATGAGAGCAAAAGAAAGTTTCCACCGTCCCGACTTCTAGATAAAAAGAACTCGGATGAGGGCCTACGGTCCGAACTTATTTGTTGAAGTGCAAAATGGCTGGCTAACCTGTAGCCTCGAGCCTAACTATTCCGGGTTGTTTTCACAACACCGGCGAGAGTAAGGCTAAAAAAGAAGTCAACACTGCCCTATCCTAGCTCCTCCTCGACCAGATGAGAGCCAAGAGAAAAGTTTCGACCTATCCCGACTTTTGAAAGAAAAGAACCGGATGAGGGGCCTACGGTCCGAACTAATCATTGAAAACAACTACAACATTAACTATTCTTAGATGGATTCACAACACCAAAAAAGAATGCAACAGCAAGAAGATATTCAAAGGTCGCTGAACAAGATATTTGACCAAGATTCAAGAAAGAAAATTCTTTTATTATCCGAAGGCATCAAAGTTTTTATTACAAAGTAAAGAAGTTCACTACCGATGATCATCACCATCATCAAAGACGCACCGGGCGAATTCTACAAGATCGCGAAACTCCTCGAGCTAAGGGCAGATCGGGCAGCCAGGGACATTTCGCGAGTGCTTGTTCATCCCTTTGGGAGGCGCAGTCCCATCCATCACTTCTACCAATAAGAGGAGTCAACTACCTAAGCAGCCAAAAACACCTCCCGAACGCTGGGCAACACCGCATCTGGCAAAATAATGGTCCGGGCTTGGCCGGCCGTGAGAAGGAACCGAACTCCAAGTCGCACTCAAAGATCTTCGCCTCCTCGATAGTGCGGCAGCTCTTGCACAGAAGAAGGGCCGACCAATTGGCCAATCCGAACCTTTCAAAGTAGCGGCACAAGTCTTCAATCGATGCCTTAGCCCGCAAAGATCTCGATCGCCACCACGCCAATTAGCCGAGCCCCAAGCAAAGTTTCTTCAAGATCCTCTCTTTACCTTCTCTCGACATTCATTGCTGGTTGCTTTACTAAGCTTGAAGCTTCCGCCTTCTTCCGAGTACTTTTTCTTCAAAGCCGCAAAAAGAAAGCGTAAAGAAGTCGAGAAAAGCAGCTGGACAAAACTATACGCAACAAAAGTATTTTTACAAGTAATTTGGAGATCCCGAGAAGCTTTCTGGATTCACCAGCTAAAGAACTGAGCTCAAGGCGCCTCCGAAGATCGACGTCCTTGACGCTTCATCAAGCAGAGTGTCACCATCCAATAATCTCTTTTGGGACTCGTGACGAAAAAAAAGAGGTCGATCACCGACATACCCTCGCATTATAAAGAAAAACAAGGATAAGAAAAAAAAAACAGACGTAAAAATAAAGCAAACAAATCATCTTACCTCGAATTGTTCAAGAAAAAAGACTTGAATCCAGCCCTCAAGCTTCTTAAGACGGAACTGATTGAAGTCCTTTCCGCATCCCGCATCGCCTGTAAAATCACGAACGTAATCCCAAGGAGCATAAGAAGGAGACAAAGAAGGAGAATTCCCAACTCTTGAAGAAGTCAAGGGTTGGGCAAGAGGCAACTCTTCCGGGCCACAAAAGTAGTCACCAACCACCACAAGAATCGCAAAAGAAGAAGTCCCAAAGAGCCAAGATAAAGCCACCATCGATAGAATCCAGCCGGATGAGGATCAAAGCACGACGCCTCAACCCATAGCTCCAACACTCACGGTCCTCTTAGAATCGGAAGTCAAGCTAAAGACCCACAAGAACAAAAGAAGCTAAAGACAAATGACACCAAAAGGAGGAAAAGAAGCTCTGCACTTACCCAGAAGCACGACGAATAGCAAGTCGAGGGGACGGTGGAGGGCGAGGCGGCATAACCAATATCCAAACCCACCAACAACCCTCGGCTGTAGAAGGAGGAGGACCTCGCAAGGGGCCCCAAGGCCGTAGAAGGAGAAGAAGTCGCACTAAATAAAAAAGCCAAGTCGTAACAAAAACAACAAAAGAAGTATGTATACCAAAGCCAAAAAGACAACACTTACCGACGGGAAGAGGAGAATCATCAACATCCTCGCCCTCATCTTGAAAAAGAAGAACGATACAATCACCCACCAAAGAGAAGAATCAAGACTACTTTTCCAAAAAAAAGAGACAAAAAAGTAAAATCAAGCAACCTTCACCTATCAAAAAGGTTACCTCCGATGGTCGAGGGAAGGAGAAGAACGCGCCTCGCTTCGGAAGGCCGCCGGCCAGTTAGGAAGAATCCCGAAGAAGTCTCTTTAGCACCTCGCACGAGTAGCTGAGGAAGGGCCACCGGCCGATAAGGAACATACCGAAGAGAAGGCTCCATCAAAGAAATACTGTGTAAAACAACAACCTGGGCCTTCAATTACCCGATTTACCAAGATCGCCCTAAGAGCGTGAAGAGGAGCAATTTCCCATCAACATAAAGGGAGGCATCAACATTAAAATCCCCGCCAAAAGGCTTCAAAAAAAAAGACAAAAACTAGTCAATATCAGTCAAAAAAGAACTCGTAAATACGTGATACAACAGTTGTATCAATAAATAGTGGGGAGGATTACAGCCAGAGTACTCAAACCAATCATCGGGACCACCGACGCCTTTCAAAAATCTTTCTCGAGATGACAAGCGCTCCCTCATCTGACAACTAGGTCGTGGGCCACCATACGAGAGGGATCCCTGGGCACCAGTACTAAAGCCAAAGTTCTCACGCCGCCTTCAAAGGTTGTACTCGGCGACGGAGGTAACTTGCCACAATAGCAAAAAACCGACAAACCATTCTCCGCTTTAGGTACCTAATCCTATCAAAAGAGGTTCAAGAAGAGACAACTCGGCAGAAGCTCGCTCTCCTCCCACCGGGGTCATTCGAACAGGCGGGACCCCCGAGGGGGTTTGAAGTGCCGGAGCACCAAAGACCTCCATCAAGATTACCAAAGATAAAAACCACTGGACCGCCAATCCTTCACGGAATCAACAAGGTCATAGTCAAAGAAGTGGTTCGACTTTACGCCTGCCGGAATTGATCCCACATCCACCAAGGGGTGTGAGGGAATCATTGGGGGCGCGGCTTGAGACGGAAAAGAAAACGGAACATTGAGGGAGGGAGGAATGCCAAGGAAAGTCTCACAAAAAATGGATACAAAACAGAAGATGAAGAACTCTATCTGGGTGGGATCATGAAGAGAGATGGAAAAGAAGCGAAGAAAACGGTGGAGGAAGGAACAAGCCGGCAAACAAAGCCCGGCACGAACAAAAGAAACAAAAGCACAATCTCCTCGGGCGGGAACGGGACACGATGCTCACAAAAGCAACTCCAACCGAGAATTCCTTGGGCTGACTATACCCAAATTCAAGAGTTTGAACTTTATGCTTCTTGGGTAGTTTGGGCGGAAGTTCTTTTTGCGATGGCCTTCTTCAGCAAGGAAGAACTCGGGATTCAGCCGCCGTCGATTTCTTCCTCAAGAACAGATTTCAACTATCGACTCTTGAAGCCACCTTCTTCCTTCCCATTGCAACTAATCAAGCACCCAAACTGAAGAAGAGGATGCGTGGCAAAGAATGCAAGAGCAAAGATTTGGGGATTTTTCTATCGCTGCTAGGGTTTCGTGGAAGCAAAGGCAAGGTAAAGAAGATGAACAAGAATCGTAGCCTAATTTATAGACCGTCCTTAAAAGGCCCACTTATAAGCGCGCACCCTGCAAAAGGCCAACGGATACAAGGCGCCAAAGAACAGAAAGGCCCAAGAAAACGCCAAATCACTGAATAATGGTCTTTATCCCGCTACCCACCAACGACAAAGCACCGCGTCAAGCATAAGGAAAAAGATAGCTTTGCCAATCATTACTCGCTAACAAGTCGCATCTAAAAAAAAGACGCTTACTAACAATCTCCAAATATGGAAGCGGGCCAACTTCTTCGAGCCAAACAAGTCTACTAAAAGATATACAATCTTTATATGAATCAAAAAAATAAGTCGGGCTTGAAGGCGACAACCATAAACTCATGACAAAAACAACCTCGATCATTGCGTGATCAAATATTCTTCAAAGATACAGATACAAGGTTACAAGCCTTACAAGACCCATCGAATCTCTATCCAAAGCAATAGCTACAAGGAACCCAAAGTGGGAATTCTGCCACAGAAAAACAATTATGCGTAATCCAAGACCGCCCTTGTTACAAACCCGCACTACCTCTAAGGCGTAATCGAGCCGAAAGGTATCCAAAGCAACCTTTGATACACTAACACGCAGGCATCTCAAGATTGCCAAAAAGCGAGCACTCGATCGATCAGCATCACATCGGGCTCTCCAAGAACAAGTCGGATCGAACCCCATGTGAACAAGAGAGCTCAGCCTCGCTATTTGTCGCTCTGCAATCGCACAGACATAGAGGATCGTGTGGATCAGCAACCTTCCCATACATAAGCATATGTCCGTAGAGTGGAAAAGAAGAACTAAGAGTGCAAAATGACCCAAAGATAAGGCACATCTCAAGACTTCTTCTACCTACCGTAATCGCAGCCTCCAATCACAATGCTATTCGGATTAGTCCGCGCTTCTAATCCCTATCTCAAGAATTCCTTCTACCCACTAAATACACCATACCGAAGAACAAGAAAGAAGCCCTGGGCATGTTCAACCTCGAAAATTATCATTGTCACAAGAACATGAAGAAGCATACTACAAGACTCCCAAAAACAACCGAAAGGGAAGTGCAATTTATAGGCCAAGATCTGTACATGGACCAAGCTCACCAATCTCGTAGAAGCACCGACAAGGACAATAAAAAGAAGGCAAAAGAAGAGAGCAAATGTAAGAGTATATTCCGTGCATATCCCAAAGACAAGAAAAAAGCCTTTATACCACCACCGCCAACGCCCAACCACTAAAAAGCGCACATAAAGGACAAGAAAAACAAAGTCACGAGCCGTTGTCCGCTTTTCTACACGTAAGAACTCGGAAAAGCCCGGGGCTCGCAGCCTAAGGAAGAACCTCGGAAAAAGCTCTGGGCCGTCAAAGCCTAGCTCGAAAAAGCCTCTGAGGCGATAGCTAAAAGAAGAACCCCGACTACTTTTCGTGGAAAGAATTCAAGCCTCGGGGCTACAACTTCAAAGCCATCATGCTACTCT
>JADLZL010002949.1:0-19232 GCA_015844335.1 Chrysopogon serrulatus | reverse complement strand
CTACAATTTCCCTGAAATTTCTGAAATATCGCCTTTTTTTCACTGGGGTCTAATTTTTTTTATCGGTCAAAATTTTCACTTAAATTCATCTTTCCATTGCAAAATTATACCAAACCACAATGAAATGACACTTTATATCCTCTCAAAGCCCTAATTTTTACAATTAATTTAATTTGCTCACTCACATGCATGTTTGGCATCATTTCATTGGTGTTATACAATGAAATGACCCTTTATATCACTAGCATATGCAGTTCTCATGCACCGTCATCACGTTATAGTGTTGATGTACTATTGTAATATATTATATCATTTCATCGGTGTTATACAAATTTGTGATGTATAATGGATTGTAGATTTTTTCTAATAAAATGATGCCATTTAAAAAAACAGTTTGAATTTGTTTAAATTTGACATGATATTACCAAAATTCCTAAAATCTCGCATTTATCGCTGGGGGCCGAATTTTTTTATACTGGTATTGTAAACCTTGCATCCCCATGACCATGGGCTCCAATCTTTCTAACATATGTCTATCGAATAGAGGTGGAGATTTGGTGTTGACATTCCTGTGAATGTCCTCTAGCAGTGGTGGCAAATTTCTGGCTTCAGATTCCTCATGTACTCTGCTTGATGCTTCAACCAGCAACCTGATCAACAAGGTTCATGCCTTGCACTTCTTAAATTATACAGATGTTTCTCCAACCTAGCCTGAATCAGACTGGGATCCAAGCAGTTATTCAAGCAGAGAAGAGGGATGTAGGACGTGTAGAATAGCTAGGTCGTTAAAATGCCACAACAGAGTTGCTTCCTTCAATCATGTAATTGAACAGCCTAGGATATATAGCCAAGGGGCGGCGAGCAATTTTCAGAACAGATTGAAAAGCCTCACGTTATGCAGTATGCACGGCTTTGCTCTTCTTGCAAACTGGCCTTGTATTATATAACTGCTTCCCTTCTTATTATCTTTTGAAAAAAAAAAAAGAATTTACTCATCTCAGCACTCATATCATTTCTTGCAGCGCAACAATCAGCACACAACGCCGCACATGCTGCTGCAGAAGTCACAACCTGGGCAGCTGCCAGAAGTCAGTAATCATCTCTCACGTCATCACCTGTGATGTCGAGGTGGGTGGGAAAGCTACGATTCATTGTGTCATCGATAAGCTTGATTGAATACCGAATACCCTGGAGCCCTGATGAGATCGATCCTGCCAGGTTAACTACTGCAGGAAAGCTGTTCAATTTTTTTTCTAGCTAGATTTACCGAGAGGCCGCCGCATATTTCGTCGTGTGGCCGAGCGCCACCTACTGTGTGCACACTAGATGTCTACATCGACCAGCTGGTGTCTTTATCGCAAAAAAAAGACCAGCTGGTGACATCATCAGCTTCCTGTTTTGACGCACGGCGAGTTGCCGACAGCGGGCCGCTTTTTATTCAGCGCGGACATCTAGCCCAATCTCGGCTCTCGAGCTCTGCTTGCTTAGTCGCCGAAACCGGACGCCCATTTCTCCCCTCTCTTTGCTAACTCGCCAAAACCCTAGCAATAGTCCCTCACTAGCCATCCACAGCCGCCACCCGCGCCGCAATCCTGAGACTGCCGACCCGACTCACACCAGCGACTGCGAGAGATGGCCAGGAGAAGCCTCAGGATCGCGCAGCCCCATGAAGGCGGCGCCGTCGAGGTCGAGGACGGCCGTGCGCGTTTCTCTCGGCCCGTGGCCCGTGCCCTCGTCAGATGGAAGGGCGCTGCACCGGGAGCTGCTGGGCGGCCGCAACACCGCGAGCAAGCTGATGTGCCGCGAGATCGGCCAGCTGCGCGGCCGGATGCCGCCGCGCCCGGACGTGAACTTCTGTACCGATAAGTTCCGGCGCTTCAAGCTGCAGGTGAGACCGTGAGAGGAGGTAGTAGCTAGCTAGACACGACCATTTCCATTCCATCCTGCAAGTCCCGACCGGCCGTGTACTCGGCGTTGTTGCCTCTCCCTCTCCGACCCCCATAGACCATATATAGTTCACAGCCATGCGATTACGAATGTGCGAAAATATCTGCACCCTGTATAAATGATAAGTATCATACAATATTCGATCTCTTTTTATTATCTTCGAACCAACCTTTATCCTCTCCCCATGTTAGCCCGCTGATGATCAAAGGGTTTCTTAGCTTCTTCCTATAGGGCCTAGACAGACCTTATTATGTTCTTGTTTGAGCAATTATGTATATAAGCATTCAATAGACTTTTGATTTTCACATGCTTCCATATAGACGCATATTACAGAATAGGCTAGACTGTGTCTCCTTTTCAGTATTAAGTTCTATTTTGATGTTGTCATATTTTACGTCTTCGCAGGAACAATTTTTGGTCCACAATGGCCTAGAGCACCCTTTAGTGTGGTCGACAATTACAGGAATTATTGCAGCAAATGATTTCATTTTTGTAGTTGCTTCATCTGGATTTTGCATGGCATTTCAGCAAACCAAGAACGAGATTCCATTGCCCCATATAGTATGTGGAATTCTTTATGCAAGAACATTTTGGACTTACGTACGTACTGATCTTTCTCTAATGTCTTACCTGAGGTGAAATCACTTATTATAATGGTCTTGACAGGAAGAGACGGGCAGATATGGTACTTCAACAGTCCTGGTGAATGTGTTAAGCTTGTATTCTATAATAAAATAAATGACTCCATTATTATTATTTTTTCGCGCGAGGCATGGAATTGGCTACAAAACGAGAGCACTCCTATTAGAATATGAAACATCATATAACATTGTCTTTGAAATATTAATTCCTTTCTGATGTGATTTTGTAAGATGATAAAATATATTTATATTTTATGGACTGCACTCTAACCATTCACTTTTAAACTGCAGCAGTACTGGTGATTACTTATTCCTAATTCTTTTTAGAGTAATTTATAATAGCTATGATTTCTATTGTTACTTTTGTAGAAGCATGAGAAGTTGTAACCATTGGAATAATGGAGTTCAAATATTTGGAGCTAGTTCAATAGGCATTCCTTCCTTTTATGATGATGACAACAACATAGCAGTAGTTCCACACAGTATGTCGTAAGTATAGCGCTGCTAGCAAGTAACCATTTCCATCCATCATTTGATAGCAGCGAAACCTTAGACAAGCACTAATAATTTTCAACTTCTACAGTGTGGACAATGTTCATGAGATGAATAACTACAACATCGTCCATTCCTTTAGGAGCAAGAATATCCTATTTGTGAGACCCAAGCAGGTTTGGACCATCTCACAGCATTCATCTTATGATCAGTTAAGGTATGTATGGTACTCATACGACAACCAATCATTATATGAACTTCTGCATGTTGTTTGGCAGGCCTGGTATTCTGATTGTTGCATATAAGTTGACCGGGACATATCTTCCAATAGAAGTATTGTCAACTGAAAACTCGATAGTGCTGAAAAAAATCAACTATGCAGTGCCTCCAAGTGCAATTGGTGGGCTAGTTTGGATATGTCAGGATAACATAATTCTGAAAGAAAAGGGCAAACAGACAATATGCATGATGAATGTATGTTAAGTATCTCATCTGTTCCTAATGTTTATAACTTCTACTTTCTTTTTGCATGGTCCTAACATGGTGGTTTGTCCAGATTTTGAATGAAGACAGTGTGAACCTCATCAAATTAAGTAATAAGCATCAGCATCTCTTAGCAATCTTTGACCTAGCTGCAAAACGGTTATTGCTGAGGTTCAATAAAAATATTGTTGTTGCATCTTGTAACTCTCACGATGAGCAAGTGGCATTAATTACTTGAAGACAGTGAGGTGCCTGGCAATTATAACGATAATAGGTACTTTGATTGGGACACATATGTTACTAGGGACAAAACCTATGCAATGATTTATTCAAAGAAGCATATAAAGAAGCCCAGACATGGTATTAATAGATGCCAAGGTATGTCAATCTTCTTTTCATGTTTCTTCTAGCTGATGTCAATTTCATTTAAGCAATTAGAACTGTAATAAACTATTACATTTATTTTTTCAGAATTTTCTTCTATTGGATCAATCAACATATACAACACCTAGGGTGTATGAAGAGGTTAATCTTGATGCAGCTATTTCAAAGAATTTGAAATGAGCAACAATAGCAGCCATTGCTTGAGACCAGGATGGAAGCTTCCTAGGAGCGTCAGGAGTAGTTCTTGAGGCGATCTCAGAACCAGAAATAGCAGAGGTATACGCTTGTAGAGATGGCCTAGCTTTGGTGTCTGACTTCTTGCTATAACCTCCTTCTGGTTGGCGTCTAACTACGCAAATGCAGTTCAATGCATAGCAGGATCAGGTATGAGCCCGTATGATCAAGTGGTGAAAAGACCAGGAAGCAGGCTCGTGAATTTGTTTGTCTTGATTTCATTCATGAGAATAGAAATTCCAATGTTGATGCTCGTACTCTAACTTGGAGCTTGATTAATTTTGATACATGCAGGCATGTCTGGCTGTTAGATCCATCTTTTGGGCATTTGTAATTAACTCTTATAACCAACTCCATGAATAAAGAGTATGGCTTCCCTAAAAAAAGACGCATGCTCATGCTGCATGCATGCATGATCCAAAACTATATGATGGGTCGCTGCATGCACTAGCCACCCCTCGGATCAGTGACAAGTGGCACCTGGGACGGTTGGATATAGTAGTCCTCCTTTTGACAATCGAAGTACATGAATGAAGCGGCAGTATCCATCATGGCTTGTTTTAGCGTCCATTCATCTATCGCCCATTCAAAATCAAACCTCTGCTTGTCGCTGTTTACCGTCCCTTATTTCCGCTGTTCCACCTGTTCACCTCAAACGCACTCTCCAGTTTGACGTTGCTGATTTACACCGTTGTTTTCTCAGAATTACTTAGAAACTAGCTCGCACATGTCAATATGGGCAGCCAGGCCCGTCCGTCAGTGACTCCAAAGAAAACCAGACTGCCGTGATCTCTAAATTTTCCTGTGAGCCATCGCTTTAGCTCTGACACATACGGAAGCAAGCCAGCGCCTCCCATCTCCTAGTAGTACTACTGTACTCCTATTTCTCTTACCTCTCCTATGACGACACTTCGAGCACTCAACAAAGCATGCATGCGTACAATGCAAGTTTACGTGCTTTTTGGTTTTTCCATGATATATTTTTTGCGATAAGCTTTGATTAGCAAATGGTTTTCACCGTTAGATTGCTGATATTTTTAAATATCTAAAAATAGAGTTTAGAACTTTTATACTATACATAACACAACAGCTTTGTCGCATGAGCCCTTTTTCTTGGCGCTACGAAACTACATAATTAAATACTAAAATATGAGTGTTGAAATATAAGTGAATTGTCCATATCTCCCCATCAGTTTAAGCTTTTGGGTTAAACTGGTTGGTGCATGCAACTCAATATGGTATCAAAGCCAGAGGTCTCGAATTCGAATCCTGGTAGACACAATTAAATAAAATAATTGTTGTCCGCTCCTATTCCACGTCTAAGGCTCGTCCATCGCTGAGGTCTCTCGCCGGAGCCTTGACATAAGAGGGAGTGTTGGAATATAAGTGAATTGCCCACCTCTCCCCATCGGCTTAAACTTTTGGGTTGAACTGGTTGGTGCATGCAACTCAATAATGAGAACTACACAGTTAATGCGAACCAAAACACAACCCACAAATATATATCAACCCCTCAGCCACAAATTTTCCATGTGAACCCATCCAACACAATTGATCTGGCGTCGGTGGCGGAACCAGCGTTCTTGAATAAAGGGGACCAAGCAATAGATGACACATCATAAGTAGCTGAAAGGAATTTTTTTATGATGTATCATTGAATTTTTGATAAAAAAATTAGATTTCTATTGAATTTTTGGATAAAAATTAGATTTCTATATATATATATATATATATATATATATAGATTCTGCTAGGCGTACAACTGTGTCTCATTTTCAATAATTAAGTTCTATTTTATTTGATGTTGCGATATTCTATCTATTCGCAGGGAAGAATTTTTTGTTGGCATGGAGGACCCTTTACGGACGACAATTTCAGACTTTTCGGTTACTGGAATTACTGTAGCAGATGATTTCATTTTTGTAGTTGCTTCACCTGGAGTTTGCATTTTTTTTTTCGGCAAAACAAGAACGGTTCTATTGTCCCATATAGTATGCGAAATTCTTTATCCATGAACATTTTGAATTTACTTACTATTAACTTTCTCTAGTTTCTTACTTGTGCTGAAATGACTTACAATGGTTTTGACAGGAAGAGAAGGGCAGATATGGTACTTCAACAATCTTGATGAACATACTCCCGCTTTCCCAAAATAAGTGTCGCCGTGGGATATGTGTCATACATTTGACTTGATTTGTAGAAAATACGTGCAATATTTATATCTTCAAATAATTTTGTTAAAAAACTAGATCCAAAGATCTTTCCGATGATACTAATTATAATACTAATCGATGATATTTATTATTTATTAAAATTACCAGCATTTCTTTCTTGGAAAGCAAAGCGACAATTATTTAGGGATGGAGGGAGTATTAAGCTTGTATTCTATAATAAAAATCAATGACTCCATTATTATTGTTTCATGCACAAGACATGGAAGAAATGGCTATAGAACAAGAGCGCTCCCATTAGAGAATGAAATATCATACAACACTTGTCTTTGAAATACTATTCCTTTCTGTGATGCAATTGTATACATGGATTGCACTCTAACCATTCACTTTTAAACTACAGAGTACTTTCCCAGTTCTTTTGAGTGTAATTTATAATTGCAATGATTTATATTGTTACTATTGTAGAAGCATTAGAAGATGTAACCACAGGGATAATGGAAATCAAATATTTGGAGTTCGTTCAATATGCATGCCTGCCTTTTATGATCACAACATAGCAGTAGTTCCACGAAGTACATCTTAAGTGTAGCAGTGCTAACTAGTAACCATTTCCATCCATTTGATATAGCAGCAAAAAAAGCTTAGACAAGCACTAATAATTTTCAACTTTTACGGTGGGTCAATGTTCATGAGATGAATAGCTATAATCCCATCTATTCCTTTAGAAGCAACAGCACTGTATTTATAACATCAAGGTTTGGAACATCTCACAGCATTCATCTTATGATCAGTTAATAAGGTCCCATCTTTCAATAGAAGTATTGTCAACAGAAAACTGGGTAGTGTTGAAAAAATCAACTATGCAGTACCTCCACGTGGATTTCAGCTAATTTGGCTATGTCACGATAACATACTTCTAAAAGAAGACAAACAAATAATGCATATGTTTGATGTATGTTAAGTATCTCATCTCTTCCTAATTAATATTTCTTCTATACATTCTTTTGCATGGTAGTACTAACATAGTAGTCTGTCTAGATTTGGAATGACAGCACTGTGAGCCTCATCAAACAAACTGATCGATAAGCATCAGAATCTCTTAACGATCAATGACCTAACTGCAAACCGGTTACTGCTGAGGTTCAATAAAAATATCATCATTGCATCTTGTAACTCTCATAATAAGCCACTGGAATTATTACTTGAAGACAACGAGGTGCCTGGCAATAACGATAATAGGTACTTTTGTTCGGACACATATGTTACTAGGGATAATAACTATGCAATCAATGATTTATTCAAGGAAGCATATAAAGAAGCCCAGACAGGACATTAGTATCCTCCCAGGTATGTCAATCTTCTTTTAATTTCATGTGTCTACTAGCAAATGTCAATTCCATTTCAGAAATTAGAACTGCAATAAGCTTATTGCATTTATTATATTCAGAATTTTCTTGTGTTGGTCAATCAACATATACAACACCTTCAATGGAGAGTCTGTAAGGAAGATCAACCTTGTGATGATGTAGACCTCGCAATTCACTACCAGAGAAAAGGCTTTCGGTCCAAGTGTATTAGTCCCAGCCAAAATTACACCCAGGACTAAAGGAAGATTTAATCCCGGTTTAGTTCACGAACCGGGACTAAATCCAATCCCCAACACCTATGGCAGCATCCTTTATAGGCCGAGGGACCTTTAGTCCCGGTTTGTTAATCCAACTAGGACTAAAGGTTTATCTTTAATTCCAGTTTGTGGTTAGAACCGGGACTAAAAGGTTTAGTTCCGACAAACTGGGACTAATACTTGATCTTTAGTCCAGGTTGTAATAACAAACTGGGACTAAAAGTTCCTGGCATATACTCCACCTTTCTTCTAGGTAACTGTTGAATTACTGAATTTTTTTAAAGTTTATGAATTTTAAAGCCTGGCAGACCACAGCTGAAATTTGGGGTACTAGATGATTTCTAATGAAGAAGTGCTGAGTAAAAAGTGGTAGGGAACAACATTATGTGTAACTTTTGTATAGGCCACTCCTTCATCTCGCAGAGTTTTGAGTTTGGAGGTTTGAATTTTAAGTTTTGAGCACGTTTTATGCGGTAAATGGTTTTAAATTTTGGCTCTAATAAAAAAGTTTTGAATAGCAAAGATGGAGGGAACAATAAGATTTACAACTTTTATCTTGGTCACTCCTTCATTTGAGACTTTCAAGGTATATTATGTCCATCTAGTGCTAATCTTTCATATTGTCACTTAAACTCTGTGAGAGATGTGTCCACTTGTGAACCATCTATGATACCACATCATTGAAATCATTTCATTATTTTTTGTGGATCTTAGGTGGCCAAAACATGTCACCACACAAAAAATTGGGATTTCTGATAAACTGTTGAATTACTGAATTTTTAAAGTTTATGAATTTTAAAGCCCAACAGACCGCTGCTGAAATTTGGGGCACTAGATGATCTCTAAAGAAGAAGTGCTAAGTAGAAAAGTTGTAGGGAACAACATTATGTGCAACATTTGTATAGGCCACTCTTTCATTTGACAGATTTTGTGAGTTTGTAGGTTTGAATTTTAAGTTTTGAGCAAGTTTTGTGCGGTAAATGGTTTAAAATTTGGCTCTAATGAAAAAGTTTTGAATAGGAAAGATGGAGGGAACAACAAGATTTACAACTTTTGTCGTGGTCACTCCTTCATTTGAGACTTTTAGGGTACATTATGCCCATCTAGTGCTAATCCTTCACATTGTCACTTAAACTCCGTGAGAGATGTGTCCACTTGTGAACCATCTATGATGCCGCAACATTAAAATCATTCCATTATTTTTGTGGATCTTAGGTGGTCAAAACATGTCACCACACAAAAATTTGGGATTTTCTGACAAACTGTTGAATTACTGAATTTTTTAAAGTTTATAAAAATTTTAAAGCCCGGCAGACCGCTGCTGAAATTTGGGAAACTAGATGATCTCTAAAGAAGAAGTGTTGAGTAGAAAAGTTGTACGGAACAACATTATGTGCAACGTTTGTATAGGCTACTCTTTCATTTGGTAGAGTTTGTGAGTTTGGAGGTTTAAATTATAAGTTTTGAGCAAGTTTTGCATGGTAAATGGTTTAAAATTTGGCTCTACTGAAAAAAGTTTTGAATAGCAAAGTGGTCAAAACATGTCACGACACCATCTATGTTGTTAAGTGTTGGTATTTGTAACATCACTGCAATAAATCTCAAATTCCTATCCCAAGCAATGACGATAAAAAATGTTGGTATTAATTAACTTGCCTTTAGCAACTAGCCAATAACCTCTTTACCCTTATTCCTAACTATAAAACTAGGTTGTCATCCCTAATTGTAAAGCTAGAAATAAACCTTGGTACTAAATCTTATCATTTTATGTGACTAGATAGAAATAATTAAAGATGAATATAAACTAATAATGATTACGTAAGTTTTACAGATAATTATACTATTGTAGCATTTTATCTAGAGTATTACCAGGTTGTTATTTATATTCTACCATTGGGAAGGCATTGCTAAGAAGCTACTCTATAGTATTGATAATACTTATATGCAGTGAATAAGAGATGTAGCCAATGTCAACTCCCCTCAATAACAGGAAGGTATCACAAGATAAATAAGATATAAATAATAAATATGATCAGTCATCTCATAATAATATTAATTCACTCATAGCAATTCTAGACATGTTAACGTCGTCTAATCAATTAATAGAGAAATAACTCCTAAGTATTCAAGCTACAAATCAAAGCTACTTCATTTAATGCAAGTATGTCTAACAATTATCGTTAAGTAATACTAACATAGTTCTGAAACACATCGGAGCAATGTACAGGAAAAGATAAGTACAGGAACCTCATATATATAAATATACTCTTATCCCGACAAATCCCACTACTACTAATCTACCGTACGGGGGGGGAGGCCTACAAAGGACTCACTGGTTCTGTCACACCCACGATCTACCTCACTATCCGGCACGACTGAAGATATTTGCAGATAAGTAATGTATCTAGACACCATGCCTACACACAACCTACCACTCACCAACCGATCAAATTGATGAACGCTATACGAACCAGTACATGAATATAATAGCAAACTAACTATACTAGACATATTAAAGTAGACAATGAACAATACAATCAAGAACATAATAATGAAGAATAATGTTGATCGTACAAACACAGATATTACAATAAGAAAAAAAACTTAAGAACTATACCAGACTCTTCTCTTCTTGATAACGTCGGGAATCCAAGATCGATGAACTTGATTTCCTCTATTCTAGATCTAACTAGGCTAAACTATGAACTAGAAGGCTATGAGAAACTAGAACTTGAAGCTCTAGATGATTTGATCACCAAATGACTCGAGTTCGAATGAATCGAATGAATTAGGGTTTCCTAGGGGGGTCTGGCTCCGCTTATATAGCCCGGTGGGATGTACGACAGCCGTTTGATCAAACCGACTTTATGTAGGGCTGAGATTGATCCTCAAAGGCGGTGGAAGAAGACTCCAGAAGGGGGGAGAGGGTTTCCCTCCTAGGGGGGCGGCCGGCCGGCCCCACCTGGAAGTGGCTCGTGCTCCCTTTCGCTCCAGTGTCTTCTGGATCCTTCTAGGGTAGTTTGGCGTATTCTTGAGTTGTGGATAATTTCGTGGTGTAGATTTGTAGTTATGCCTCTTTTTGACGTTTTCTGGATTAGTCCCTGAAAATTGATAAATCACCAAAACTCGTGAAAATTGTTAGATAAAACCCTACCCTTCTAGATATTGATGTGTGTTTCATGCCTTTTGATATATAAAAAGTTGATGCTATCTACCGTCAACATTAAGTATTGTCGTTAACTAATGTTGTCATGTTATCCCCATATTATTTAATCCAGTTTAATAAATCAGTTTGTATTTGGTGTTGATTTCATATATATGGAGAATGTGTGAGTCAAAAACCAATGATCTACATCAATAAGATGTGGAATTTAATTTCCTTCCGAAAATCAACAGATTTAAAAATTTTAATTGGCATCTACATTTTTGCATGGGCAAAATTGTGATTATTATTTTGACTATATAAAATCTCTACTCCTAAAAAACTTAACCAAGACCCGTCTATAACTATCATGGTGAAGCCGTGGTGAAGCTCTGTCGCTGACTCCTGGTTTTCCTTGTACGCAGACAACAGTGAGCTCCAGCCATTCGAAAACGTGATGCGACCAGACGATGGCCTTGAGTGGGAGAAAGGAGAGGAGGTACAGTACAGCTTTTTAGCTGTGCAATGGTGAAGCTCCCCCGCCCTCTGGCCTGGTCTAGCTGCAGGTGCGTGGGTAGGGACCTGGGCCTTTTTAATCATGACCTGCCTGTGCATCCATTTTTATATGGTAGTAGGTTGTTTGCTTCCAACTTTTAACGTTTAGTTGAGATAATGTTTGACACATGTATAGAGTATAAATATAGTTTAAAAATAACTAATTATATGGTTTATAAATATTTTTCTCTACTCCTAAAAAACTTAACCAAGACCCGTCTATAACTATCATGGTGAAGCCGTGGTGAAGCTCTGTCGCTGACTCCTGGTTTTCCTTGTACGCAGACAACAGTGAGCTCCAGCCATTCGAAAACGTGATGCGACCAGACGATGGCCTTGAGTGGGAGAAAGGAGAGGAGGTACAGTACAGCTTTTTAGCTGTGCAATGGCGAAGCTCCCCCGCCCTCTGGCCTGGTCTAGCTGCAGGTGCGTGGGCAGGGACCTGGGCCTTTTTAATCATGACCTGCCTGTGCATCCATTTTTATATGGTAGTAGGTTGTTTGCTTCCAACTTTTAACGTTTAGTTGAGATAATGTTTGACACATGTATAGAGTATAAATATAGTTTAAAAATAACTAATTATATGGTTTATAAATATTTTTCAAAATAAATTTTTTAAATCTAATTAATCTATGATTTGACAATATTGTACTACAATAAACATGTGCTCCTGTCTAAAATGCAGCAAAAGCAGGTCACCGATGCCAAACTGAAATCAAATGAAGGTTATCGATAGGATGGAAGTTCTCAGAGTAGTTTGGACTACAGTAATACAGTACATGTACCAAAACAGTGTAACACTTTGCTCAGTAATAGGAGATTTTTTTAAAAACTGGTTGGCAACGCGGTAGGAGAGGCAGTGTGTCAGGCCTCAGAGGGTGATCAAAGAGAATGTTGTGTTTTCATGTCACCCTAAGACCATCAGCGATGGGCCGATGAACCACAGCTAGCAGGACAACAGGATAGACAAAGTGCAGGGGTGTGCCGTCAGCCCATGGTCTCTCTAGCTGCGCATGCCGTCTTCGCCCCCCCTCCCCCTCTCTCGCCTAATGGTTGGCCTCCCCGTCATGGATCCGGTGGAAATGCTAAGCTTCTTTAAGCATCATCTCTCACTATTTGGTATGAGGCTTCTATGACAAAGAGGCAGGGTGTCAAGGCGTTGAACAATAGTCTCTGTCATATAATGGACCGACCTAAGCTGCCGTTTGGAGGAAGACTATGGTGTTCGGTGGAGATTTTAGACAAGTTCTTCCTGTTGTTCGGAGAGGATCAAGAGCTTAGGTAGTTGGCGCCTCGCTGCGGATGTTGTACCTTTGGGATTCCATGTGAAATCTAAAACTGGTGCGCAACATAAGAGCAAAGAGCAACCCGTGGTTTGCAGATTACCTGCTGCGCGTTGGTGGTGGTTTTGAGGAGGCGACTGGTGATCATGAAATCCGTCTTCCTCATGATATATGCATACCGCACACCGGGGAAGATAGTGGTCTTGGTACTCTAATTGATTGCATATTCCCTAACCTCAATGCAAATTTGTCAAGCAGGAATTATATCACCTGATCTCGAGCGATTTATCTATGAGGAATAATTGGGTTGATAGGATTAATAAAAGATGATAGGTCATTTTCACGGGGGTGAGATGGTGTACCATAGTTTTGACTGTGTGATGGACGATCCACATAACTACTACCCTCAGGAATTTCTTAACACTGTGACACCCAATGATCTACCTCCACATGTTTTGAAGTTGAAAATTAGTTGTCCAATCATATTGCTTAGGAATATTGACCCTGCGAACGGACTTCGTAATGATACCATGCTTATCATATAGGGGTTCCACAATAATACAATAGACGTAGAAATTGTGTTGGGACAACATGTTGAAAAGCGGGTTTTTCTATCTCGTATATGTTCCCTTTTCAATTTAAGAAAAAGTATTTTTCTATTCGGCTTAGCTTTGCAATGACCATTAACAAGACATAGGGACAGACTATCACTAATGTCGGAGTATACTTGCCAGATATGTGGCACTATCAAGAGCCATGGCAAGATCAAACATTAAGATTCTGGCTGTGCCGCCTACTGATAAGGACGTGAGCAATGGGAAAGAGAAAGGGAAGGGGAAGGAGAAAAAACTAACAAAAGATATATTCACGAAGAATATTGTATATAAAGAGATTCCAACTCCATAAAAGAGGTAATGCTCCATATGTTATATTTCTTATATTATGTGTTCTTTATTATTGACATTTAATATATCCATCTGTATCTCAGGTAGTAGAGAAAGTCTGGAAAAAGGGGAAGAGAAGTAGTGTATGGCTTGCTACATGTTATTGATCGTATCAAAATTTGGGTTTATATTTTAACTATCTATCTTTGTTGGAGACTTATGTAATAATGATGTTTTAAACATCATAATTGCTGTATCTATTTTAAGTAATAATATAATAGACGTTCATGCGTATGTTATCGTAGCATTATGTGTTTCCGTTGCAACGCACGGGTATTTACCTAGTTATTAATAATCTAAGACAAAAGATTATATGTTATAGATTTTGTGTGCATTAATGCAAAAAGTAGGTCTCTATTTATTTATTCATATTTTTTTGGCTAATATGCTATTTACTAGGCAATTAACAGCTATTTTAAAAAAATAGAAACAAAAATTAGAAACATGCAAAAGGAAGCCAAAACTAACGCGCCAAAAAGACCTTTAGTCCGAAGTTGTAATACCAACCGTCCGGTTGGACCTGAGTCTCCACGCGCGCCACCTCGCCGACGCCCCAGCTGACGCCCCGGCCGGACTTCTCATCACGCCGGTACTTTTTCCTTGCCGCTGCTCCTCATCACGCCGCCGCCTCCTATTGTGCCGTTCAAGGTATTTGACGTGATCCTCTTCGAGCTGCTCCTAGGCGTGTTACCTGATTTGAAAAGGGTGGTGCTGTAGGGCTGTTGCAGTTGGGGAGATCCACGGTTCAGCAAGGAGGAGAAAGGAAAGGAACCAGCAAAAGGATTAGAGGCAGGAGCAGTGAATCTGACAGCTGCAGTGCGATTTGGAGGTAATCCCACAAAGCCAAAGTCAGTTTGACCGTACAATCTATTGTTCTCCCACTTCCCTCTTCTACATGGTTACTGCCTTAGTGCGGAATTCGTGTTCTTCCATGTAGCTATGGTGTTTGACTCAATACCGCGAAGGATGCTCCGTTTCTGACTCCATGGATCTGTGATAGGTAATGCCTAGGCTAATTTAGTTGCTATATATTCCTCATTTGCTAACCGCTTAAATTTTGGTTTAGTAGATGCTTACTATTTTTTCATTTCCTAATTGATGCTGTGTATGCATGACTGAATAAAGATATTTAAGCCTTGGTCCTCTTAGGTTTCTGCGCTTATATGTCTTAGAATTTCCAAGTTACCAGTTTTAATTAAGAAAAATATTCAACTATACAAAATATGCATCGGCCAAATATTTCTATCATCGTACAAAATATGCCATCTACAAGGTTCGGATTATTAGACATTTTGCAATTCCATTTTGCTTGCTTTGCAATACCAGACTTTGGTTGTGGACCGAATTTCATGGGTCCAGTTTAATTTTAGGTTGTTTCAAGAACATACAGAGTTCATAAATGAATATGATGTTTCCTATAGCACACAGATTGTTCTGATCTGCCAGGTTCTCAATTGTTCCAACTAATTAGGTGTGTCATCAGGATTGAAGTACGTATGTGATGCATGCCAGCTAAAAAATAGGAATATACTGTACCTTATTGTTAATTCATTTGACAGTTTATATGTATGGTTCAGATATGAAACTAATATTCTCCAAGTTTTTCAGTGGATCAAATGATAAGATCAGTGTTCAGGCGGCTACAGAAGTATATTGTGTCTGTGCTAATGTGCTCAGGTAATCAGGTCAGTACCTACGCTTTTATTTTTTATTTCAATCAAGTGAATTTTATCAGTGTTTTTTCTCCATGGTCCAACCAGTAAATTTATTTCTTATCAGAGTCGCAAGGCTCAGAACTCAGCTACATGGTCCACGCTAACGAAAAAAAATGACTTCACAATCTGATCTACAATTTTTTGGTTGCTGCTGACAAACATTTGGTCCACCCATTATGACTTTGTGATGCTTTTTCAGTATGCCTATTCTGAAACTTGAGTGAATCAAGCTCTCTTTCCACTTTCAAATGTGTTGTTTTAAGGTTACGAAGTATTGTTATATGAAACTTCAAGAGGACAGGAGTTGACCATGTTGCTCCTTCTATTTTGCATCTGATCATATATTTGACAATAGTTATGCCACCACATTTGCAGATAATAACATGCTTATTTCAGTTATAGGCTTCACTTATGCTTCCACTTTCTTTCTAATAGTCTCATTATCTTGCCCTGTTATCAGTGCCAATTGATACTCACTTGCACTTCCTGCTTTTTCTCTGTGCTACGTCGCCTCCAGTGTGCATTTTGTCATCGATTGGAACACATTTTACAAAGGGAACATGTGAAGTCCTCCTCCTGGATGATAAAAGCATCATGCCTCAACACCACAGGGTACCAGGTACAGCGCACCCATTTCCACTACATGGTCAAGTAAAACACTTCTTCGCTTTCTTCCTACAAATTGTAATTTGAATGTGGATTTCAAAAATTGAGCTGTTGTTGCTATACTGCTGCTGAACACCCCCTGCGCTTCTTACCTGAGACAAGAGGAAATGCACGGGAGCAACTGCTGCACTGGCGCGGACCTGCGGCAAAGGAAATAAGCCAGCGATGTTGCCAACTGAAAACCGAATTACCAAATACTTACTGCCGCTGAATCGCTGGAACAGGACTTACTGATGTACTAATTTTGTTCCAGATAGAAATATGAAAACAAATATGAAGTTCCAGTGTTATCTATATGTTGAGAACATGTAGACACTTTTAGGTTATTATTAGTAGGTTGGTATGTTAGTCAACAAATATTATGAATACAGGTGTATGTGCAAATAACATATTATCATCTCCGATTGCAATTCTTCAAAGCATCGGGAGGCCCACTAGTTTGAATGATTCTTTTATTCTATCTTTGGATTCATTTGTGATGTGTATGTCTTTACTCTTGTGATGTAGCTCCACGTACTTATATTATTTCATACATGCATGGAGATGTAAATTAATTATTTCAACACCCTCTATTGTCCATGTTATAAACTTTCATATATTTTAATTAGCGTATGTAAAATGCGCGAACAATGAATGTATATTAGCAGCTTACAATTCGTATACGGATAACTAAATTGAATTGAAAATAAATCATAAATAAAAATAGAACAAAAATAGCAAAAAGGGCAACACTTTTAGTCCCAGTTTGGAAAACCAACTGGGACTAAAAGAAGCTGGGCCGAGGCAAGACCTGACGAACCTTTTAGTCCCAGGTTGGATTTTCAAACCGGGACTATATCTCCACTTTTAATCCCGGTTGCCATAACCGGGACTAAAGGGAGGACCTTTAGTCCCGGATTGGCAATCCCGGTTGGGCAACCGGGATTAAAGGGGTGTTCCCAACCGGGATTAAAGCCCATTTCTGTAGTAGTGATTGCTACACGAAAGGAAGGCGACAATAACATGACAAACATTCACAGTACTATTCATGATGCTCTTCAAGATATCACCACACTATTTTATAACAAGGAGCATCATAAAATCTATACTGGAAACAAACGGGGTTTTTTGTCATGTGTGGTCGAACTAAAATTGGCAGCGCCCTATGTTGTGCATGAACATCAATCTAAGTTTACTAGGTGAATGCTCAATTCTATCTCAAAAATATTTGTAATCTATCTTGTTTCGGATGACCATGCTCCTCTCATATATCCTTGATAAATTAAACTTTATGTACTGTGCACTTCCCTCTTTGGAGTTAGTTATTGTGTTACGCAATTCATTTGAGAAATGCATGATGGAAATTATTTTTTGTGTAAAAAAATCTTAATGGGATGAGCAATGCAAATATCTGGAGATCAAGTCCATTTTTTGAGTGTCAGGTTGGTGCTATAAGGCGACATGCGTACAACATAATGTTAAAGTTTGGAGCTCTATAGTTTGAAACTCTAGTTCACAAGCAGTAAGTGATAGCAAGTTCTTTATCTCAACTTGCTGGGATCAAATTATTTTATTACAAAGTCAAATATGCAAGGACTCTACAATTAACTCTTCACTAAATCAAGTTATCGTCAATTGATCATATTATTATTATTATTATTATTATTATTATTATTATTATTATTATTATTATTATTATTATTATTATTATTATTATTATTATTATTATTATTATTATTATTATCATCATCATCATCATCATCATCATCATCATCATCATCATCATCATCATCATCATCCATTCATCCCTTAACTAGCACCATTGTGCTATATCCACTGCACAAAGTCCTCAAATGCATTGCATACAAGAAATTGCATAGCTCACCACATGTTCTTACTGAAAAACATTAGTTAGTTTACCCACACGGGGGCATCTCACATGAAACAACATAACAACAAAGACCCCGAGCACAAGAATTCTAGTCTGCATTATTTATCCAAAGATAAACATGCATTAATGTTGTAGCAAGGGAATAAAGTTGAGTTGCATAAGCATATTTGAACCATGAAGTAAATTAAAGATGTTTTAACGAGTTTTGGCGATGTGCCTACATCTTTGGGGCATGACTACGACTGCTCCTTCCCATAAAACAGTAATTACACCAACATCTGAGTGATCTGATCCCGTGGCCTCGCTGCTACGCAAACCAACCGCAAAGTTGTCTCATGATTACAACTGGGGTTTGCCTCATATTTGGCCTCCTAGATATGAATTCTACTCCAACTCTATCCTATCTCCTCATACAACTCACACTACTACAAAAGTGATTTTGAAAGATGGCGCCCTTTCATTAACCGAAGGGTTTACCAAATCCAACAGCTTCGATCAATGTTGATGATTAATGGAGGTATTCGTTTTCATTAACTAAGGCGGTCACTTTGTTGCGACCAGATGCTAGTTGGGACCAGCGCACAAGGTGTACGCATCATGTCGAGCTGACATAAGCCGTCGGGGGAAGTACTAAAACGACCAGACTCGCTCTGACCGGACACGTTTGGTCACAGAAAATTGGTTCTAGACCCTCTCTAGACTCGACAGGACGCTCGAGTGTGGCGCGTCCGGTACGTCAGTTCAACAGATGCGCCTAGTGCAACTTGGTGGTTGCCGCCACCTAGACGGCTTGGAACTGCATGTTGTGGAGGATCGGCACTAGTTGGTGTTTGTTCACGGCCTTCCCAGCTGATTTGTTAATGGTCTTGCACCTTATGCAACGAAGAGCCATAAGGTAACTCTATTAAATTGCTTGTGTTATTATTGAGTTACCTCACTTGTGGATAGTTGCTTTCGGCGCCCGTGGATAGGCATTGAAGCTTATTAGCTCGCGTAACACCAAGTGGTGGTCGACACAACGGTGACTAACGTGCCGGCCAGGTGCACGTGAACCACAGGAGAAAAATCATTGTGTCTC
>JADLZL010002948.1:0-176990 GCA_015844335.1 Chrysopogon serrulatus | reverse complement strand
AGGTCCCCGTGCTGGGAACCACCAACAAGAAGTTCTGGCGGCTATCCGACAAGGCGACAAGGATCACCCGAAAGCTCGTGCTGATCCTGAGGAGCCACCACTCGGTCGGCAAGCACCTGGCCGCCCCGCTGCAAGTGTCCAATGTCAGCGACCATCACCCAGGGAATGAGGCCCAGCCCAGGAGGAGCGACAGGCGTAAGGCCCACAGTGTTCGCGTCGCAGGCCAGAATGGTCCTGCTCTGCTTGTAATATCCAACCCGCTAGTGCAGAGGAATATAATGCCTAGCTGGGAGTCTTGTAAGATCATCAAACTACTGAGAAGAGAATTGAAACACGCCGAGCGAGTTGCCGGCTGTCTCCTACCCCCCTTTCCCCCCTCTTCTTCCTGGTCCTCTCGCCGCCGGCGGGAAGGATCCTAACATTCTGGTACCAGAGCCAAACGATTCCGCCGGCCACTCCCACTTTACCCGGCTCCAGAGATCCCGCGGCGCCATGGATCCAACCGTGAAGCAAGGATTCGATGATATCTGCGCGCCGCCTTGACGAGTTCGACTCCAAGTGGGAAGGGAGATTCGCCGGAGAGGGCGGCGCGGGCGAGCGCGAGGCTTCGGCGGATCGACGCATCGAGGCCCCGGAGCCGACGTGCGCTGTCCCTTCCGGGAGCCCGGATCGCCTCGTCGCGCTCGAGTCGTCTTGTTCAGCCCAGTCCGAGGCTGCGGTGGTGGCCGACGATTGGGGGCGAGCCGTCGATTACCGCGTCGAGCTTCTGGAGAAGAAGGTGGGCGACCTCGAGCTCATCCGGCTGACGGAGATGCGCGATGAGCGGGACGAGCGGGTCTTCGCCCTGGAGGATGCAGTCTCAGCGATCGACAATTGGCGTCCCTGGGTCGAGGCCGCCATCGACGACGTCCGATTCGAGTTCGATCGGGTGGCCAAGTCCGCCTTCCGTGCTGCTTCCGACCGGATCCCGGCGCGCCACGGCGTCGTCACCTTCATCGAGCCGACCTCCGTGCGCGCACCTGCCGAAACCACGGTCGACTGGCCCTACGGGCACCGCGAGGCTTCACAAACTCGGGAAAAGGGCTATGGATCGGTTTCGACCATAGCCCCGCTCCCGAACAATGGTACGCTACCCCGTCCTCCTCCTCCCTCCTTCCCTCGGATGAATCTCCTTCCTCAGCCCAATTTTTCTATTCCCCACCACCAGATTCCTACCTACTACAACCACCACCCTCCCCAGCCTCCTGATCCACAATTCGCATACAGCTACCGTCCAAATCCCCCAGAACTGAACCACCAACCCCCACCTTCAGCTGAGCCTGCCTATTCCAGTTACAACCATCATCTCGGGCGCTTGCCGAAGTTGAATTTTCCCCAATTCGACGGCGAGCACACCCAATTCTGGATTACCTGTGCCACCAACTACTTTGATATGTATTCTGTTGAGCCAGTGATGTGGGTTCGAGTCGCGACTATGCACTTCTCTGGTCCAGCTAAATGTTGGCTCCAGTCCATCGAACACCGCTTATCCTCCATAGACTGGACAACACTCTGTTCCATGATCCACGAACGATTCAGTCGGGATCAACATGAGCTTCTCCTCCGACAGCTCTTCAACATTCGTCAGACAACAACAGTCTCTGAATACGTTGACAAGTTCACTGAACTTGTCGACCAGCTCAAAGCCTACAACCCAAATCCTGATACTCTATCCTTTACTACTCGTTTCATTGATGGTCTCAGAGATGACATTAGGCCTGTCATTTTGGTTGCTCGCCCTTCCACTGTAGATACTGCCTGCACCTTGGCCTTGTTGCAGGAAGAGGCGGCGGACCCAGGTCGGCGCAAGGATTTCTAGAAGCCGGAATTCTCTCGTTATCCCAAGGCGACGCCACGGAACAATTATCCTGCTACTACCCCGACATCTCGTATTCCTCCTGCTTCTTCTACTGAGGACAAGCGTCCAGCCGAGGAGCAACGAACTGGCTTCAAGCCGTCTCTCGATGACAAAATTCAGAAGCTCCGCAGCAGTCGCAAGGCGCGCGGATTGTGCATGCGGTGTGGTGAAAAGTGGGCTCCGGGACACCGTTGTGCTTCAAACATACAGCTGCACGTCTTACAAGAAGTGTGGGATCTTTGCAATGATGATGATGATAGCACTCTGATAGCTGAGGAAACTTCTGAACAGGCTCCTCAGTTGTGTCTGCTGTCCAGCGCAGCAGTGACAGGATCACCAGCTCCCCGTACTCTGCAACTTCAAGGCCATATCCAAGGCAAGGGCATCAGCATTCTAGTGGACTCAGGCAGTAGTCACTCGTTTCTCAATTCTGACATTGCAGCTTCTCTTTCTGGCAACCTCTGCAAAAATCTGTGCTAGTAACAGTGGCTGATGGTACCCAGATTCAGTGTTCCCACAAGATACCTCATGCTTCTTGGTCAGTTCAGCAACACAGTTTCCACTCTACTCTTCATGTTGTTGCACTAGGATCATTTGATATGATATTGGGTATGGATTGGTTGGAGTCGTTTTCACCTATGAAGGTTCATTGGGCACATCGCTGGATGACAATCCCTTATGGCAATTCTTCAGTTACTTTGCATGGACTTGGCACTATCCCTGATGATCACACTGTGGTTCAGCTGTTGCATGTCTCTGCTACTATAGCACCTGTCGAAACTTCAGTTCCAGTGCAGATTCAGCAAGTTCTCGACAGGTTCAGTCATCTCTTTGAGGAGCCTTCGGACCTACCTCCTAGAAGGCAGTGTGATCATACCATTCCTCTAATTCCTGGTGCTCAGCCCGTATCAGTTCGCCCATACAGATACACCCCTGCCCTGAAAAATGAAATGGAAAAGCAGCTGTCAGAGATGCTACGCACAGGATTTATTCAACCAAGCACCAGTGCTTTCTCCTCACCAGTCCTCCTTGTTCGCAAAAAGGACGGTTCTTGGCGCTTCTATGTTGACTATAGAATGCTTAACGCCCTCACAGTGAAGTCCAAATTCCCCATTCCTGTAATTGATGAACTTCTCGATGAACTTTCTGCTGCAAGGTGGTTCTCTTGTCTGGATTTGAGAGCGGGTTTCAATCAAATTCAACTTGCACCAGGGGAAGAACACAAAACGGCATTTCAAACTCATTGGGGCCACTTTGAGTTTACCGTGATGGCTTTTGGTCTGACTGGAGCGCCTAATACGTTCTAGGGAGCAAATTCCACACTGCAGCCACTCCTACGCAAGTGTGTCTTGGTATTCTTTGACGATATTCTGGTGTACAGCGCTACCCTGGAAGAGCACGTACAGCACCTCCACCAAGTGTTTCAGTTGTTGGCCAAGGATCAATGGCAAATCAAATTAGGTAAGTGCAGTTTTGGGCAGCGCATCGTCTCTTATCTCGGCCACGTTGTCAGCGAGTCCGGTGTTGCTATGGACCCATCCAAAATCAACGCTGTACAGAAGTGGCCAGCGCCTGCTGATGTCAAATAGTTACGAAGCTTCTTGGGGCTAGCCGGATATTATCGGAAGTTTGTGAAACACTTTGCAATCCTAGCAAGAACCCTGACTGATCTGCTACGGAAGGGCACGATATTTGTGTGGACCCCAGTGCACCAAGAGGCGTTTGCTGCAATCAAGAACGCCCTGGTGACCGCTCCCGTCTTGTCCCTGCCCGATTTCACCAAACCATTCCAACTACAGACTGACGCGAGTGATCTGGGTGTCGGTGCTGTCCTGCTCCAAGACGGCCATCCGCTAGCTTTCGTCAGCAAGTCCCTGGGCCCCCGGACTCGAGGATTGTCAACTTACGACAAAGAATACCTTGCCATTCTCGTGGCTGTGGAGCAGTGGCGTTCCTATCTACAGCACGTAGAGTTCGTTATCTTCACTGATCAGCGGAGTTTGATGCATATCACTGACCAGAGGCTCCACACGCCGTGGCAACTAAAGATGTATACTAAGTTGGCCGGTCTTCAGACAAGGTTGTCTACAAGCCAGGCTGTTCTAACCTTGCTGCGGATGCCCTTTCCCGCCATCCATCTCCTCCGGTCCAGCTTGCAGCCGTATCTTCCTCCTCTCCTACATGGCTTGCGGAAGTGGCAGCAGGGTATCACCTTGATCCAGTATCAACTAAATTGTTACAAGAGCTCTCTGTCAACCCGCAGTCCCACCCTCCCTATACATTATCTGGTGGTATTATTCGTTACAATGGCAGGATATGGGTCGGGGATAACCCACAATTGCAGCACCGACTCATCTCAGCACTGCATGATAGCGCTGTGGGGGGCCACTCCGGGTTCCCAGTTACTTTCAGCCGAGTCAAGAAGCTCTTCGCCTGGCGTGGGATGAAAGCAGCAGTCAAGTCCTTCGTTACCAGCTGCACAACTTGTGTTCAAGCCAAGCCCGACAGGGTGCGATACCCAGGTCTTCTCTCCCCACTGCCTGTTCCTCATGAAGCCTGGCAAGTTATTTCGATGGACTTCGTGGTGGGCTTGCCCCGTTCTGGTCAGGCCGATTGCCTCATGGTCGTGGTGGACAAATTCAGTAAATTTGCTCATTTTGTGCCCCTCCTTCACCCACCGTCACCGCCAAGGTTGCTCGGGCCTTCTTGGACAATATATTCGACTCCACGGCATGCCAACACATATAATCTCTGACCGTGATCCCTCTTTACAAGTCAATTCTGGAAGGAGCTGTTCAAATTAGCTGGCACTACCTTATGCATGAGTTCCGCCTACCATCTCCAGTCGGACGGTCAAACGGAACGGGTCAACCAGTGCCTGGAGACGTACCTTCGCTGCTTCGTACACTCTTGTCCCAGGCAGTGGCTCAGGTGGATTTCACTTGCTGAATACTGGTACAACACCAGTCTCCACTCGTCCCTGCGCCACTCTCCGTTTGAGGTACTCTATGGCCGCTCTCCCCGTCACTTTGGTCTCAGCACAGACTCTGTTTCTCCTGTTCCCGATGTGGCGGCTATGCTGGAGGAGCGCACTACCATGCTGGAAGCGGTCCGACAGCACCTCCTTCGAGCTCAACAGTGGATGAAGGCGCAGGCCGACAAGAAGCGGTCTGAGCGCGTCTTCAACGTCGGCGACATGGTTTTCCTCCGCCTCCAACCATATGTTCAGTCTTCCCTGGCGCCGCGCGCGCACCAGAAACTCTCCTTCAAGTACTTCGGTCCGTACAAGATACTGGAGAAGATTGGGAGCGTCGCATACAAGTTGGAGCTCCCGGCTACCTCGACGGTCCATCCTGTCTTCCACGTGTCGCTGCTCAAGCCGTCTCCTCCACCAAGAGTTCAGCCGTCCCAGCACCTTCCGGACCTCGACAACAACCTACAGGTTCCGGAACTCATCCTCCAGCGCCGTCTACATCAACGTGGTACGTCTACGGTTCACCAGGTGCTCGTCAAGTGGTCTGGCATGGACGCCAGCCTCGCCACTTGGGAGGACATGGAACCGCCCCGGCAAAGAAGTTTCGGCTGCTCCGGCATGGGACATGCCGCGGCGCAAGGGGGGAGGGATGTCAGCGACCATCACCCAGGGAATGAGGCCCAGCCCAGGAGGAGCGACAGGCGTAAGGCCCGCAGTGTTCGCGTCGCAGGCCCAGAATGGTCCTGCTCTGCTTGTAATATCCAACCCGCTAGTGCAGAGGAATATAATGCCTAGCTGGGAGTCTTGTAAGATCATCAAACTACTAAGAAGAGAATTGAAACACGCCGAGCGAGTTGCCGGCTGTCTCCTACCCCCTTTTCCCCTCTCTTCTTCCTGGTCCTCTCGCCGCCGGCGGGAAGGATCCTAACATCCAACGTCTGGATCGGCGGCGGCGGCGGCGGTGGCGGCAGCGGCAGCGTCGTCGTCAAGCTACCGGGGGTCAGCTTCACCGCCAAGGGCTTCGGTGTCGACCGCGTCAGGGACGACTACAAGCAGCTGTCCAGGCTCCTGCAGGCGATCATCAGAATCTCCGGCGGTGGGGATACCGCCATCGCCAGGCTGCCTCCGGACTACAGAGACTTCCTCGCGCTTCTGGGCAGCGACACCCTCGCCGTGGACGACGAGTTCCTGATCGTCAACCACGCCGCGCTGCTGCCCATGAAAAACCGAGGAACGAAATTCTTGTTTTCGACTTGAACATTTATTTTGAAAAAATAAAAAGCAGACTCGTTACTTTCTGTTGCTGCTCGTTTGATGATCGTGAACCCAATGGCCAATGCAGCACGGAGGCGTTCCTGATGCTGCACGACAGGATCGTGAATCACCTCGGGCGCACGGACCTGGCGAAGAAGAGGAGGATCCTGGCCGGGCTCCCCTACGAGGGCGACTGGCTGGAGACGGCCAGGGCGAACGCGCGGATCAACCAGTGGGTGGTGAACGTCCGGCACCACGAGTACAGGTGGACCCAGTCCGACCTGCTGCGGCTCAACCGGAACGTGAGGAGCCACCTGCACGAGTACGACGACGGCGACGGCGTCGAGGAGGTCCTGTACTGCGAGTGGCCGGAGCTGCTCGTGGCCATGGTGAGGCTGCTGCACCGGGAAGGCGAGCTCGAGGCCACTGACATCGAGAACAAGTTCGGTTAGCTAGTCGGTCGTCCTGCCCCTGCTGCAGAACTAAACAGATGTGCTAGGTCGTAGCTTTGCGGTTCTTAAGCTACTGTTGGTTCGTCTTTAGTGCTGAGGGTTTATGGCGGTGGGGGGTGGTATGCTACCTGGACCTGGTTTATGCAACGTACTCCTTCCGTCCCATGAACTTTGTCGTTAAAAAACCGTGCCTCCCTCACAAACACGGTTTTCTAGTGACAAACTCCATAGGACGGAGGGAGTAACGTAATACGTTCTCTCGACTTGAAGGCAAAAAGCTTGGTCGACTTTATAAAATATTATGTGCTCCGAAATGTCTGCCTTCAAACTCAAAACCATGCTCATCATGACAAAAAAGAACGATACACGTTTGCTAATAGATTTAGATTTATTTATTACAAAAAGAACCGCGTAAATGAAAGATGGATTCCCTCTTCTTGAAATGGCAACGGCTGTCTTCTGGACCTGCCTGCAGTGCAGGCAGGATTAGCCGATTTGGAATTAGATCTCAGTTGAGTTCCCAGGTTTTCTTTTTTTTTTAGAACTAGGTAGTATACCCGTGCGTTGCTACGGGATATCTAAACTTTAGTACTAAAAGCACACAGATCGCACAACCGGAACGTAAGAAGCCACCTGCACGAGTACGGCGACGGCGTCGGCATCGAGGAGGTCCTGTACTGCGAGTGGCTGGAGCTGCTCGTGGCCATGGTGAGGCTGCTGCACCAGGAAGGCGAGCTCGAGGCCACAGACATCGAGAACAAGTTCGGTTAGGGGGTGTTTAGTTGGTGGGTGAAAGTTTTTGAGGTGTCATATAGGATTTTTCGGATGCTAATTAAAAAACTAATTTCATAGCCCGTTTGGAAGCGACGAGACGAATCATTTGGCTACTGTAGCACTTAAAAATAATGATGTGGGTTACTATAGCACTTATAGCTAATCATTGAGTAATTAGACTTAAAAGATGCGTCTCGTCATTTATAGTTAAACTGTGCAATTAGTTTTTTATTTCGTTCTCATTTAATACTCCATATATGCTCCGTAAAAAGGGGCAAAAATTTTTGGGGAACTCCTGCTGCAGAACTGAACAGATGTGCTAGGTCGTAGCTCAGCGGTTCTTAAGCTACTGTTGGTTCGTCTTTAGTGCTGAGGGTTTATGGCGATTGGTATGCCACCTGTACCTGGTTTATGCAACGTAACGTAATACGTTCTCTCGAATTGAAGGCAAAAGGCTTGGTCGACTTTATAAAATATTATATGCTCCGAAATGTCTGCCTTCAAACTCAAAACCATGCTCATCATGACAAAAAAGAACGATACACTTTTGCTAATAGATTTAGATTTATTTATTTACAAAAAGAACCGCGTAAATGAAAGATGGATTCCCTCTTCTTGAAACGGCAACGGCAGAACGGCTGTCTTCTAGACCTGCTGCTTGCAGTGCAGGCAGGATTGCCGTTTGGGAATTAGATAGATCTCAGTTGAGTTCCCCAGGTGCCGCATCCCTTTACGCTACTGGGCCTCAGCCCAACAAGGACGCTGTCGAAGGCGAGAGGAAAATTCTGGTCAATTCTAAGGAAAAAAAGTCTACTTTTCCTCCTTCAATTTTCACAAAAGTCCACTTTTTCTCTCTGAATTCTAAAATCGGACAAACAATTTTTCTCAAATTTTCAAACCATGCACTTTACCTGCCAAGAGTAGTTTTGACGGTGGTTTTGCTACAGTGACGGTGGTTTTATCTTTTTTATTTTTATTTATTTTGGCTGAATTTTTTAAAAATATAGTAAATCACAAAAAATATAAAATAGAAAATCTAATTTATTGGACTCCACATGAGTAGATCTATACGGTGAATATATAATATGATATGTTTTAATACAAAGTTTTTGCAAGTATTTTTTTTTTTTTTATTTATTTTGGTCAATATTTAAAAAAGCAAAGTAAATTATTGAAAAATCATAAATAGAAAATCCAATTTTGTTGGACTCCACATGAGTAGGTCTACAAAGTGAATATATAATATGGTATGCTTTAGTTCAACAAAATAATTATAGAAGCTACAATTATAAATTATTTTAATTAATTACGTAAAAGTATAGATTGAAAGGTATAGCAAGAATTTTGTACTAAAGTATATCATATTATATGTTCATTTGTAGACCTACTCATGTGGAGTCTAAAAAATTAGCTTTTCTATTTTATGATTTTTCTATGATTTACTATGATTTTTCAAATGTTCAAATAAAATAAATAAAGAAGAAAAAAAGACTAGCAAAAACTTTGTACTAAAGCATACTTCACTATGTATATCCACTCATGTAGAGTCCAACAAAATTAGATTTATCATTTTATGATTTTTGTGATTTATTATAATTTTTCAAAAATTCATTCGAAATAAATAAAAGAGAAAAAGACAAAACCACCGTTACTCTAGCAAAACCACCATCAAAACCACCTCAGGGAGGTAAAACGCATGGTTTAAAAAAGTTAAAAAAAAGTTGTTTATCTGATTTTAAAATTCAAAGAGAAAAAGTAGTCTTTCGTGAAAGTTAAAAGAGGAAAAGTAGACTTTTTTCCCATTCACTAATGCCGTGAACACAACAACTTGTCTAGCTGGGCGTAACCAAACCACGCATACCACGGCCCAATGCCAGATCGAAGCCCATGGCCCAAAGTAGCTGACGCCCTGGTCTCCCCTCCTGGAGTCCCCCAACTCCCAGACCAGGTACCTCCTTCCCCAGTCAGCCGCGAAAGAAACCCACCCCCTGGCCTCGTTGATGACCAGGGACGGTCATATTTGTGCCGCGTTCCCGGCTATACTTTTCAACAGGCGGCGCCGCCGGTGATGGGCATGGGCGGGCGGGAGGGGTTCATCCTATCATTTCCCTTCGCCAACCTAAACGCAGCGGAGGGAAACTCTCCTGCCAGATGCGACTTTTCTGGGGCCGGTGTGCGTGGACGGTTTCATCCATGGCCTGCGCAGTCGCATGGTATTAGTAGTCATTGCAAGCCAAGAGAAAGAGGAGACCGGAAAAGAGAAGGGGGAAGGACCGAAGGGGAGACGGAGGAAGCAAGGTGGCCACATACGCTGGTACTTTATTTATGTATATTCTCATGCGCAGGATTGCTGTTTCTGCTTGCGTTTGCCGTCGATTCCTCATGGCCGTGTCATCTGCAGATCGACTGCAGCCGCGCTGCGAGAGAAGAGAGAGACAGAGGGCGGAGCACCGGGAGCCAAAGGGGTGATTCTGATTCCTTGCTTTGCTAAAGGTTTGTCCTTCATTTCTCGCCTCTTCTGCACCAGGAGTATTTGATGAATTGCGATTAATTATGAAGTTTTGGGCGAAGTAATAAGTAATATACTTACTGAATTACTGTACGACTAGTTTCACATGAATTAAAATTAAAAATTGCACAGCTTTGTAAACGATAATAATAATAAAGCCTTAGCTCTTGTCTGCTACTAGTTTATAGAATAAAGGCACACACAATTAGATAAGTGTAATAGTAGACTTAATACCTCTTAGATACGAGGAAACAACCCAAATCCTTGCACTTGACAGTATGCATGTCTAGTTGGTTCGAGGAATCGTGTATTGAATTTCTAATTTATTAAGTGGATTTTGTAAATTTTTTCAGTTGGTTAGCAATTTCAGGACTCAGGAGGCAATGCCAGCACCAACCCCACCAATTCGTCTCGGAGCTCCAACTCCCTATATAACATCTCATGGATCCAAAGTTGCACGCCTACACATGTATGACTGGATTGTGCTAATTCTTTTAGCTGTATTGGATGGAGTTCTAAATATAATAGAACCATTCCATCGCTTTGTCGGGTCAGAAATGATGACAGACCTCAGATACCCCATGAAAGACAACACAGTGCCATTTTGGGCTGTGCCGGTAACAAACTGTTCTCTTGTTGTGTTACCCTGTCAATTCTGATGAACCTCTTGAATACCTTTTCTGAATCATGCTTATTCAGATAATTGGTATCATTGGGCCTATGATTATCATAACAGTGATATACTTTAAGAAGAGAAATGTATATGATCTGCATCATGCCATACTAGGTACACCCACATTCTTGCCTGATTCGTCGTGCTAGTTTATCCATTTATTACTCATTCTGAAATCTAGCTTGTCCTAGCAGGTCTCCTGTTTTCAGTGCTTATCACTGCTGTTTTAACTGATGCGATCAAGGATGGCGTTGGGCGACCACGTCCAGATTTCTTCTGGCGTTGCTTCCCTGATGGAAAACCTGTAATTTTCATACTTTTAGCCAGTCCTTAATAATAACTCACTTGAAGCCCTTGTGCAATTACAGTGCATGTGATTTGTATAAGAGAGCTTACCAATTTACTTGGCCTTTAGGATTATAACAACTTTACTACAGGCGCCATATGCCATGGTGAGGCGAGTGTCATTAAAGAAGGTCATAAGAGCTTTCCAAGTGGTCATACTTCATGTAAGTGATATTATTCTTTACAAATATAGGGATTAGCCCCATGTTACTACAAGAACTAACGGTTTGGGAAATGTCCTATGTTATGATGCGCTAACTACCTTCTCAGCAGTTTAGTGAATATAATAATTGACGCCTCCTTTTCTAGGTTCCAATCTTTGTTTTAGCTGCTGTTGAATATTTCTTAATCGGCTAATAGTATGGGACAAGATGTTTCATATGTTTTGTATATAATGTATTGCTTGTCAAGTTCTCAAGAAACCCATGTATTGATGTTTTTTCCATTTCTTTCTGTCCATGTGATCCTTTTTGCCCTTTATGTCAAATATTGCATTCTTCTTTCACTCTCTCATTGAGATTATGAATTAAAGTTGAAGTCAGCCTGACACAAAAGATTGCTGCTGCAAGTTTTGGTACAAATTATCTTGATCATGTAAAAATGTAATGCTGATAATTTGTTGTATAAAGCATAATCTACATATGTTGACAAAGTAGTCCGTCAACCCATGCTACTGCATGGATAGTAATTATAATAGGCATAAGCGTTACAAGTTCGTGGCTACATTTAGGACCTACAACTAATAAAAGTTGCTTATCTTTATTGTCCTTCATTTATTCTTGTATTCTAAATCAATGGTCGTATAGGTGCTTTGTGATCTTTATCTGACTATGATAAACTAAAACTACCAATTACTCTATATGTTTTTTCCATCCCCATTCATAGTCTTTACCCTTTGGATTGCACTTTCATGAGTATTTGACATGTGTTTAGTTAAATCCTTAGCTTGAGCTATGTGTTTAACATGGAAATCAATTATATTCATTGCTTCTTGCGTACCTTGTGTCTGTCTTTTTTATTAACAATTGAAGAAGTGAGTAATGCCAAAAGGTAGGTAATTTAGAAACAGATTTAGGAAGTTATTTTATATATGTGAACTGGATTATTTCTTATAAAGGCACAGGTGGTTTACTTGTAGAGGGTTATTTTATGTTATTTTTCATAATGAAAGAGGTGGATAGATATAGGTTCAGGGGTTACTTTAGACTATGTTTCAAAATGGTGGAGATGAGTAGTTATTTAGAAAACAAAATAAGATCCAGTGTCAATTGTTATCAGTGATAATTGGAGTCTATAGAATTGATGGCTAGTTGTTCCTTTGTTTTTGTGTGAGAATTTCTAGAATTTATCTTATTTAGCGCGTCTTATAAGAATTAACATGGGGTTCCAAAAGGAGTAAGTAATTGGTAATAATAAGATTAACACTTGCTAGAACAGACTATAAAACAAAAGCTAAGCTATTATTTCCACACGTAGCCATGGCCCTAGGATTGGCAGGCTCTATCTCTGTGTTAGTGGCTAGCTCTACCGCTGAGGACACAATTGGTCTCCGGTTGCACTTCCCCCTCAAGCTGTTTTCTACCAGTGTGTGTTCTGTTCCCAGTAGTAGTAAGATTAGCAGTTTATTTGTTAATACTTGGCTGCTCAATGTACTTTACTGTTTAAGGATCTACCTTGAAATATTATGGCATGCTAGTTTGCTTTTGTGGTAGTAATGCTGCTCCATTTGATTCCCTCAAGTCATACAGTGGCCTCGATCTGGTTCTCAGTTCATATTTACCTCCTAACTGTTTAAAAATCTCATGGAGGTTCATTGACATTTCATAGCACAAGTTATTCTTCTCTCTCTCTCTCTCTCTCTCTCTCTCTCTTGTCTAGAATACGATTTTTTTTAATTCTCGCTGTTATTGTTTGGTGGATTACTCAGAGATTTATGTTTATCTTAGGGTCTTTTGCTGGCCTTGGCTTCCTTTCATGGTATCTGGCTGGTAAAATCAAAGTATTTGATCGTAGAGGGCATGTTGCAAAAGTCTGCATTGTCCTTGCCCCTCTGCTTCTTGCAGCCTTAGTGGCAGTTTCTCGAGTTGATGACTACTGGCATCACTGGCAAGATGTATGTACTGGTGGATTACTTGGTAAGTCTTGAGTAACCCCTCCCATTCCCTCCACAGGGACCACATAGAAATGGAAATGTTAATGTACATCACAATGTGCAGGGCTGACGGTTGCTTCCATTTGCTACCTGCAGTTTTTCCCACTACCATCTGATGCAAATGGTATGCTTCTATCTCTGTCCTTAATAAACTGTGCTTAATGTTCTGTCCATCTTTGCTGATCTCAGTTCTCAAATTATAGTGAATACTTGGTTGCAAGTGTCTATCCTGGGTTTACTTGAGGCTGTTTCTCAGTCAACAACAACAACAACAACAACAAAGCCTTTTGTCCCAAGCAAGTTGGGGTAGGCTAGAAGTGAAACCCAAAAGAGACACGAAATAGAGAAACACATAAAGGACACAAGACAGATGGAGTTAGGGTCACGGTTCAGGCACGTTGATTGCTAGTCTCCAAGCGCTCCTATCCATAGCTAAATCCTTGGAGATATTCCACTCCTTAAGGTCTCTCTTAACCGACTCGTCCCAGGTTAGTTTAGGTCGACCTCTACCGCTCTTTACATTATCAACCCGCTTTAGAACCCCACTACGCACCGGCGCCTCAGGAGGTCTCCGTTGAACATGTCCAAACCATCTCAACCGATGTTGAATCAATTTCTCCTCAATTGGTGCCACCCCAACCCTATCCCGAATATCGTCGTTTCGGACTCTATCCCTCCTTGTGTGCCCACAAAACCAACGCAACATACGCATCTCTGCTACATTCAATTGCTGGACATGTCGCCTTTTTGTAGGCCAACATTCAGCACCGTATAACATCGCCGGGCGGATCGCCGTCCTATAAAACTTACCTTTTAGCTTCTGAGGCACCCTTTTATCACAAAGGACGCCAGAAGCTTGACGCCATTTCAACCAACCGGCTGAAATTCTATGTCTAACATCTTCATCAATGTCTCCATCCATTTGTAGCATCGAAAAAGTAATCAAGCTTGGACTTTAAAGATAAATAATCACCCAATGTTCATGTATAATTTCTGCGGTGCCATACGTTTGGTGAGTGGTTGAAATCATGCTGTGTATAATGAACTAATGACCCAATTTTTATAAAAGGAAGAGTTTCATTTATCAAAATGGTACCCCTTTTGCTAAACCTACTGCAGCTAGACTAACATCCCAGAAGAATGTTTTTAACTAAAATAAATGGGGTCTCGTTGATAGATATTTTCAATTTCAACAGTCGTAACAATACATATGCATGGAAGATCTTAACCTGCCTCAAAATGCTCTGGATTCTATCTACAAACAGAAATAGTCGGAGTTAATAGCTTTCGTAAAATTTGTCTGTCTGCAGGAAAACTTGCACCTTGGGTCTTTCTTCTCTCCCTTGATCTTTTTGACTCCTCCTGAATTTGACACCTGTGTCTAGCATCTAGCATGTTCCTGCTTTGGCAGTGCCATGAGTATAGAGAGACTGACAAAGGTGCTACGTAGTATTGCTGTTAGTTAGTAACAAAGCCCCTGGATGTGGCAGGCTGTGTGGGAAGGGGACTGGTTCTAACACTTGTGTTGGCAGGGATCATGCATGAAAATAGGTCATGGTGCAGTGCTTTGGTTTTTGACAGATTGTCTTGGTCTACACCCTGTCATTGACAGCTTAATACTGTGCACAAGGATCCTCCAATAACAAGAAGAAAAATGTCTGCCATTGAAAGTAACAGATAGGTACAAACCAAGTTTGCAGACTCTCGAGTCTCATGGGCTCTTTTTTTTTTTGAACAAAGCTCATGGGCTCAATTAGACACTGATGTTTATTGCCACGGTCAACCAACTGTGCCCTTTGCTTGCTGTCCTGGAAACTTGTACTCTCTCTGTTCCAATTTATAGGTCGTTTTGGCTTTTCTAGATACACAATTTTTACTATGTATATATGTGTATATATCTAATATCTAGGTGCATAGCAAAAAAGCTATGTACCTAGAAAAGCTAAAATAATCTATAATTTGCGACAGAAGGTGGTATCAATTCTGCATATTTTCATAGAATGGTCTGGTGGCCGTTTGAGTAAGCACGATATGGAAAATGGTGTATTGATGGTGTATCATGAGCCTTAGATTTAGTAGAATGATTTCATTCCTCATACTAGTACTAATTAACTTGTGATGGACCAACTCATTCCTCAAACCAAACATCCTACACATCATGCACCTATGTCTGTATCCGTGTATCAGGGCATCATAGCTGGGTTATTGTATGAGTCACTTTTTTTTAGTGTGATGATGTGTAATTCTCCTGTAGAGAACAAAGACAGTAAGGAATAATTAGGACCTATGAGAATTGAGTCCTTATAGAGTTAGTAAAGTATCATGTGTGCACCCCACCCCCGTATCAGGAAGCTGCAAGGGGGTTATCTTTATAGCTTTGTCAGGATTGATCGCTAAATGTTAATAGTAATAGTTTCACCTTTGTTCAATGATTGTTAATAATTTCACCTTATTCAAATGGTCAGGATTGTGGCCTCACGCATATTTCCGACACATTCATGAGCCAGAGGGTGACAACCAAGTGCAACCCACGTACATGAGCCGTCGCAGCTCGATTCAAAACGGCTCCTTTCACAGTCCTGATGCAGTGGAAATGAGGAGCACGAGCCAAGCACTGGATTCCATGGAAGCTGGTGGGAGAGTCCAATGATGGAATAACAGCATTCAGGGGCCACAGACCATTGTAAATGTAACCTTGTAGTGCTTAGTATAGCAAGATTTTGTTCGATTCCTTATTATGTAACATCCAAACCATAGAATATATAAAGCACATGTCTCTGGTGAGATTGTTTACGGTATATGATTCTATCTTATGACTAGAACCACCGCCTTTTGGAACATATGTTTGATATAATGTCGTCGTGTCGATGCACAGAGAATCGTGAGCTTTAACATATATTTGAAGGATCTTAAAATGCGGTTCCTTTAGCATCAGTACGAGCCACAAACAGAGACAGGTTGTTGGAAGCAGATGGCTTCGGCATCCTGTATGATGATCACTTTTCTGCTAGTGTCCGGCTGTCCGCTGAAGTGCAACTGATTACTGCGACGCTGTGATCCGGCTGCCATGCCATGTGATTCAGGTGATGAACAATATAGCAAGGAATTCATTCGGTGCAATGGGGTGGGTTTGTTGGGACTTGAACCATTATCGCAGAAGCATCATGTTCCTCTACAGTGGGCAGATTTGAACGGATCCATTTCAGGCACCTGCACAACATGACCAAATTGGTCCCTTTCTGTAGTTAACTGGGACTGAACAAAAGCCTGCAAGCTGACACACCGACATGTGAGTTCATATTTTCTTAGACCGAATGATGCCGAATTGATAGCAAGCCTGGCACACCGACATGTGACCCGACCTGTTATCGCTTTTCTTGCTATAAACTACTGAGGTAATAGTACTATTAGTTCTCCTATTAGGCAACAAAGGTGGTCTATGGTATGGAAATGGTAGTGCAAACGCTACTTTGTGGTACTACGTAGCATCATATTTGTCTTGACTACTGAAAAAGCATAGCAGCCGCAGTTACCTAAACTTTTCAGCGAAGGATGGAGGGACCAATCATGAAGACAGCGCAGAAGATGATGATGGTCCAGTCCTGACTCGTTTCCTTTTATCTCCAATTCAGTCAGATTAAATGATGGGCGACTTATTAGACGTCGAGAATATTTCAGCACAGCTGTTTGTGGCCACGGACAGCAGCACAAAACATAACTGACACAGTTGCTGGCACAAACGGCAGCAGAAATTTCAGTGGTGTGTGTGTGTGTCCTTGTGAGGTCATCTGACCAGATCAGACAGGCCTGACCTGAATTATTGACACCACAACGACTCCTACTCCTATCCATGTGTGTTGACAAATAATTCAGGACGGTACCGTTGCACTGTCAATTCTCACAGTATGCCACCCTTTCTCTGAATCTGAAAACCTGGAAGCAGGAGGACAGATATATTGTGATTAGCTGGGACCAATTCTCATAGTATTTTGATTAGCTGGTGCAGGTGCAATGTCCTTTCCGATCCTCCCCCTCTTTTCTCGACAGGTGTATGAACATGTGTTTAGTCCTTTAATTTGGGGCAAGCAACAAGATTCATATGCATGGTTGCATTGGATTCCTGGGTTTATGCTCGCTGGTGTACAACTGCCCACTTGCAAGAAACCAGGGAACCGGCAGCAGGATCAACAGCCAGAGGAGAGAAATCAGAGATGGGCCGAGTTGTTCAGAAAAGGTGGAGAAAAGAGGAGGGAAGGAATCTACTACGAGTCCTTCCGTCCTACAGTAGCACGAGTTGGTCATAATGTATATGTTGCTAATCAGGACTAGCTTAGCTAGGGCCTCTGTGACAGCTGTTGAGATGCGTGTCTCTATCAAAGCGCCAAAGTGCGCATACGTATAGTATAGTAGACTAGTAGTACTAGTCCGATCGGCAACGTGCACATGCGTGGAGCTGAGAAGATTTGTTTGACTCTAGAATATTTGAAGGGTGGCTACACAGTGCATGGCGCCAAATAGTTTTGACCCTGAATTAAGCAGCCTCAAGTGCGTCGTGTTGTGCAGAGCTGTACTCCCTTCTATACGACGACTGACCGAATCATGGCAGCAAGACCTCGAGAGTCGATTACTATGTTAATATAGTCTTGTAGTTGCATATGCTGCAAATTGCAGCGACTAATCTATGTGTACTATGCCCCATTTTCATGTGATTCTGGAGCGGATGCTACTCAAGGACCTCGTGCTTTGCTTTGGCTGGCGGTGGCAGTGTATTGTACTGTATGGTGTAGGTGGTGTGAACGTTAGATGTACTAGTTGTAACTTAACAATGCAGTACTGCAGCATGAACACAACTGGCACAAGTAAATGGTAGTTTGAGCCAATTTGTCTAGCTCAGCTGCAGCTAGGTTAGTTGCTACTGGTAGTGGTAGCTGGTAGCTAGCTTTCTCCATCAACGTAGTACACTGCTAGGTACACTAATTAGTGAAGTTACTGTATATACTACCTCGCTGTCACTTTACATTTGTTCAGGACAAATTGAACAGCGTCGTCGGCAGCGTACGTGTGGTAGCACTTTGCTACTAGTGCTGATTCTTCTGATAAATCCATAGTCATTGGTCAAACAAGTCGTCTTTGTCATACTTATTTAACTGATGGATAGGATAATAATATGATGAGATGACGAAGATATATATCTGAATGCATTTTGGACCTTTCTCTCTCTTTTTTTTTTCGAAACAATTTTGTCAACTAGGTACTGCGTCCAACAAAGTGTGTAAAGTTGTCAAGAACCGGCGGAAAGTAATTTGTGTGCAGTGTATCAGGGCCGTCCCGGAGGAATCCGAGGCCTTGTACGAAACTAAAAAATGAGGCCTATTGGCATAGAAAAAATAGTACTAAATTTACAATATAATATAAATTTGACTTCAAATTTTCTAGATGAAAAGATCAAAAGAACAAAATTTAGTTCTTGGCTTTGCGCTGTGATTATGGATGAATTTTTTAAAAAAAATCATTACTAATAATAATACCTTGAGGCCTGAGCACTTCGCCGTCAGTCGTTAGTCGTCACGCTCGGCGCTCGCCGCTGCCTGCTCGGACGCTCTCATGGCGGCCGGCCGCCGGCCGAGATAGGGCTAGGGCTGGCGTCGGCGATAGGAGTTTGTGTCTTTGTTGCGATCGTGGGAACTGGGAAACAAAGCGACGTCCAATGGGCCGGATACGAAACTATTGTTTATTAAGCTGCATTGGCTGCCGACTGCAACTAACACTACTACGAGCAGGCCTGTAGTCCCGGTGCTCAAGGGCCTTTAGTCCCGGACGCGAGCCGGGACTAAGGTTTCGGGACTAAATGTCCCACCTTTAGTCCCGGTTCCGCTGGCCGGGAAAGGTCCATTTTAATCCCGGTTGGTAACACCAACCGGGACTAAAAATCAGCAGTGCGCCACGCCCGCACCTTTTTTAGTCCCCGGTTGGTGTTACCAACCCGGGACTAAAGAGTTTTTTTCTTTTTTCTTTTCTTTTTCCTTTTCTTTTCTTTTGGTTTTCCCTTTCTGGTTTACATATGTATTATTATTATTTTCGAATGCGTATTGTTCGCTACTTGTTTATGTAGACGCCGCACCTATAATTTATAATTTAGATCATTACATATAAATAAATTACATAACACTATTTATATATTATACATATCTATAGATCTATGATATAAAATTTACATGTCTCCGTCACGGATAAAGTATTTACAACTTAATTGTTCTCCGCCACTCAAGCATCATACAAATGATCATCATGGTTTGGTTTGAGTGGCTCGTCATGGTTGAAGAAGTACTCGCCGGCGGGATTTAGGACTTGGTCGTTAAGAAATCCCGCGAGTGTCTCCTGAATTGCTTTTAGACGGACTTCAGTCAACACCTTCTCCCTCAACCACGTGTCCTATAGTAATCATTAAAGAAAAAAGTTATAGATATGTATAAGATTTATTAAATAGCAACAAATAATTGAAATGAACTTATTATATATACATGTTACATACTTTTGCGTGCTCAAGATTTGATCTTTTTCATAGACATTTAGAAATTCATGCAGACATAGTATCCGCATAAATTTTTGCCCCTGTGGGCTGCCGTAAAATCCAAAATGTAGGATAGGCTTCAAAAGTGGCGCTTTTAAATCTGGACGGTGTTTACGCACGAACCAAGCCCAAACCCTAGCAATAAAAAACGATCATTATTAAATATCTATTACAGAGTTAAAGAGCTGAAAGTAATATTTAGATATCGAAGTTACCCTTGGATAATATCTATCATTTCTTGGTAAAGGTCCAGTGGTTTTTCTCAACGAGTCATAGATTATCAAATGAGATTGATCAAGTACCTCCGTAGATTTCTCTCTGTTTTGAGCTCTCCGTATGGCATACGGAGTCTTGGGGTCTTTGAATACACAATAAGGATCTACAAATCCAACCTCCTTGTCATTTCTAGCTCGAGGTCCCTCATCATGTGTCTGCATATGTATAGCCGGTTTTACGTAATTAGTTATACATATACATGATAAGTTTCTGATGACATTATTAAAAAGAAAGAATCACTTACGTAGGTATAAAGCGGTGATTAGAGCTTTGTCCAGGCGTCCATGTGGCATAGCTGGTGTAGCTCATTAAATTGAACATAAATAATATCATCACCACGGAAGTAATGATGGTTTCTAATTCGACATAAATATAGTCATCCGCTCTTACGCCACACGCATCGAGGTACCACTTGTTTAGCAAGTACATCTGCGTGCCAAGTATCTTGAAGGCCGCGGGGTTGCACAGACTCTTGCCATATTCATATGTCTTCGATAATGATCAATTTCTTTTTGCACTTTCAATTGCTGCCCCAAATATCATTTGGGATAAGGTAAGACCGGTGTCCTCAAAAAAAAGTATCAAGATCCTCATAGTTCAAACACGGAGGTAATGGTCTCTAGCACGTCGATGTTTGAACCATATTGATTCCCAACGACTAGCGGGGGCACTGATTGTTTTGATTGTTCCCCGAGCTGTGCTACACCCTTGCGTGCTCTTTTCCTTTTCTTCTCTTCTTCTAGGGATTTGGTTATAGTGCGCTCATAGTCGGATAAAGATGACGATTCTTTCCGAGCTTTGCACGCCTTTTTTTTGTTGAGCCTCAACCTTTTTGCCGTAGATCTTCGGCTTTAGCAAGAGGTAGGGCTTCTCACGGTTCCGCTTGGATTCTCTTTCATTCTTAAGTCTCTTGAAGAAACTGTCTACTTCGACTTTACCGAAAGCTTCTATTTCTGCACACCGGTCTTCTCATAGGATAGCTTCTTAGGAATGACGGGTTGTTTCTTCTCAAGGCTTTCTTTTTTTTGGGCTGCGGGGCGGCCGACACATTTGTCGTGTGGCCGGCCTCTTCTTCAATGGTGGGTCCACCGGGTTCGGCGCTGGAGCCACGTGTGGAAAAGGCGATAAGCGCGGCCGGTGGCGGGGTTGGAGCCCGACGTGGAGGCGAGGGGGCAGCCGGTGTCGGTGTTGGAGCCCGAGGGAGGCGGCGTTGCAGCCCGAGGTGGCGGCGTTGGAGCACGAGGTTGCGGTGTTGGAGCCCGAGGTGGTGGCGTTGCGGCCCGAGGAGGCGGCGTTGCGGCTGGGCGATGCGGCCGTGTCTTGCCTTTGCCTCGTCATCACCAGCGGGCGCTATGACATGTTGGTGACCACACAATGGAACCAAAGAGGTATATGAGTAAACCGCTAACTAACTAAGGAAATGCAAAATAAAGTTAGTGAATAAATGTATCGTAAAGTTTAATCACCACCTAGGGTTAGGTTCATGACGAGGGAGGTGGTGGTACACTACTAGGTGAAGCCCCCGGGAATAATGATGTAGCGCTTGCGCCAACAAATGAATGCCTTCTGCGCTTGCCCTAGAGTCTTCTCCCCATCGCCTCCTTCTATCTCGAGCTGCACATTTTCATAGCCTTTCATAACTCTATCCACGGAGACATTAGCATATCCAAATTTGGAACTATGGCTCCATGGATTCTTGGTGTCTTCGTTGGGTCGATAGGAGTTACAACACCGGCGGCAACCATGACGATGGTAGCCCCCCTGTGGAATGTGCAGCTCACATGTTGTCCTTGCTTCGGTGGCGTCATCCACCGAAAGCGCAGCCCCCACGTCGTCTTGAATAGTTGGCACCTCCGTGGAAGCACAAGCGCTTTTCAACCGGCCAGGGGGGCTAATGTTGATTTAGGCTCGATGCGGTTTGCCTTTGCATAGAACTTACAGACTTCCTGCACTTGCCTTTTGATTTCCTCGTTCATTCTCTCTTCAAGTGCTTTCTCTCGTTGTATCGCTTCACGAGCCGCCGCTTGTGACTCCATCACCATTGCCTCCAACCTACGCAATCGCTCTGCCTCCTCTTCCTTCTTTCTTTGGCAGCTTCTATAAGTGGGTCTATCTTGAGGGAAGCCATTCTCCCACGATATCTCCCCATAGCCTCTTGTTCGGCCACCGTGTTCAGCGGTCTCCAGGGCGTATGTCAACTCATCCTTCTCTCTATTTGGCTGCCAGGCGCCACTTTCAGCTAATCCTCGGGCATATGCCGGTCTACGGCCCACTCTCTGCTGACTTCTCGCCGTACACCACCTTTCCGGTCTCTAGGTCGGGGGTTCCCCCATGGCCGAAGAACCAATACTTGGCGCTTCGGGCCGGTTGAGTGATTCTGGTTCTATCCCCTTATCAACAATCTCCTGTTCGGCTTACGCCACTTGGGAATAGCAGATCCTGTAGCCACTTGAACCCAAGTGATGGTGGTATTGCTTGTGTCTAGCATTTTCCCCGATTACGGATCATCCGTGTTTGACCCACATCGAGTTCTTAAATTATGCGAACTCATCCCAAAAAGGCCTCAACTTGACATAGGCCTTGTTGGTGAAATCCGGCGTCCGGTTATTTGCAACAAAAGTCTTACGGAGTTTCTTCTTCCAAGCCTTTGAAATTGTTTGGCCATCTTCTGCATAGCCCATGTTTGAACCTTCTCCTTCAAAGATTCATCCTGTGTATCCGGCGTGAAATCTTTGAAGGATATCTTGCCATAGCAATTCCTTGTCACGATCCGAGACATAACTAATATCGGGGTTGTCTTTCGGTTGCCTCCATTCTCGAGCACTGATCGGGGGAGCAGTCCCTCACTAAGTATCCACAAGTGAGCAACAAATTTCCTTGCATGTTCCCCAAGTACTTGGCCTGTACCCTCGTCGAATTCCGATAGAATGTACCGACCTCCAACGGCTTCTTCGGGCCTCGCACTTTTCTACCACTCCCGGTAGTTGTCGCTGACCCGAGAGGGGCTACACAAACAAGTATAAATGTATTAATACAAAAGTCATTCTTTTTAATTTCATGTATATACATAGAGACTAGATTGTGGATAGACCTCATCGAGGATTGTCTCCCACAAGTTCTTCATAATCGGTAAAATCTTGACTCCCATCATCTATTTGTTCATTTTCATCACCTTCGACTTGGGGATTTTGGTTGGCGCCGCTGTTGATTAGGTCCATCATCGCATCATCCATGTTATCATTCGGATCGGTCATTTCTACGCAAAAGTTGTTAGAATTCAATTGGTCATGTAGCGCCACAAGAAATAAAGTTAAATAAAAGTACCATTAATAAAGTTACTTGACATAAAGTTACATAATAAACTCATATAACATGAAACAGTTAATAAAGTTAAATAAAAGTACCATTAATAAAGTTACTTTACATAAAGGTACATAATAAAGTCATATAACATGAAATATTTAATAAAGTTAAATAAAAGTACCATTAATAAAGTTACTTTACATAAAGGTACATAATAAAGTCATATAACATGAAATATTTAATAAAGTTAAATAAAAGTACCATTAATAAAGTTACTTTACATAAAGGTACATAATAAAGTCATATGACATGACAAAGTTAATAAAGTTAAATAAAAGTATCATTAATAAAGTTACTTCACATAAAGGTACATAATAAAGTCACATGAAATGAGAAAGTTAATTCACATAAAGTTAAATAAAAGTACAATTAATAAAGTTACTTGACATAATTACACTTGTAATCCGATGTCAAGTTACTAAACATAATTATACAATAAGTCACTAAACATAATTATATAATAAGTTACTAAACATAAATACACTTGTAATCCGATGTCAAATGACTATATTAATAATGTGGTGTCAAGTTACTAGACATAAATACATTATAAGTTACCATTAATAAAGTTAATTATATTATAAATTACACTTATAATCCGATATCTAGTTAATAAACATAATTATATTATAAGTTACCATGAATAAGGTTAATTATACAATAAGTTATACTAATAATTAATTATATTATAAATTCGCTAGGTCGTTAAGTATCTTGTTAAATGCAGTCGGTAAGCTAGGTTGTCGCTAAGTCGCTATGTTCGGTTAAATCGTGTCTTGTTAGATCCGTTAAATTCGGAGTTCGGTTAATCGTGTCTTGTTCGTCCGGCCGTAAGCTAAGTCGCTAAGTCGTTCGTTCGTTCGTTTAGGTAAGCTAAGTCGCTAAGTCGTTGGTTTGGTTTAGCCGCTAAGTCGCTAAGTCGTTTGTTAGGTCGGAGCAACTAATTCTCGTTCGTTAGGTAAGCTAAGTCGTCGATTGTCCGCGTCGCGGTCGTTAGGGTTTCGAATAAATTTAAGACCATTAAATCGCGTACGTGCTCACTTTCTCGCGCCATGTCCTGCATGGAGATGCTCTCGGCTCGATGGCCGGCCACAACAAACAGACAACACAACATTGTCCGCGGCTCGATGGCCGCCCACAAATACACATCCACGATCGACTCGATGGCCGACGCAACATGTACACACATACGCAGCGCTCACCGTCTAGAGCGTGAAGGATGGCGAGTCGGGCTCCCTGCTCGGCCGGAGTGAAGAAGAGGAGGTGGCGCTCCCCCGCTCGGCCGAGTGAAGAAGGGCCAGCCCGCCGGGCGCTCGGCTTGTTTGTGCTCTCTCGGCCGGCCGGAGGAGGCTAGCGACGGTGACCCTCCCCCCGGAGAGGATGAAGAGGCAAGGCGGCGGCGGGCCTCCCCGGCCGGAGTGAAGAAGAGGAGGTGGCGGCGCACGCAGGAGGGGCGAGGACGGCAGGCCGGAGAAGAACGACGGCGAGGAGGCGGCGCGGCGCGAGCACACGACGGGCGAGGAGGCGGCGGCACGCGGCGGAGGGGGCCGAGGGACGGCCGGAGAAGAGAAGACGCGAGGTGCTTGGCTCGGGACGACCGGAGGCGGCGGCGCGCCTCCGCAGAAGGCGCGCGTTGGACTGCACCGAGAAGAAGAAGGCAACGGCGGCGGCGGCGCTCCTATGCTCGGGACGAGGGCGACGACGGGGGGCAGGGCGGCGGACTAGGGCAACGGCGATCCGGAGGAGGAAGACAACCTGTTGGCTTAAATAGCCCCCGGCACCTTTAGTCCCGGTGCCCATTAGCAACCGGGACTAAAGACCCTTTAGTCCCTGGTTGGTAACACGCACGACTAAAGTCCAGCCTTTTAGTCCCTTGGCGTATTATTACGAACCGGGACTAAAGGTCCTTTAGTCCCGGCCCTATTGGGGTCCTGACTAAAGGTTTCTTGGACCACCATACTTTACATTACAGTTTCTTTTTACTTATGCTAACAATAATTAGATTAATACCATTAATTGCATAGTAAATCAAAGATTAGGTAGTAATTTGTTAAAAAATAACAGTTGTACTTCTTTTTTGTCTAATTGCTTTCATAATAAATTTTAGAATATTAAATCTTTCCTCCCTTTACAATACCAAACTTTAATATAAAAAATAATTAGTATTTTGTTAATGCAAAAATATATTGGTTAATTTAAATACCTTAAAGTAGGTGTTTTTGACAGGAAATTTATTTGTCCATTATTTAAACGTAAATTTTGTTCATTTATCATCATTAATCTCTAAAATCGGGCTACACGTGATATTCACCATTACATCAAAATATTTTTGAAATATTTTTTCATATTCTTATTTATTTTTTTTGCATAGTAAGTAAAATATTAGTAATTAATTTGCTAAAAAATAATATTTTCATTTCTTTTTTTTGTCTAATTGCTTTCATAATAAATTTGGGAACATAAAATCTTTCCATCCCTTATAATAGCAAACTTAAATATGAAATCTTTCCATCCCTTATAATATATAGCAAACTTAAATATGAAATATTTCCATTCCACAAAAAACTAATATAAACGTGGGTATTATTTTTTTAATTTGTTAATTGTATAATAAATAAAAAGAATAGGTATTAATTTGTTAAAAGACAACTGTTTCATTTCTCGGAATAGCAATGCCATAGTCACCATTATATTTTTATGTTACAATTCTCACATACACATACTCTAATACACTCTATTTATTAGGCGGGCACGGTAGTGATCTTCTTTTTAACGTATGTTCCTTGGTCATGATCTTGGCGTAACCATGGAGTGTCCTCGGCATTTGTCATGATGCTCGGATCTTTGGTCACATTGAAAGGCGTGATTCGGTCATCTCTTTCATAATCTTCTGAAATATCGACTTGTCATCAATTCCCCACAATGTTTCTTTTCCCTAGAGAACTATATGGCGTTTTGGCTCATTCGTTGATTTGTTGTCATTTTTTTCTCTCTTCTGTTTTTGTAGACATGTCTTTCACATAGAATACCCGATTCACATCAGCGGCAAGGACGAATGGTTCACCTTTGTATCCAACATTGTTGAGGTCCACGTTGTCATTCCATAGTCTTTGTCAATTGTTACCCCGCCTCCGGTATTCTTGACCCATTGGCACCGGAACAAAGGGACCTTAAAATTAGGTGCGTAGTCTAGTTCCTAAATCTCCTCTATGCGGCCATAATATGTTTGTCTGTTTCCATTCGGGTTAGGTGGCGTCTACACGAACCCCACTTTTTTTTGGTTCGTGCTTTTTTATCTTGGCCTAGGGTGTAAAATATATTTCCATTTATCTCGTATCCTTTGTACGTGAGGATGTGCCATGATGGTTGCCTAGCCAACAAATATAGTTGCTCATCAATCGGTCATTGCCCCGACATTCTTTTCGTAACCAATCACCGAAAGTGTCCATGTGCTTGGCATGAGCCAAGCTTCATTCTTCTCTGGGAGCTGGGATCGTAGAAAGTCCTTGTGTTTCTTGACATACGGCTCCACCACGGATGAGTTTTGGAGAAGCGTGTAGTGTGCTTTATTGAAACAATCGTCTCCCGCACCGATGTAGGTTTTTCTTTCCAATCGTTCCCTTTCCGCTCGGCCTCCCTCGTGTCGTGAATCAGGAACACCAATTGGGTCAAGTTCAGGAATGAATTCAACACAGAACTCAATGACCTCCTCTGTTCCATAGCCCTCTACAATGCTTCCTTCTGGTCGAGCACGCCTGGTGGACATATTTCTTCGGGACTCCCATAAACCTCTCGAAAGGAAACATATTATGCGGGAACACGGGACCAAGAATATTGATCTCCTTGACCGGATGAACTAGGAGGTGTGTCATGATATCAAAGAAGGATGGAGGGAACACTAACTCAAAGGCGACAAGACATTGAACCACATCATTCGTAGAAGCGGCAAGTTCCAAAGGATTGATTGCCTTCGAGAAATTGCATTGAGGAATGCACATAGCTTAACGGTGGCTAGGCGTACATGTGGAGGTAGAATTCCTCTTAATGTAACTGAAGCAATTGCGTCATAAGCACATGGCGATCATGCGACTTTAAGTGCATAAATTTCTTCTCGGGCACATTTATTATACCTTTTATATTAGAGGAGAATCCAGATGGAACCTTTATGCTTTGCTTAAGCATTCAAACATGATTTTTTTCTCTTCATTGCTAAGAGTGTAGCTAGCGTGTCTTAAATATTGGCGACCATCATCTGTCTTCTCTCGGATGCGGGGTTGTCTCGCTCTTCCATGCGCCGCAAGTCTTGTCGTGCTTCAAGTGAATCCTTATGCTTCCCATACACACCCGTGAATCCTAGAAGGTTGACACAAAGATTCTTTGTCAAGTGTATGACGTCGATCGCATTACGGACCTCTAGGACTTGCCAATACGGTAGCTCCCAAAATATTGACTTCTTCTTCCACATAGGTGCATGACCATTGCATATTTTGGAACCGGTTGGCTGCCCCGTCCCTTACCAAAAATTACTTTTACATCCTTAACCATCTCAAATACATCTTCTCCAGTTACATTTGCGAGGCTTGAGTCGGTGGTCCCCTTACCTTTAAAATGCTTGCCTTTCTTTCTAATCTGGGTGATTCACGAGAAAGAAATCGACGATACCCAAGGTACACGACCTTTCTACATTTTTTCAAATATATACTATCAAGGTCATCAAAACAATTATGTGCATGCATTATATCCCTTGTTTGACCGCCTCGAAAGATTACTTAGAGCAGGCCAATCATTGATTGTCACAAACAACGGTGCTTTCGCAGTCGAAGTGTTCTGTTTGTACTCATCCCACATACGAACACCTGTTTCGCTCCATAAAAGTAGAAGTTCTTCAATCAATGGCCTTAGATACATATCAATGTCATTGCCCGGTTGCTTCGGCCCCGGATGAGCACCGGCATCATAATGAACTTTCGCTTCATGCATAACCATGGAGGAAAGTTGTAGATAGATAGAGTAACGAGGCCAAGTGCTATGACTAGTGCTCGGTCACCAAAAGGATTCATACCATCCGTACTTAGAGCGAACCTCAAGTTTCTTGCATCTTTTGCAAACTCGAAACTCCCTATCTATTGCTCTCCACCGAGACCCATCGGCGGGGTGTCTCAACATGTTGTCTACCTTACGGTCTTCTTTGTGCCACCGCAACAACTTTGCATGGTCCTTGTTTTACGAAAAAGACGTTTGAGGCGAGGTATTATAGGAGCATACCACATAACCTTTGCGGGGGATTTTCTTTCTAGGGCGTTCTTCCCCCCTCAACATCGCCCGGGTCATCTCGCCTTGATCTTATACCGTGATGCTTTACATACGGGGCATTCCTCTAAATTCTCGTAGTACTTCCCACGGTATAGGATGCGATCGTTAGGACATGCATGTATCTTCTGGATTTCTAATCCCAAAGGACAGACGACCTGTTTTGCTTCGTACGTAGTGGTGGGCAACTCATTAGGGCTCGGAAGCATCTTTTTTTGGATCTTCGATGCTTGCCCAAATGCCTTATCGGATACACCATTACATTGCCTTCCATTTCAACAACTCCGGTGTTGTAACTAATTTTTTTGCCCATCTTGGGCGGATGGGTATAGTAATTTCTTATGATCTTCTAGCATGCGGTCAAACTTTGCCTTATCTTTTTCACTTTCACATTCTTTCTCGTGCATCACGAATGGCATCAACAAGAGCATCACCTTCACCGGGAGCACCTCCCTCTTCTTCAACTTCTCCCATTCTTTGTATCATCGAAGCCACCGAATTGAGCAATAAGGTCGTCGGGCTCGGTTGTTCTTGTTCTTCTTCAAATTCGTCCATCAATATCCCGGTTTCTCCATGTTTGGTCCAACAAATATAGTTTGACATGAAACCCGACTTTAACAAATGTGCGTGAATATTTCTAGAGCTAGAATATTCCTTCAAATTCTCGACACAAGGCACATGGGCAACGTATGAATCCATCCCGCTTGTTTTCCTCGGCCACTCTTAAGAAAGAATGCACACCATCAATGAATTCTTTGGAGCGGCGATCGGCATTGTACATCCAACCACGTGTCATTGTCGCATTGCAACATAAAGTATGATAAGTTTCTAATTTTTATTACAGAAATAAAAGTGACAAATAACCTAAAATTCTCTATTTCTAATTTTTCTCATTAAGCAAAATTAAAAAACACCAAAGTTATCTATTTCTCTAAATAATCAAAAAATTTGGTAGGCATACTAGTTATAATTAACTAATTAACCCAGTCACAAATTATAAATTAAAGTATTATAACCTAAAATTCTCTATTTCTATTTTTTTTTCTATAAATTAAAGTTAACAAAGTTTGGCAGCTTGATTGTCATAGCAACTTTTATTTTAAGGGCCGAGGTTGTTTTAATCCATTGGGGCTGCAAACTTTGAGAACCAAACATATTTTAGGCGGAAGAGCTTCCTAGCTACGCTGAGAGTGATTCACCCCTTTCCCTTAAATTCTCTATTTCTATTTAGCAAAACTAAATAACACCAAAGTTATTTATTTTTCTAACTAATCAAGAAATGTGACATGCATACTTGTTTAAATTAACTAATAAAACTAATCACAAATTGCAAAAATAAAGAATTCTAAGTAACCAACTAACACATAACCTAAAATTCTCTATTCTTGTTTTTCCTAAATAAATTTTATATTCATACTTAGTTATAATTAAATAATCTTTCAAATGTATTATTTATAAACAAAATTATAAACTAAAGTATTACCAAATGTTATTTTTTAAAAAAACTAATTATAATAAGAAACCATAAATTTAGTATTTTTATAACTAAACCAAATAATATGGTAGACATAATAGTAATAAATAGTGTATACTAATTTTTAGGGTCTTAATTGTAGTTATCTACATTGAAATATTTAAACGATGAAGTGATTGGTGTTTAAAATAGTGTAGAAATCAAAAAAAAAAAAAAAAACATGTACAACACCACAAAATGAGATAAACCGCAGCTAAAACTTGAGAAGATGAAGTTGGTAACCTCTAAACAAGTAAATGATGGCGTAGAAGTGATGAAATGAATCAATAGCCGAAGATGTGAGCACAAATCAATCAAGAACACATGAAGAACACATGAAGAACAGAGAAGAAACCGAGCTCGGGCAGCTCGGCCGGGGGGGAGGAAGAAGGATTCAAATATAGGGGGGAGGATTTAATCCGGTCCCTAACACCAGGGACTAAAGTCCAATCTTTAGTCCCGGTGGTGACACGCATCGGGACAAAACCTTTAGTCCCGGTGGTGTTACCAACCGGGACTAAAGATGGACCTTTAGTCCCGGTTGGTAACACCAACCGGGACTAAAAGTCCCCCCCGCAGTTGTCGACACCATAGTCGTTGGGGGTGGGGACTTCTAGTCCCGGTTGGTGTTACCAACCGGGACTAAAGGTTCTTTTAGTCCCGGGCGCCATTTTTTCGGGAGCTATTGCTCATTTCGCCCAAGTGACCAAAGGCCTGTTCTGTAGTAGTTTAATGGGCCAAAGCCGCTGCTGCAACTATATATATGTAGTATGTACGTATATATTTGGAGGCCTATACAATTTGGAGGCCCTGCGCCGTCGCTCACGTCGCACATGCCCAGGGACGGCCCTGTGTATGTAGTACTACATGCATGGTTGAGCAAGCACGTACATACGTAGAGCTGGGGAAAATGCGAGTCGCATTTCGGCGATGACGGGCGGAGAGAACAGTGGGTTACAACTCGATCGCGGGGCCGGCGACGTAATTAAATTAAATTAAATTAACGGCACCAAGTCTGATTTGGTTCGCTATTAGTTGTTGGCCGAGTACCGTACCGCCTATAGCTAGTCAAAGAAATCGCTCGCGGACAGACAGACATTGAGCTGAGTTGGGACTTGTTGAGAGAGATGGGCAGCAGCAGAGCCATATGATGATCTTTTAGAAACGGTATTGTCATAAGTGGGAGGGCAACCATCCATCCACGTATATTAAACAAGTGATACTAGTTCATATACTAATCCTTTTTATATATATGTGCAAGTACATGTGTGATGGAGCCTAAGCCTAACCACTTGACCAACAAGCAAGGCCATTAGTAGCAGCAGCTTGCTTTTGATGCGCTCGACCCCTGAGCGCCACCACTTGCTGACTAATATTAGCATTAGTTAATCCGCGATTAGGCACGGAAGCTAGAGGCGGCATGTGGGGTGGTTTGACCGGTGTCCAGCCCCGCCAATGGCGTCGCGTAGCCCACGCTGTGTCTGTCTCAAAAGCGCCGTGTGCTTGCTTATCCGTCCACAGTCCACACACACACATGCACCTCCGTCAGGGCATGTGGCCGCCGCTGCTGTTTGTGACCTGGTGATGGTGACGCCTACTTCTTCTTCTTCCGGCGTGCTCCCCGAGAGCGAGAGGGCCACACCCAGTTAATTAAGTACGCAAGCAAGCTGCGGATTAAGTTAATCGATCGGGCAGGTGGATGAATATCTTCTCCGCGTTGCGTTTGGTTTGGTTGCTTGCTTCTTGATCCGGAAAGCTCCAGACAGACGAGTAGTAGTCGTAGCGGCAGCTGTAGTAGTAAATAACAACAGGGGCCGCCCAACTTGCGTTGTCGAATTCACAACAGTGGTGCGGTGTGCTGGTGCTTCGGCGGTAAGCTAACCATGGACGACCTGAGGATGTGTGGTGCTCTGGCAGATCGTCATTTGGGTAATCTAGCCCTGGAGATGTAACGTATTCGCATGCTTTCATTATATGAAAAATTCAAAAGTCTACCACGGGCAGGGCTAACTGCTGCAGTTCATTTTTTTTTTTGAACGTATCAGGCAGGGCTGCAGTTCAATTTCAGCGTCCACAGAAATGTGACCCCACGTTGCTTGGTCCCAGACCGAACTTTCCGGTCAATTTCCGGTGTAATCTTTCGGATACTGATCTTCACCGTCTCATCGAGTGGTGTGGTACTAGTAGCAGACTTGTTGACTCTGACTGCGTGAAAAATATCTGTTACCCTGTCAAGGGCGAAAATGCATATGAGATGTACTCCCTCCGTCCTTTATTAACTGTCGCCGTAGATTTCCGTATCACAAGTTTGACTTGATTTATAAAAAATACGTGTAATATTTATGTCTCCAAATAAATTTGTTAAAAAACTAGATCCAAAGATCTTTCCAATGATACTAATTATAATACTAATTAATGATATTTAGTATTTATTAAAATTACCGGTATTTATTTCTTGAGAAACGAAAGCGACAGTTAAAAAGTGACGGATGGAGTACACTATACTACTTCGTTCCCTAATAACGAATCCAGTTTCTAGACTCTTACGAGTAGTACTCCACCACTTGTTGCAGATACAGCTAATCGCGGAAGACCAGCTACACGCAGTAGGTACGAAATGCACAGTATATTCAGAGTCCTTGCTCTGTCTTAGACACCAGCTGGTCATATGTACGCCACAGAACCACGAGGGTGTAACGTGCAAAACATCCATCCATCCACCCAGCAACTAATATCTATCACCTCTCGCATGCAATGCAAGTGGGAGAAAGAAAGCAAGACCCGTGGAAAACGAACTAACACTTGACATCAGGATCCGCGCCTGTGGTCAGCAGGTCAGGCTAGTCCCATACAAAAACATGCTCGACTCCTCCTAAACATATATATGATGCATAAAACGCAGCGTTGACTCGGTAGAAAAGCCCCCCGACCGGCAACCATACAATGATACAAGACCAGAGGCAGCACCTACTACTCCACATGCAGATGCAGGGGGTGGGTCATTAGTTTAACACCAATTTGGTACTCCTCGCACGCAGAGCGAGGCACCTGGCTGAATAATCAAGCCCCAACACAACACAACACAACACAACACAGAGAGGAGACGATGACGCACGCACGATAACCTCTCTCTCGTGTCCACCAGAACCGACGGAGGAGGGACGCGAACGCGACACGCCACAGGCCCTGCCTGCTGCATGTGGGTGTGGCCACCCGGCGGCCACACCGCGGCACCGCTGCCCTGCCGGGGCAAAGAAAAACACGGCGGCTGCCAGTCGCCACTTGCCAGAAGAAACACACAGTAGTAAAAAGAAAGCTCAGCAATCGTTTCCACACGCAGGAGGCATCCGCGTCAGCGGCTGGCTCTGCCGCCGAGGCCGAGGACCCGATGGGGGTCTCCAAAGTCCAAAGTCGCGCTGCCCCTCCGGCGGTTTTGTACCCGGCCGGCCTGTTCCTGCTGTGCTGTGTGCTGTGGTGTGGTGTCTATCCCCAACCAACCTGGCCCAGCCACGCTGCTGCTTCCTCCTTTGCTGTGCAGTGCACTGTATGTACTACAGTGCAGCTGTGCGTGCGACACTCCAAACAGTAACAGTACCGGCACGGCAACGGACCGCCGGCCCTCGCGACTTCACGAGGGGTCATCAGGCCGGGCAGACGGACCTACGGGAGCCTTTTCCTTTCGCTGCCATGCATGCTTCTGACGCTCGGTGAGAAATTTCCAGGAACGGAGTGGGGTGGTCTGGTGTGGGGGCGTGCCGGCCTGCCGGGGTAGCGGACTTGGGGTGCTTGACTTTGTGGTGTGTGTGTGAGAGAGAGAGAGAGAGACAAATTAAAAGCACGGGGGGCTTGGCTGGCTGTTTCGACAGCAGGTAAAGCAAAGCCGGCAGCTTCTCGTCAAAAAAGGCAGCATCGATTCAGGTTTTCCATGGCGTGGCATGCAACAAAAGCTGCCAAGTTAGCTAGCCTTGTCACTTGCGTCACTATTATGGTTCTTGGAATCTTTGGGTCTCTCCCTGATCCTCTCTCTCTCTCACCAAGTGCTCCTGTACACAATACTGCAAGTAACTTCGTACTTGCCTGTTATACACTCTGTTATTAGCCTGGCACAGCCGCACATTACAGCACTCGATCTCTAGCTAGCTGAATCTGAATGGCATACAACGAGGGTGCTGCTGCGTAGCTGTCGTGCTTGCAGGTGAGGGAATGTAAGCCGAGAAAAACATGGCGCGCATGCAATGCAGATGTTTTCGTTTTTTCTCCATCTGAAACCTGCTGCAGCACATGTAGGACGTGGCCTGTGCCACATGGTTGTTGCGAGCCGAGGCCTAGCCGATCCAGGACTAGCAATAGCAACAATAAACCACAGCAGGCCATCATCATGTCGCCAATGCACCGTGGGTACACGCATTGGTCTAGCTAGAATGCCAAGCTAGCCCAGGACTATTCCAACCGTACGTGAGGCTTTTTCACTCAAAAAAGGCCAGGATATGTTACTCCGTCGTCGTATCCTCGCTCGTGGTAGGTAGTAGTACTCGTGGCTGCTACTAGTATATATACTACGATTTTGCAATCAGCTGGCTACTACTACTCTCTGCTCCGGCCAAAACCTACGTACGTACAGTACATGCAAGTGGGCCGTCGGCCGTCGGTTGCACGCTGCTTCGATCATCCATCCATCCAGCTAGCTCGACACTCATCACTCTCACTTGGATCCATTGGGGTCGGTCACTGCTGGCTGGCTCTGTGTGCTCTACAGGCGGCAACAATATTTTAGGGCGGCAAGCCTAGCAAGCCAAGGCGAGCCACGCAAGAGAGAGTTGGTACCGTACGTACCGGCGGCTTATTTATCTGTGCAACTTGATTGTCCCCACGGTTGCCGCGTAGGTACTCCTACGCCGAGGAGGAGGGAGGAGGCCCCGGGCCCCCCTGGGGTCTGTCAAGAGCCGTGCCCCGCCGCGTCTCTGTCCGTGCCGTGCGTGTCGCCCGTCATGGAGTCCATCTGTTGGTGACGAGGCGCCGCCCTGGCCGGGAACCAGTGGATATCTCATTCTCATCATCTGCCGCCCCCAGCGCCAGGCTTTGGCTTTGTTCTCCTCGTGCGCGTGCTGGAATTGCTCGCCAAATTTGGGCTGGGTGCATGCATATAGTAGTACTACTAATAAATGAGTGTAATCGTAGTACGATTCTGCTCATCAATTTTGGACGTAATAAGTAGCTGCCATAGCCATGCGGCGTGCAATGGTACTGAGGATACTGCTGCTAAATAGAAGTGACAAAACCGGCTCATGGTTTCTTCCACATATCCTTTTTTCCTTCCACAAATCAGTGGGCTACACTATCTCCTGGTTTGTTTTGTTTGCTACTTCATATTCCTATCATCAGTTGTCGATCGACTTTTATCAAAAAAAAAAAAAAAAAAAAGAGAGAGTTGCCGCGAAAGACAATGAGCCGAGCCTCCAAGGCAAGGTTCCACAGGTCACGCCCACGCCCACGCGCCATGCATCTCCTTGGCCTGCCGGCACCGGTGGCGGTGCCCCGGTCTCGCATATAGCCGAGAAATTAAACCGGGGTGAAACGAGCAACATTCCCCTGAATTCTTCTCAGGTCTCCCTGAGCCGCCGGGGCGCGGCTACGTACCTGAGTGAGTACGAGTACTGTATGCTTCGGGACCCGGGCCCGGGTTGCGGGCTGGCAGGGGGCGCCGACCAGCAGAGACAGATTCCGATGGCCTCGCTGAGCTGGAACTCACATCACATCGTTGGCTCGCCAAGCAAATGGCGTTTTGTATGGTTTCGACGCCAGGCCAATGTGTTGCACATGCCCGAACTTCACGCATCCCCACTTGTGTGCCGCGAAACCGCAACCAGACGGCGATTAAATAAATAAATACGTACAAAAATGAATGTATAAACAAACACAACAGGACAATGTTGTATTCCAGTATATATGTGTATGTCTATCCATGATATACTATACTCCTACATGTATGTATATCTATGTCAGCGTGTACTAGTATAACCTACTACTAGCAACCGCTCATCCACTTGCGCTGCGTCGTCTTTGTTGGTGGACTGGATGGATGTGGCGACGAAGTTGAGAAGAAGAAGCATGCTGAAAACAACTACTTATGTTATATACGTAAATGCATGCTTCTACATTATTTTGAAAAATACTCGTAGAAATAGAGAGAAGAGGGGAGAGAGAGAGAGAGAGAGAGAGAGCAGTGCATATTATTGCTTCATTTCCAGATCTGTCCTATCTTTTTTATCCGATCCAATGGCGACGAGACCAGCATATCCCTCCCTCCATCTCCGTGCGAAAGGCAGGCAGGAGGCGCTGCTCCTCTTTCCCTGTTGCTGATAAGTTTAGCATATCTATCTACAGAAGATAATGTCAGCGAGCATGCATGCGCCCGCCCATGGGCTCTTCTGCCCATCAGATAGATGCAGATAGGTACCACTGCCAGCTACTCGATACATGCATCACACAGCTGCCATCTGTGGAACTATGGGTGACTGGGTGTGGGGTGTACCGTGTACTCTCTATTCCTAAAAGATTATCGTTTATATTTTTCGAGAAACAACTATAGATAATTTTAATAAATAATAAATATCATCGATTGATATTATTTAAAAAAAATTTGATCTATTTTTTAACAAATTTATTTAAAAATATTATAATTATTATATATATTTTCTATAAATTAAATTAAACTTGTAGCAATTACACTAATAACGACAATCTTTAGCCACGGAGGAGGAGTATAACTCCAGCCGCCTGCAGCACAAACACATCACGTCATATACATACTCAGACCACCAGTAGGCAGCAGTACGTACGAGGAGTAGAGTAGAGTACTAGTACATCTGATCTCAGAAGCTACAAAATCTGCAAGACTACTAGTAGGAGTACGTACAGATACAGTTGCCATCTGTAGATGTCTGTGACTAATTTGGAGGAACTGGGAAAACTCGAAATGCAGTAATCTCTCTCGATCGATCTGATGCACGATAGCATGTGCAATTGCACGGTTAATCATGACGTTTAGAATGTTCCTGCTTCTTCTGTGTCAGTTGATCATCATCTAGCCTTCTAGGGCTGTTCCTTTTTTCTCTTTCCATTAGTAGTAGTAGTAGTAGAGTATACAGTCGATGAGAAGATTTACATGAAAGCAAAGCAAGAGGATGACGAAATGGGAAATTTAACAAACGAACCAACTACTGTAAGTGAGATGCCGAGAATTGACTAAATTCAGCTCGGTGGTGATGATGCTACCATCTCTGAGTTCAGTTGAGCGATCGATCGAGCAAAAACGACTAGCTAGATTAACTAGGGAAAGAGAAAAAGATCGATCGATCGCTCCATCCGTAGCATTAGTCGTCTACACTAGTGCCAGCTCCACGAGCTGCTGCTTCTTGAACGCCGCCGCATGCGGGGGCGAAGCCAACAAGTCCCTGGCTCTCTTGCACCCGGCCACGGAAGCCTCAGGTACTGGCGCCGCGGCGGTGGCCGTCGGCGCCGTCAGCAGGTCGACGCCGAAGAGACGCACGGCCTTCGCCACCGGCGCCGGAGCCGGCGATGGCCCTGCAGGCGTCGTCGAGGCGGTGACGAGGCTGTTGGGCCGCAGCTTGCAGTCGATGAAGAGCTTGCTGTTGCTGCTGCTGTCGGCGCCGGCGCTGGGCGCGGAGCGGTAGAAGCCGACGACGTCGCCGGCCTGGAGGCCCTTCTCCTTGACGAAGCGGCTCCAGCCCTTGGTGAGCACGTAGCTCTGGCTGCTGTTCCAGTAGGAGTAGCGGAAGCGCCACACCTTGCCCGCGGCGTCCTCCAGGTTGAGGAGCACGCCCTTGGTCTCGCCGCCCGCGGACGGGAGCTGCAGCGGGAAGTGCTTCTCGGCGTGCTGCTTCGGGATCACCAGCCGATTCAGCTTGCCCACGTCGCTGGGGGTCACCGTCTTGTCGAAGAGGTGCTCCCGCGCGGCGGCGGCCGTGGCGGCGGGGGAGGGCGACGCGGACGAGGGAGAATGGTTGTTGTTGCTGTTGGTGGCTAGCGACGAGGCGGTGGTGGTGGCCGCGGCGGCGAAGGCGCGCTTGTTCTGCGCGAGCTCGTCGAAGTAGGTGTGCTTGCGGAGCATGTCGACGACCTCGGCCTTGGAGCGGGAGGCGAGGAAGCGGAGCTCGGAGGCGGCGTCCGGGTCGGCGTCCGCGAGCGGGCGGAAGTTGGTGACGGCGTCGCGTCCCCGGAACCGCTGCGCGGCGACGTCGTAGGCGCGCGCGGCGTCGGCCTCGCCCGCGAAGGTGCCGAGCCACACGCGCTGGTGGCGCTCGTAGATCTGCGCGCCCCACCGCCCGTTGGGCTGCGGCACCACGCCCTTGTACCTGGACGACGGCAGCTTGCGGCCCACGCCGGCCGCGGCGGCGGCACCGGCGGCACCGGAGCCGGAGCCGGAGCCGGAGTCCGCCTCGGCGCCCGGCTCGGCCGCGTCCACGACCGCGCTGGCGCCGCTGCCCATGCGCTCCAACGGCGGCGAGCCCGAGGCGGCGGCGGCCACCGCCAAAGCCCTTAGCTTGTCCGTGGACCCGCCGCCGCCGCCGCCGCCGCTGCTGGTGTCGTCCACGAGGCTGCTGGCGCTGTCCATTTCAGTGCACCACTGCTGGCTATAGCTGGGGGGCACCGCGTGCGTTTGGTTTGCTTCTTCTGTTGCGGGAGATGTTTGGATAGGTGGAGCGGAGGGAAGAGGGCGGGGGATATATAGGCAGCCTCGGACCGGACCTCGGTGGTGGTGGGTGGAAACTCACTGGAGACTGGAGGCCAGGGAGGGGGCTGCCATGCCGATGCCGATGCCGTAGGCCGTATAGCCATACCGCTGTACCATGTCTGCGTGTGCAAATGGTTTGCGTCTTCGCGGCCGTGTTTTCGGCTTGTTTTCTTGTGATATTTTCCGGCGCTTGGAGATGCTGCCGCGTTGGATTGGAGGCAAACTTTGTTAAAAAAAGAAAAAAAAAACAAGTGCAAATCACTCTACTACTACTACTACTACTATACTAACGAGACGTCATCACCTCAGCCCTGTGGCCGTGGGTTGCAAGTTTTAGTTTCGGCGAGTGGGCGGTGACTTGGCGTGGGTCAGTCAACTCCTCCCAAGCAATCTCTCACGGGCCATGCGCCCCGATCAACCTATAAGATATTATTAGTAGCCCATATGGAAATGAAATAATGAAAAGATTTTCTTTTTCTTGTTCTTGTTGCTGGTGATGATGCGAGCAAGGCTGGCTGGGCAGCCCACAGGTGCTGGCTTGCCATGTCACCTCTGGATCCCTTTCTATCTTTGGCTTTTGGCCTTTTGCACTCAAAGACGCGGCATTTTTTATTAAAAAATCTTATTAGATTAGATATGTCCGGGGTTTTGTGTGTTTCAGATGGGTCGTGTCTCATGTGTGCTGCTGACTTGTACAATATTATTGTTGTTGTTGGTTGTGGCATTCTAGTAGATTGGTAGAGACCTCTCTCCAGAAGACTGTAGAGGCTAGATAGAGGTATAGCATCAACAAGAAAAATTCTTTGATGGGGAGTGGCATGGAATTAGAAACTAGTAGAAAACAACTTGCATTGGTAACTATGTGTCTAGTACAAGCGACAGATGCGTGGAGACATGATCAACCTGGGAGAATAGTCCAGACATTGGAGGCTTTCTTCCTGCATAGGAACATCACTGTTGCTTCTTGCTATTGAATTGTAGCCTAGACGATGACACTTCATTAGGTTTACACATTCCTCAGTCATTTCTGAATCAAGGCTGTTCGTAGGAGATATTATGTACCAGTCCGCATATTTGTCAACTACATACAAAAAAGAGTTCGTGTTTCAATCATCCCGAGATCTGTACACTTCCAAGCAGTTGCTCCATGACACTGTACATACTATGTGTCGGATACCAAAATTAGGGCCCTCCAAACAATCAGGCCCAACAAACGCCAAAACAGGCCACACGATAACAAAACACGGCCTGCCAAGGCCCAGCACACCGCTCACCATCTCGTCCGAGCCTCCCCCGCCGAGGCCTCGGACGGGTGCTAACATTCTGTCCCGTCCGAGCCCCCCGCTAAGGCCTCGGACGGGCGCTAACTATCCGCCTCGTCGGAGCCCTCCCCCCACCGAGGCCTCGGATGGGCGCTAACGCTCCGTCTCGCCCGACCCCTCACGCAGACGCCTCGGACGAGCTCCCACTTTCCGTCCCGCTCGAGCCCCCGTGCCTAGGCCTCGGGCGGGCGCGCCCACTTCCTAGTCAAACCCAGGCCTCGACTTGGCGTATATCGCCGCCCACCTTCCCACGGTGCCCGTCGGGGTGACGTTATCCCACAGGGGGGGATAGGAGCAAATCCGTCCCAACTCTCACCCACGCTCATGATTACGTTATCCTCCACAGTGGAGGCCGTGCCTGCTACTGTGAGGCACGGTGTTGTCTAATCTTTCTGCCAGGTCAAGTTGCCGAAGCTCCCAGGTGACGGCCGCCACGCCAGGGGCCGTCATCCAGTGTCACCCTCCGTATGGGAGTCAGGTCGGCTGGGACGCTGGTCAAACAACAGTCCCTCCTGGGTTTTTCTGAGCCTAGGATGGGCGGCGATTGCCCCGAAGACGGCTCTCTCCTGTGCCAACCGTCCCGCGTACGACAGCAGGCTCCGAGGCCCTCCGAGCCTCGGAACCGGAGCGGGTCAAAGCTACAGCACCCTACAGGGGACAGATACGCCCCCTGGCCTCTCCATCAACCTCTACAGGGACAGTCGTCTTCTCCATTGTCAGGATAAGGGGACACGACCCCCCATGGCTGTAGTCATGCTCTACAATGCCGGCGCCGACTTCAAGACCTTGGCATGAGAAAGGCGGCGAGCTCCGAGGCCTCAGACCAGGAAGGGAGACGCTCACAGCCTCTTCACGTACACAGGTACCCTTTGTAAGCCCTGTCCTCCCCTTGTGGCTATAAAAGGGGAGGGCCGGGCGCCTTATCAGACACTCTCACAAGGAACCTTGAGCACTTCCACACTCACGATATTGGCACTCGCCTCAACCACACACGAGACTTGGGATTATCTCCCTCTCTCCACACGCTTGTACACCTTACCTATAAGCACTTAGGTGCAGGATAATACAAGTTTTCCTTATGTCCTTCTTGCACACCTTTCGGGGTTGAGAACACGCACCATAAATTTACTCATTGGTGCTAGGACCGCCAGTTTTAGCACCGACAGTTGGCGCGCCAGGTAGGGGAACGTGCATGTTTTCGTCTCTCTTTCCGCCAAAACTCCGGAATGGCCGACCACCGCGACGAGATGTCTCGGGGCGTTTCCGGCCCCAACTTTCCTCCAGCGGCCGCCGGGGCTGAGTCAGTACCGTGATCGGTTCGGGGATCTCGAGTTCGTGTCGATGGGCACCCGATGCGACATGGGCTCCTTCCACCCGGGGCCAGGAGTCTCCCGGCCGAGGCTCCCGTGGCCCCCGTCACGGCTTTCGGCGCGGGGGGCGCCGTGGCGCCCGCCCGCCCGTACTCGGCGGCGCGTTGCGCCGCTAGGGACCTAGAGGAGGATCGGCCGCGTTGCGTTTAGGCGGCGGGGGCCACCCCTAACGCCTCGCGACCCGCTCCACCACCACCGCCGTTCGGCCTCACCAACGCCCTCCTCCACGTGCGGCGTTGGTCTCCCTGCCAACAGGGGGACTATGGTGAGCTCCCCGGCCACTAGCTGCGCTTCAACCGGGACCCGGACCACGTGCGCTCCGGCCGCGTCCTACCCGACCTTGAGGAACACCGGACTAGGTGGGCGGGGGTGGACTACTCGGGTCCCTTCGTCCACGCAATCTGGCGCTACACGGAAGCCCGCAGGCCCGTGGGCTTATGCCAGCGCATGCATACGCCGGGTACCCGACTTCGGACTCGTCGGGCGACATGTACGACCCAAGCGCGAAGTGCTTTCACGTGGAGATCGGCGATCTCGGCGGCGGCTGCGGCGATGGCGACGGGGCCGTAACCCGGGCATGCCGCAAAGGCCCGGCTCCAGCGGGGCGCGCCTGGAACCCCAGCGCGTCCCGGCACGGGCGGGGAAGCGGCGGACTCCGGCGCATATAGGACCCAGAGGGGCGATCCGGCGGCTACCTCGGGGGTCACGGCGCTACAATCGAGCAAATCCAGGGGCTCGAGGGAAAAGGCTTCGAGCAGCGACCGTCTTACGCTCTGGCCGAGAAGATATAAACGATGTCCAGCCTTGGCGCCCCATGGCGCGTAACCCAAGCCCAGCCCCGCGGCAGCGCCCGCAGCGTCAACCGGAGGATCGTCAATGGCGAGGAGGGAACATCCCCATCTTCCAGCGTGCAAGCGAGCGTTGCGGCTGCGGCCCTTCTCCTCTCGGCGTGCGGGAGCCATCCACCGGGAGATGCGGATCGAGGCGAGATGCGGGGCTACATCGAGACCATTGCCGTCCAGCGAGGCCGAGGCTCGGCCTCCCGGCATCGGGCACGCAGAGGGGCGAGCAAGGCGAGGTGCCGCCCCCGCGGCGAAAGCCTCGGTCCATCGAGGATCCGTCCGCGAAGGCGGTCAGCGGCGCATCGGGACAACCCGGCGGCCTCGATGGCGGCGGCGCGCAACGTCATCAACAACGCCCGCTAGGGAAGCCGGAGCACGGGCCGGACGCGACCGCCCCGACCACGCGAGAGGTGGCGGGCGCGGCAGCGGCAGGGGACCGAGACGATGCCGATCCCCCGGGGCCCAGCGCCTTCCAGTCGGGAGATCCGTAACGCCCGATTTCCTTTTTGGTTCCGCCGGCCGGTAACCTCACCAAATACTGGGAGAAACGAATCCCGAGGTGTGGCTCAACGGCTACCACCTAGCATGCCGGCTAGGCGGCGCGGATTTGACGATAGGCTCCTCATCCGCAACCTTCCGCTTCACCTGGGCGACTCGGCGTGAGCTTGGCTGGAGCATCTTCCCGTCCACACGATCGGCGACTGGACCGATCTGGTCAAGGTTTTCGTGGGGAACTTCCAGGGCACATACGTGCGCCCTGGGAACTCATGGGATCTCCGCAAATGCCGCCCGGAAGCCCGACGAGGCGCTGCGAGATTTCATCCGGCGCTTCTCGAAGAAGTGCACTGAGCTGCCCAACGTGGCCGGCACTGCCATCATCGGCGTATTCCTTGATGGCACGACTTGCAAGGAGCTCGTCCATGAGCTGGGCCGAAAAATGCCTACCACCGCCAACGAGCTGTTCGAGGTGGCGACAAACTTCGCCTCCCGCGAGGAGGCGGTGGGGGCGATTTTTCGCAACACCGACAACAAGGGAAAGCGGAAGGAAGGCGACGCCGAGGAGGGGCGCATCCCGCAATCCTAAGAAGAACAAGAGGAACAAGCGCAAGGGGAAGAAGGGCAAGAAGGAGGACTCAGGGGCGACATTGTCGCCGTGGCGATCGCAAAGGCCCCCAGGGCCCCCCGGGGCCCGGTGCATTCGACGACATGCTCAAGAAGCCCTGCCCTTTCCACAAGTTCCCCGTCAAGCACACCATGGGGAGTGTGACTTGGCCTGCCGTTTTCTACCGAAGCTTCCCCGTCCGAGGACAAGAGGAAGAAGGAGGAAGAGAGCAAGGGCGAGGGATTCCCTGAGATCCATGACGTCTTTATGGTCATCAGGGGGCTGCCGACGAACCTCACTCCGCTCCAGATCAAGCGTGAGCGTCGTGAGGTCTTCTCGGTGCGCCCCGCTACTCCACGATACACGCCATGGTCCACCGACGCGCCATCACCTTCAACATCGGCGACCACCCCGCTCTCGTGCCGAACCCGGGGCGGTACCGCTCGTGGTCGACCCCATCATCGGCAGCGTGCGGCTCACCAAGGTGTTGATGGGCGGTGGCGGTGCCCTCAACATCCTCTACTCTCGAGACCCTCGGCTGTTGGGGATTGGCGCCCGCGGCTCGGCCCAGCCGGCTCTCCTTTTCGGGGCATAGTGCCGGGCAAGCGTGTCGGCCCCTCGAGGCAGAATCGACCTTCCGGTCTTCTTCGGGGACGCCATCGAACTTCCGCAAGGGAGGTTATCACCTTCGACATGGTCGACTTCCGAGGAACCTATCATGGAATCCTCGGACGTCCCACGTATGCGAAATTCATGGCCATCCCCAACTACACCTACCTCCTCCTCAAGATGCTGGGCCTCAACGACATCATCACCGTCGGCTCTTCCTACGAGCACGCGTTCAACTGCAACGTTGAGGCAATCGAGCACGCCGAGGCCATGGCAGTCTCCGAGGCCCTTGACGCCAAGCGCCACGCCGGTACTTTCGAGCCGTCCGACGGGGTGAAGGAGGTCCCGCTGGATCCCGCCTCTCCGTCCGGCAAGGCGGTGAAGATCTGTGCCTCCCTCGACCCCAAATAGGAAGTTGTGCTCGTCGACTTTCTCCGCGCGAACATCGACATCTTCACGTGGCCTCGGACACGCCAGGCATTTCGAGGGATGTCGCCGAGCACTCCCTTGATATCAGGGCCGGGTCCAAGCCGGTGAAGCAGCGTCTGCACCGATTCGATGAGGAGAAGCGCAGGGCCATCGGCGAGGAGGTGAACAAGCTTTTGGCGACCGGATTCATCAAGAAAGTATTCCATCCTGAGTGGTTATCTAATCCTGTACTGGTTAGGAAGAAAAGTGGGAAGTGGAGGATGTGTGTAGACTACACAAGCTTAAATAAAGCATGTCCAAAGGTCCCCTTTCCCCTACCACGTATTGATCAGATTGTTGATTCCACCTCGGGGTGTGAACTCTTATCCTTTCTTGATGCCTACTCTGGTTACCACCAAATCAAGATGAAGGAGTCCGACCAGCTCGCGACTTCCTTCATCACTCTTTTTGGCATGTATTGCTACGTGACAATGCCCTTCGGACTCAGAAACACCGGAGCCACGTACCAGCGGTGCATGCTCGGCGTCTTTGGGGATCACATCGGAGAAACCGTAGAGGCCTACGTAGACGACATAGTGGTCAAGACCAAGAAAGCCGACGACCTCATCGGCCCGACCTTCAAAGTTGCCTTTCGATGTCTTAAGGCCAAAAGCGTCAAGCTCAACCCTGAGAAGTGCGTCTTGGGGGTACCCCGAGGCATGCTCACAGGGTTCATCGTCTCCAAAAGCGCGACACCGAGCCCAACCTGGAGAAGGTGACTGCGGTGACCAAAGATGGGGCCTATCAAGGATCTGAAGGGGGTACAATGGGTCATGGGCTGCCTTGCGGCTCTTAGCCACTTCATCTCACGCCTCGGTGAGAAGGGACTGCCCCTGTACCGCCTCCTGAGGAAAACGGAGCGCTTCTCCTGGACCGCCGAGGCCTAGGAGGCTCTTGACAAGCTCAAAGCTGCCCTTACCAAAGCACCCCAATACTAGTCCCTCCGGCCGAAGGAGAGCCCCTCCTCTTGTACGTCGCTGCGATAACCCAAGTGGTTAGCGCGGCCATTGTTGTTGAAAGACAGGAAGAAGGCCACGTCCTGCCGGTCCAAAGGCCGGTTTACTTCATTAGCGAGGTGCTGTCCGAGACCAAGATCCGCTACCCGCAGATCCAGAAGCTACTCTACGCTGTGGTCCTGACCCGGCGCAAGCTCCGGCACTACTTTGACGCCCACCCAGTGACGGTGGTTTCCTCCTTTCCATTGGGGGAAATCCTCTAGAACCGGGAAGTCTCAGGACGGGTCGCTAAGTGGTCTGTCGAGCTTATGGGAGAGACTCTCTCCTACGCGCCAAGGAAGGCCATCAAGTCTCAAGTCTTGGCAGATTTTCTCTCGGAGTGGACCGACACCCAGCTACCACCGCCTTGGAACCAGGCGGAGTGTTGGACCATGTACTTTGACGGGTCTCTGATGAAGACCGGCGCCGGCGCCGGCCTCCTCTTCGTCTCACCCCTCGGGGTACACGTGCGATACGTGGTCCGCCTTCACTTTCCAACTTCAAATAACATGGCAGAGTATGAAGGCCTCCTCAATGGCTTGAAGATCGCCACCGAGCTCGGCGTCAAGCGCCTCGACATCCGAGGGACTCGCAACTTGTCATCGACCAAGTCATGAAGGACTCAAGCTGCCACGACCAAAAGATGGGCGCATACTTGCAAGGCCGTGCGCGCCCTGGAAGACAAGTTCAATGGCCTCGAGCTCAACCACGTCGCCCGGAGGTACAACGAAGCCGCCGATGAACTCGCCAAAATTGCGGCCGGGAGGGCCCCCGTCCCCCCGGACGTCTTCACCAAAGACCTTGCGGCCCCCTCTGTCAGCTTCGAAGACCAAGGCACGGCGGCGAGCGATGAGCTCGACCCCCTCGGGGGCTACAACAGCCTTCGAGGCCGAGGCCCCCTCGGCCGGCCCGGCGCCGAGGTCATGGAGCTTGACGAGGAGGGCCCCGAAGCCGAGCCTAAGCAAGATTGGAGGAAGCTATACCTCAATTGGATCGTCCGAGGGGTGCTCCCCGAAGACTTCAACCAGGGCCAACGCATCGCGAGGAGAGCAAAGTCCTTCGTCGTGGTAGAAGATGAGCTCTACAAGCGAAGCCCCTCAGGAATCTTGCAACAACGCATCTCCACCGAGGAAGGGCTGAAGCTAGTTCGCAAGATCCACGCCGGCGTCTGTGGCCACCACGCCGCTCCCCGTTCCCTCGTCGGCGCTTTTTTCGGGGGCTTTTTTCGGCCTACCGCGGTCGCCGACGCCACTCACGTGGTGCGCACTGCGAGGGCTGCCGGTACTACGCTCGCCCGGATGCACTGCCCGGCCAGGCGCTCCGGACTATCCCCATCACACGGCCGTTCGGCGTATGGGGACTTGACCTCGTCGGACCACTCAAGGCGGCGCCGGGGGCTTCACCCACTTGCTAGTCGCCATCGACAAGTTCTCCATGTGGATTGAGGCGCCCCGTTACCAACATCCGATCCGAGTAGGCGGTCTTTGTTCTTCACCGACATCATCCACCGCTTCGGGGTCCCAAACTCCATCATCACCGACCACGGCACCCGGTTCACGGGAAAGAAGTTACAGGATTTCTGCGGCGGGCACCGATCACGCATTATGCAGTCTCATCGTCGCCCATCCCCGCGAATGGGCCAGGTAGAACGTGCCAATGGTATGATTTTGCGGGGACTCAAGCCTCGGATCTTCAAAAAGCTCGACAAGTTCGGCAAAAGGTGGCTCGAGGAGCCCCCCTGGTCCTTTGGAGCCTTAGGGGCGACGACCACCGGCCCCACCAAGGATTCACGCCTTTCTTCTGGTGTATGGCTCCGAGGCCGTCCTCCCCCCGACTTGGAGTTCGGCTCTCCGAGGCTCAAGGCCTACGATGAGCGGCGCAACCAGACGGCTCGGGAGGATTCGCTGGATATGCTCGAGGAAGCAAGGGACGCCGCCCTTTTACACTCGGCTAGATACCAGCAATCCCTCCGACGCTATCACGATCGACGGGTCCGGATCTGAGACCTTAAGGAGGGCGACTTGGTGCTATGTCTTCGCCAGGACAACCGAGGCCGCCATAAGCTCACGCCACCATGGGAGGGACCTTACATCATCGCCGAGGTCCTCAAGCCAGGCACCTACAAGCTCGCCGACGAGGACGGCCAAATCCTCAACAACGCTTGGAACATAAAACAGCTACGTCGCTTCTACCCTTAAAATTTTCAAGCTTTGTACATGCTTTTGTACCATATGCTTTTTTCCTGAGAAATAAAAAGCAGCCGGCACTTGTTCATTTTTTCCGCAAGCGTAACGCACGTCCCGAGGCCCTCGGGGCTCGGGGACTGCGATCCACGGCAACACTCCCGCAAGGGGGTCGGTGAGACTTCAGTTTTGATCTACCAAAACCGAGCCTCCCTCGGGGGCTAGAAAGGGGGGAACCCCCTCCTGAAAGGCACTCTAAAAACACTTTTCGTTTCCATCGGTCATTTTTTCGTGAATTTTTCGTACCCAAGGTCTCGAGCACTTAGAAAAAAGCAACTAAGGAAAGTCATTCCGAGGTTAGGGCCGGTTGAGCCGCGAGGCCTCCTATGCCCACGCCGCTACGGAACCTCTACTCGCCGCCCTCAGCCAAGGAACGACTTCAGGCATTGCGAGAGGGTTGCTCTGAATGTCAGGGTCGGCGGAGCCGTGAGGCCACCTACGCCCGTGCGCTATGGTACCTCCACTCGCTACCCTCGACCGAGGAACGACCTCTAAATTTGAAATAGTCTCGCAAAACTCTAAGCCTAAGTGCGGATCGAGATCGAAAAGGGCGCAAAAAATAAACGGAAACAACTACACAAAACACAAGGCCACGATGGGCCATCAGCATAAGTACTTCCAAAAGAAGAAACTAACATGGTTTTTCTTTTTTACACGGGCACTCTGGCCCAAGTTACAGAACCTACTACGGGCGTCGCCCGGCCCCCCGCCACCCCGAGCGTTGGTATCCGGGGACATCGGCGGTGCCGGCCTCAACAAAGGAGCAAGGGCGGCGGCGGGCGCAAAGATCCCGACCAGCGGGGACGGGCCCCGCTTGCCTCGGCCTCCTGGACGAGCTCGGCGAGCACCTCGCTCTCGCGGCCCACCTCTTCTTCCGCAACCATGAGCCCCTCGGATATCCGAGGGAGATCGAGCTCGTAGTGGGACATGGTCGTCGCGGCGTGTGCGACACGCCGACCCGAGGCGCGCCCGGCCGGCGCCTCCCGGCCCCGCTGGGTAGCGCGGCCGGCCGCCCCAGCCAGACTACTCCGGCGGCGTCGCCGGCCTCAACCTCATCATTGACGCGGCCCGGACCCTCTGCGATAGGCGTCGAGCTTCGCCTGCGCCGAGTTGTAAGCCGCTGCGGCGATGAGGGTCGCCTCCGGCTCAGACACCCTTCCCTCCGGGCCTGCCATAGTCAGAAGCCAAATTCTGAGGCAAGGTAGCAAAGGTGCGACAGACAGGGAATGGCGGCTTACCTTCTGGCTGGTTCGAAGGGTCTCGGCCTCGGACACCCCCCTGGGAGTTCGACCCTCATCGAGGCGTTGTCGTCGACAAGGAGCAGCTGGTCGGATCTCAAGAGTAATCGGCCTCTCGGACGGGACACGGATGGAGTCGGCCAGTGGGTAACCTCGGCCCTCATCACCTCCCTCTCGGCCGGGAGTCGGTCGAGGTCCGCCCCGCGTGTTTAGCCACAATCCCCTTAGAGAGAGTGGCCTCCTCACGCGCCCCAAAAGGCCTCGGCCTCCGGCCGGGCGAGAAGGCGGAGGTTCTTGACCTCGTCATCCACTGGTTGGCAATTCGGCGCTCGGTTGCCCGCAAGATCCTTCGGCGATTAAGCTCATTGGTGAGGCCGGCCGGCGCTTCGGATGAACTCCGATTTACGCCCGGGACACTGCGCCCGCTCTGTAGAAACCAGGTCCAATCGTCCGACCATCATGAGAGAGCTCTTAGAAGCAGAAAAAAAAAGCTGCGGGAGGCCGGTTACCTTCGGCGTGCCGAGGGAGGCTGGGTGGACAGGGACCGGCGAGAGAGTCTTAAGTGACCTCTCGCTCGGATCCTAGCACAACGCCGCTTGCTCCCACAGCTGCCCTTCCTTGGCGGCGTCAAAGACGAAGACCAGCCACCTCTACGGATCATGGCGGCCCCTCCCGGATTAGCCGCGGCGCCGTCGAGGGTTCCCTAGAGCCAGCCAGCCTCTTGGCCGAGCGGCCCCTCACTCGCGGCGGGCGCCTCGGCCAGGCTCTCTCCGTCCACGGCAGCGCCTCGGCCAGCTTGCTCTCCGGCCACGGCGGGCGCCTCGATAACGACTTCCCCATTTCGCCGCCGGAGGAAGTCGCGTCCTCGGCAAGCGCCTCCTGCCCCCAGCGCCTCGGTGGCTTCCTCCGAGGAAGCAATCTCCACCACCTCGTCCGCCGTGACTCGAGGTGGGGGCGGAGGCCGGCGCTGTTCCGCCATGGCCACGTCCGCGCGGCCCCCTCCGCGACGGGCGTCCTCGTCGCCGGCCAAGGACGCCTCCTTGGCCGGCGACACCTCAGCCCGCCCCTTTCCTCTGCCGCAGGCTGCGCCACCGCCTCTAGGGCGGCCAGGGAGGCTCGCGCTTCCCGGCCCGGCCGCGGCTTCTTCGCATCAAAAGCGGGCCGGGCCCAAGCCTTGCGCTTTACGCTGCGAGGAGAAGAAAGGGAGCGTCAGAGGAAAAGAAGGAAGAAGAACAACCCCAAGAGATGGGTCGGAGGCCGAGCGGCGCTTACGGCAACCGGCACCTTGATCTTGATGCCCGTCGGCGAGGACAAGGGCCTCGGATGCTCCGCCAGTCTCGCCTCTTCATCAGGCGTCCTACCCTTGCCCTCGGGCCTCCTTTCCGCCGCCTCGGGTTGACCCGGGGGCGGGGCTGGTCCGCTGCTGCTCGGACCCACCGGCGTGGGATGGCCCCGGAGGGGCTGCACCTCCCCGCTAAAGTCACGACAACGGCCGACCTCGCGCCCCCTTCGCCCGAGCCGGGGGTGGCCTCGGCGGCTTCCTTCTCCCACGGCGTCCCGCCTCCCCCTCGGGGGGGGACGTCGCGGCTTCAGCCTCGACACGTAGCCTCGGCTCTGATGAAGTCGAGGCCGAGGCCTCTGCGGCGGAGTCCTCCGCCACTGCGTGCGTTGCGCACCACCCGGAAGATTGGGGATGCGACGCCTCCTCCGGGGGATCCGGCCCCAAGAAGCGGCTCAAGTCATCATCGTACCACCTCTCCTCCGCGTCGTCGCCATCGTCGTCCGCGTCGGTGGTGTTCGACGGTGTCTCCTCCCGCGGGAGGCCCTCCTGCTCCTGGCGGCGCCGGCGCTTCGCTAGGTCATCCCTCTCCCGCTGCTTGTGGATGTTCCGCTCCCTCTGGCTTTCCTTCTCCTTCCTCCTCGCCTCCGAGTAGGCCCGATTTGCCTCCTTCTCTGCGGCGATAGGCAGCTTGGACGCCGTCAGCTTCCCAGAAAGCCCCTGCGGAACGGAAGGAAGGGTAAGGCAGGAGAAGAAGACAGAAGGCAAGCTTCGAACACAGGCACAACACTTACCAAGGAGATGTACCCCTTATCGGGCCGCATCGTCACTTTGTACATCACGGCGAGGTCCGCTGCCGCCGCCTTCCTCGTCCGCTCAAGGATCTCATCATGGTCAAGATCCTCGGGCGCCATCCGGGTGCCCCTCCACTCGGTGCCGGCCTTCATGTCGTACAGGGAATACCGCCTCGACATGAGGGGCAGCACCCGCCGTTGGTGGAAGCGGGCGATCACCCCCGATGCGTCCAAACCCGCCCGGGACAGACGCGCCCAGGCAGTGATCACCTTCCTCAGCGGCGTCACCTTCTCCGGGATCAGCTCCTTCTTCCACGACGGCGGCTCGGCGTCGATCGACTTCCCGGTGTAGGCCGGGAGGTGGCCGTGGTCGTTCCGGAGGTAGAACCACTTCGTGTGCCAGCCGCGATTGGAGGACGAGAGCTTCGTCGGGATGTAGGAATCCCGGGTGCGGGCCCGCAGCTGCAACGTGCAGCTCCTAGCTCGGACGGCTAGCCTCTTCCCCTTCACCGACCCCTTGGGAGCCTTCAAGAAGAGGGCGGCCTCAAAGAAGTAGAGCCAGAGGTCCCAATGGGCCTCGACTCCAAGGAAGCCCTCACACAGTGCGACAAACACCGCCGCCTGCGTGATCGAGTTAGGGGCGAGGTTGTGCAGCTCTAGGCCGTAATACTCCAGGAGCCCCCGGAGGAACCGACCCGCCGGCATACCGAACCCACGCTCGTGGAACGCCGTGAAGCTCACGACGTATCCCTCCGGCGGCATCGGGAACCGGTGCTCGGGCGGCGGCACGATCCACTCCGGCGTCCGGATGTCGGAGCGGACACGGAGAAGACCCTTCTCCGCCAGCGCCGCCAGCTCGGCCTCCGTGACCGAGCACGACTCCCAGTCCTCCATGCCAATGATCTCGACCCTCGGCGCCATCAGGAAGGCAGGCTGGATTGAGCGGCTACGCGGCAAGGTTATCTCTCCCCTTTCTTCTTCCTCCTCTCTCGGCGACACTCGAGCAAACTCCCGGCAGAACGGCGGCAAGAAGCGAGGCAATGGGCGGAGAAAGGGCGGAGGAGGGCCAGTACGCCGCGCCCGGTATTTATCTGGGCTAAACCCTAGCCCATTCATCTTCCCACATTTAATGCGTATCTCCCTACTCGATTGCGTTTCACACGGAGCCCCAGGCGCCGCCGCGGGCGGCCGCAGCCCACACGGGGTTAGGAAAACACACACGTGTTGCGGGGTTAATCCCCCACGGGGGGATCCAGGGCTCACGGGCCCGGGGCCTGGCGCCGCGCGTGGCGGTGGCAGCCGCAGCGGCACACGCCACCATCACGTCCGGCGTGGGACTCGCGGGCACGCAGCGCGCGCCAACCGCCTTGGGCGTGGAGGGCCCATCGCTTTTTCCCCAGCAGCGGCGGCGCTACGGCGCCCGGGCGTTCGAAAAAGGGTGCCTCAAAAGGCGCACCCACGTCCCCACGTCGGGATGAACCATAGGCTTCCTTCCCGTGAAGGAGCGGGCGGCGGCCCGTTTGGTCCCGTAGGCTTGTAGGCTGGCCCACCCGGTGGGTTCGACGGCCGCCTCGGGCCACCCAGTCGGGGATGGCTCGGACGGTCTCATACGGCCCCCTAGCCTGCGGCGGGCCGTCCCATGCCATGTCCAAGGCCAGCGAGGCAGTCTGAGTTAGGGGGATCCCGCGTGGGAGTGCACCGAGCCCTCGGAACCTGGCGGATGGGACCCGGGCCCCACCTCAGACACACCTTGTAGGCTCTAATGGAATGTGCTTCCGGGCCCAGCCAACACCTAACGAACGGGGCACAGGCATTCCACTTGGACTCACCCGTTAACAGCTCACCGGATCTAGCCATGTTCGACACTTGTCGACGACAGCGTGGCGAAATCCACCCTCCTCCCTGCGGAAGGGATGCTGAGGTGCGGACAAAACTAACAACCGAGTACCGCTCGGCCGCCCCCACACCGTAACGGGGCTCGGGGGCTTCTCGGCACGAGAGGCCGAGGATGGGAAACGTCAACTAACTCGTCAAGCTCCCTGGACGAGCCGACGGGCCCGAGGGCTCGGCAAACGCTAGAAACACTCCAACCAAAACGCGCGCAAGCCCTCGGAGGAATGCCCACACTCCTTCGAGACCTCGGGGGCTGCACCCGCCCGGAAGCTTTTGCGCCAGCACCGCACCAGTAGGAAAGGCCAAAACAACTAACAACATGCCTGGCAGAAGTCTAGATTAAGGCCACAACCTCCGAACGAGTGTACCCACTCCTTCGAAAGTTCGGGGGCTATTGTCGGGTACCAAAATTAGGGCCCTCCAAACAATCAGGCCCAACAAACGCAAAAACAGGCCACACGATAACAAAACACGGCCTCCCAAGGCCCGACACCCGCTCACCATCCCGTCCGAGCCTCCCCGCCGAGGCCTCGGGACGGGCGCTAACATTCCGTCCCGTCCGAGCCTCCCGCTAAGGCCTCGGACGGGCGCTAACTATCCGCCTCGCCCGAGCCCTCCCCCCTGCGAGGCCTCGGGGCCGGGCGCTAACGCTCCGTCTCGCCCGACCCCTCACACGGACGCCTCGGACGAGCTCCCGCTTTCCGTCACGCTCGTGTATGTAGTCCAGGTATAGAGAAGAAGCTGGGGTAGAATATAGAGCAACAAAAATAGGCGGTTTCATCATTTCTTTTTCAACATTCCAGACAACCATGTATCTGGATCGGAATGTGACTAACTCAAAGAAAACATCCCTTGCAAAACACACATTAATCAACTTATGTCATCAGACGCCAAAACCCCGTTCAAAACCGGGGCTGATGAGTTCAACAATCATACTATAATAAATATAGATATATCATAATGTTTCTCTCAAGACGTAAATGAATTGATAGTGTAATTAGTATTGAGTCTTTAAGGGAATATATTTTCATTAGTATCGAAACATAGAAATATATATATTCATCGGTTTATGCATGCATATATACTTGTTCTACATGATGACACATCATATGCATTACTTTAAGTTTGTTTTTTATATCTTAGTATTGATAGAAATAGGTAACATATATAGAGGTGTGATTAATTATCATTTAATTTTTTTTGTTAATAGCACATGTTCATAATCAAAATGTAGATGTGATGGTAAAAGTCGGTAATTTAGATGCAATATATATCATAGCGGTAGATGTGTGTAATTATTTAGATGCGGATTTAAAGGTTAGTTTATGTTTTTCATAATATCTTATCTTGGTAATTTTTTTTTACAAACCAAATAGACCCGATGGTTACTATTAATAATTGATTTTAAGAATCTACTGAATCTATGGCCATATCTTTTTTATTTTGTTAGAATTTATAGGATATTTTTGTTAATGTGTCTTGTGATGATTAATTAACGTGGAGACTCCTCTAGAGGTTTGAAAGTAGGAGTAAGATCTGGTAAAATAAAGTTATTTAAACATATATATTTAATAAATAATAATGATAATGCTAGAGGCCAGAGCTTGACCAGATACTTTTAAACTTCCCATAGCTCTAGCCGCATGCATTTTTTGAGCTAGGGATTTCCACTAAGAATCCTTAGAGTTTGGCTGTGCAAACTAGTAAAACACAACATATACTATATATCGTGTGAGTGATTTTAGTAAGAAACGATGGCTATACTTTAGTCTCCTTGGTCTATATATTGTCTACCTGTATCTGGCCCCATTTGGTGATAGTTTTTTTTTTCCATCTGGGTTGGAATCCACCTTACTACCATGTTTGGAAGGAAGCAGCAAAACACACATGAAAAAAGCATGGGGGCCTTTGAGAGGTTGGCCGTTGGCTCTAGTCTACTTGAAAGGATGGGAAAGGGCTAGGCGTTTCAGATACCCTGTTGCACCTTGTTTGTTTCAACCTAGTATAAAAATTAACAAAGCTGTTCCAAAGGATAACATTTTTCCTTTTTCCTTGAGCAGCATTGCGACAGGAGTTGTTGGTGATATTACTCCTACCCCAGTACCCCTACTTGATACTGATAGTATAATGATATATGCATGTCGGCGCGTGCGTGCAACTTGCGTTTAGAATTTGGCAACAGATGGATGGGTGCGCGGTGTTTGCTCCTGTGGCTGGCCGGATAGATGTCGCCAGGGCCGCCCGCCCCAGTACGTACGCGAGCGAAAACAACAGCGCGCCCGAGAAATCTGGTCAGATTTGTTGCAACTTTGCTGTTGCTGCTGCTGGGTGCTGGCGAGCTGTGAGAGCTTGGCAGGCCCGGCCGAACGTCAAGTGGATGCCGAGCGAGCGACGAAACAGTAGAGTAATTGCAACGGCGACTCGCTGCAACTTGGCAACTCGTCGTCAGTCATCACGCAGGGAAGCCGCCATTCCCAATGGCCGAGAGATTTCAGAACCGCGACGCGAGTATATAATTTAAACCAACGAATTTTCTCACAAAAACGCGCGCAAGGCGCAATGGGGATTGGAATTTGGAGGCCCGGGGAAGACCGAGACTTGGGTGCCGGTCTACACTGGTGTGGTGGGAGGCAGCCATGATTGCTATGGTTTGCTGGTGTACGTGCATGTGGTACCAACGTGTAACCTTGGGCGAGCTAGAGAGGTACAGTAGACACAGAATGAGAGAGAGAGAGAGAGAGAGAGAGAGAGAGAGAGAGAGAGAGAGAGAGAGATGCTCGCTAGGAAATGAGAGGAAGTCCTTGCGACTAGGAGTGGAAAATTAGGGACAAGGAGACCTTTATTTGTGATGCCAAAGACTTCAATTTCCAACTGGATGCCATCTATATATCATGCCACGCATGTTGATGAGTTCAGTCCGTCGTTGTCGTGATCTAGAATAAAACTATGGGAGTAGAGAAAGGTTGACCATTTTTCTTTTATGTTTACATTATTCAGTGTTAGCAGACTACTAGATGTGCATACCCGCGCCATTGGCACGCGTATGTCTGACGAAGAGGACACATAATTAGCAGCAGCAGCAGTCTAGATTTATCGAAACAATATTGATATTTATATATCCAGTAGAGTAAATATGAAAATAGAATGGTGCTTGACTGGTAAGAAAAACAAACAGGACGATGAATATTTGTATATATTTAGTTAGATTTGAGGTTAAATAATCTTTAAAACTTGGGAGTATATTTTAGGAGGGAGGGTCCTTTCTCTGCTACTGCTAATTTCCTCTCTCTCCCCATCTCATTTTTTTAAGAAACCAATAAGCCAGAGAGACAGTTTCCACCAGCAGAACACAGTGTCAAGTTTGGCGGGCGCGCTATGAGGTTGAGGACCATTTGCATGCTCGCTCTCCTCCTATCTAGTATCACGGACTATTCCTTCCGGTCGTAGATTCCGAACCATTGGCCCGATCTTTCCATTCCATGACCTCCACTCCAAGTCATCTCTAGCTCAGTCATCGTCGATCCACTCCACAATTTGCCAAGAAAAGATTGCTTCTACTTCACAAAAGCTACTAGCAGTGCTTCTAGAAAAATGCCCTGATGATGGATGAAAACCAGAAACACACCCTGGAAAATATCGTACGGCCATTTTTTAACCCAAAAGTGCTAGTACTATTTTCTTTTTTTAGAATTCGCAGGCGGCTTTGCTTCCAATCCATGTTGCATGGACCATGGTGGTGCTTCCAATCCATGCAGGGCAGCGCCGCAGAAGGTTGGGGCCGGTATGGGGCTCACAGGCTCAGGCTGAGATGAGATGAGGAGGAGGGGGCAGGCAGGTGGATGAGGGAAGAGCGTGGCATTCACATGAAGTGTGGACCCATGCCCAGGTGCAGCCCCCCAGAAACAATTTGCAGCTGAGCTGTTGGACGGGTGCTGACCGCTGACATTGCCATTGCTGCTATACAGCCGGCCTCTTCTCCTCCTGTTTCTATCTCCTGTGTCTATCTATCCAAACATTTTTTTTTTTTTTTCCTCTAAATAATGCAGAGAGAGAGAGAGAGAAGGGAGAGAGAGGATGCGATATTCTATCTGTGATTCGATCGGCTAGCTGTTGTTGATTTGGCTAGCTGCAGATAAGGTCGAAGAGACGACAAGACAAAAATTATACATGTCCGTTCCACGGCCACTTGTTTATAGTAGTATCTCGGATCTGCAGGAAGAATGCAGTGCTGTCCGTCCCAGTCCCAGCTGGGACTGATCGAGATGGTGGTTTCTTGTTTCTCGACCTCCCCTCTGCTTGTTATACTCCTAAGCTGCGGCTGTGTGTTTTTTTTTTTTTTCATCCATTCTAAATTTCGGCAGAACGTACAAGCATAGTTTGGAGTAGTAGGAATTATCGGAGCAGAAAAAAGACAGCGAGCACACGTATCTCATTCGCTCCTTATCTGAAAGTTCACGTGAAAACATCTGCGCTTGTTGCGGATTTGTGCCTATCGTAATTGGCCACCGATTGTTATGGAGAGAGGATGTGAGATGGCGGAAAGGCGAAAGCGAGAGGATCGACGCTGCTGGTCACGGCGACTACTCAGCTGCTGCTTCCCCCCGGCCTTGCCGGCCTTGCTATGCTCACGGATTCATCTCTTCCTTGGAAAGCGACGGTACCAGCAGGCCACGACAAAATTCAAGCGCTAATCTGCCTTTCAGCTGCCCTATGTTTTGCCATCATTCAGACTGTGCCGTGTAAGTGTAAGTGTAAGTACGCATAATACGTGTAGCATTTCCCTTCCCTCTGTGTATAGCAGATAGCCAGATATATATTTTTCTTAGAGGTGAATTTGCTGGCTGTTCCTAATATGGAGGTGCCATGCCGGCCCCAAACTCTTTTTTTCTTATTATTATTTTTGGATCATGGATCAAACAAACAAACAGACGCTCACCTGACTCGCTATTCTACTATGGCATGTCTATTATTTGGTGTTGATGTGGATCTGATTAGATGGGCTCACATGTTGGACGAGCGTCCGTTAGGACCATTCACTACTAAATGGGTGAGCTTCTCCTAGTGTTTTTAAGTAGTAATAAAACACTACTGTTAACCTTAGCACATGACAATTTTCACTAGAAGGCATTTAGTAGAAAAAGCTTATACTAAATTTTAAATGTCAAAACACTAGAAGAAACCCATTGCACTTGTGATTAATGAGTCCTGAAACAAATTTATGAACACAGATAAGAGATATAATAGTTGGAACCAAAATGATATCATCCTAAAAATTTAGGGACCAGTGAATTTCTTTTTTTTAATAATGGAAACATCCCTAGCCTAAGTTATTATGGTTATTCGTGTCTAGTGCCTACTTTATTTACTATTCCTACTGGGCTCCAGTATGATTTATAACTAGAAGCATATCCCTCACGTTGCCGAAAAAAATGTTGATGATTTGGTATAAATTTTATGATGGTTATTCATGTCTAGTGCCTAGTTTTTTTACTATTTCTACTGGGCTCTAGTATGATTTATAACTAGAAGCATATCCCTCGCGTTGCCGAAAAAAATGCTAATGATTTGGAATAAATTACTTATACAAAGAGACAAATAATTATAAGTTAATGTTAGTGGATAACATGTCACACTTATGTGGATAACTAAATGTATGTTAGTGCATGATGCACCCTGTTGACATTGTAGATCATAATTGTAAATGTTAGCTAGCCATAAATGCATCCAATAGTCAATTGATACAGTGGATAGCTTGATGTTGAGAGAAATTGCTAGTGAAGTTTAGCTTTATAAGAGTACATAGATATGTTAAACTTTATGGCATATAACCTAAGTTGTTTGCTTTAGCGAGTTGTTAGCTAGTGTGTCTCCAGTTAGGCATGCCCTCAGAGAGTTACTGAACACTTTAAGGGGCCATCCTTTTGTATTCGTTTCAGCTTATTATTAGTCGTTTTATCAGTTGTTGCAACAGTCTTTTGCGTGATCGAGAAAAAAAAAAACTTTATAGCATATGAGCTTTATAATATGTTTGGTCTGATGCTTCTTCACAAGAACCATCATCAAAGGCAAAACTACTTTAATTACTATAAAAGACAATTTTAGCAAAAAATGTTGTGTATTCTAGGGACAGCCTGCTAGGCGTCATCAGGCTGGTTGGTTTGGTTTGCGCATCCCGTCCCGTCCGTGTTTGGCCGTCACCGTTAATGCCCTGACGGCCTGACATCATCCATCGTCCACATCATCCTTTGTTTGACATGAAGAAAGGGCGCTGGGAGCCGAAAAGGAAAAGAGCAACAGATGGACCGGAAAAAGAACAGCAAGCTACTCACAGAAACAGACAATAAAAGGTTAAATAAAGCAATAAAGCATTGCTCTGCTCTCAACAGTTGTGAATCGAAAGGTTAAAGCTGTGGATAAAAGAAAACCATAGCGTCGCGCTTGCTTGTTCCTGGCCCGGCCCGGGCCAGCCTTCAATTCACGTGTTCCGACTTGCCGGCTAGTCGGGCACTGCAACGTGTAGTAAAGCCGCCGTGTTCGTCCATGCTTAGCTAATCGCTAGCCCCACTGTCCCACCAACACCAAAAGTGCCCAGTTGCGCTCAAGTTATTTTCTTCTGCCCCACTGGCACTGGCTCATCAAGCTCTGCTCAGGCTATCCGCACTCATCATCCTCTATTTCTCTTCTTTATACTGCCTAGTCAGCAAGATTCTCTCCTCTATATCCAATTCTCCCGCATCCATCTATTCTCTATATCATACTCTATCCATTATAGGATCCACTTATCATTTTATCTAAATATATTCATGTGGGATCTAGTTTTAAAGGATTAATTGCAACGAATTTAATGGTGTAATCAGAATTTAATTTGGATTTGTGATTTGTGAGTTATAACACTTTTTTTAATTGAAAAAGGTGGGGCCCATGTCTGATTCTTCCCATGCAAGCCCGCTGTGCTGCTCAGCGCTCACGCGTGGGCGCATGGTGGGGCCGCGACGTCGTAAAGGGAACGAACGGTAAAAGAACTGTACCACGTTATGCCTGGCGTATGGAATTCGATAGCGTGCCCGATAGCGAGTGCCGCTGGAGCGATTTTTTACGTAAAAGCTTGCGCTACGTGTCTACCGGAACATTTTAACGACACCGGTGCGGATGGTCTCAGGTATCTATCTAATCTACTCCGTACCTACCTACTCCGACCGGCCATTACAAAAACCATGCAAGCCACCAGCCCATTCAGTGACTGATGATTCAGTCAGGTTCAGGCATCCGGCGATCGATCCTTATCCCGACCGCGGCAGCTCCCGCCCATGCCAATGCCATGCCCGGCCGTATCTCATCCATGCAATGCATGCGATCCTTGTGCTGCACACAGGCACACACACACGCCAATCCGCGCATCTGCGCCTGCTGTTCTCTGCCATCATTCATCTGCATCTCATCTCATCCCCGCCCACCCGCGCCGCGTGACTCCTCCAGCTCGGCGAATGCGGATCGGCCCAACACGCCGCAAAATTATTATTATTAATTAATATATATACTCTGCATATATATATGCACCACTCACCTGACAGACACTTGCAAGAATGCATGCGACAGCGAGATGGATACTCCCTCCGTCCAATAAAAAACGTCATCGTAGGACTTTCAAAATAATATTTGACTATTCGCCTTATTTAAAATTTTTATATAAATATTATGTATCTTGTTATAACTTATTTTATCATTTGAGATGCTTTAATAATAATTTATCTATTGTATAATATCTATAAATTTTTTGAATAAGGCGAATGGTCAAACGCGATTTTTAAAAGTCCCGCCATGGCGTTTTTTACCGGACGGAGGGAGTATATAGCTACCGCCTACCGATACCGGATTACAGGCAGGGATAGATGCAGGAAGCAAAACGTTTTAGCTCATCTGCCCATGTGCTCCGTATCACCACCGCCCAATGCAAAAAAGTGCACCGATCGAGCTAGTTGTTTTTTTTTTTTGGGGTAATAATTATATACTATTGAGTGTCCAGTCTATGTCACAGCATACGTAAGCCTGTTAGTTACACGTCACATGCACGCGCATGCTAACTACAATAGTTGGTTTTTCTAATTCTAACCACCACTTGACACTTGTTTAATTCTGATTCCAGGTGTGCTCCGTGAACGTTGCGGTTAGAAGAAAAAAAAATCCTCGGGATTTATCCGTCGACGAGACGACGGACCTGGCGATGTGATTTGTCAAGGGGCCGCCGGCGAAGATCGCGAGCGAGAGGGCGCAAAAGCTAACGTGTCCGTCCGTCCGTCATTATCGGCGGATGAGGCTGTCTCACTAATTTAAATTAGGCGCGTGTTTAAATGGCCGCGATTTGGTTGTTTAATTTAAGACAAAGGCAGGCAGGCAGCGCAATCTTCTGAGTTGTGAGTTCTGACCAACGGGGATGGTCGGAGGTGCAGGTGGCATCCGATCCTCCTGGATCCAGCCATTTCTTTCGCTTTCTTTTAAGCCGGCCCATGTGAAGATTGTTTTGCACGGCCGTTGTTACGGTCCCTGGATTTTAATTTGGTATATTTCGTTTGAATATATATATTTGATTTGATGCGGATCGACAAGCAAAAGGTCTCATACATTTTGTTGGTACTATATCATCACCATATCAGCCACAATAATTATTAAGCGCCTTAAGGTTCCGACTTTTGCGTCTCGGCATGTGATTATGAATCACTGGTACGTGTGCAACGTGTCGCGAGAGAGATTCTCCGGGTACAGCGCCTGTGGGCCGGGAACACGGTACGTGTTAACTGGTTGCAATAATGGAACAGATTGGAGTGAGGTGCTAATTTTACGTTCAATTTTTTCCCTTTAGTTACGATCGAAAAGTAAAGTGCTAACGTGCAGGCTGATAGTATATGTTACGTGGACGTGGTCCGTCCATCTGTACATTTTTTAATTTCGGCATGCATTTCACGCCAGAAGATATTGGCAATTTGGCATCGATGAGCCTTTGGATATCTGCAACTTGTAGACCCATATGGAGCACGTAAAATACATCTCTGGTGGAATTTGGATTGTGTGTCATTTAAATCCTAATCTTTCAAAATCATACATTTAAAGCTCAGGTACCGTTTATATTCGTAAACTTTCAAGGTATATATTTAAGTCCCTAAAACTACGAGGGCCACATATATTTGCTTCATCTCTCTCTCTCTCCTCTGTGTGCTTGTGGTGCCATGTCGTCGACACTGTACAATCAACATGTCATATAGACAGACTCAAGCTCAAGGTATTGGGACTCAAGTTATTGTGTTTTGGACGTCACATTATGGATTATTAGTAAGTCCAAAAACTTTGATATCTATTTTAAAAATTTAGAAACCTAAATGACATCCGACTCGAGTACAGTTGAGGAGCGGATGTGGATGTATTTTACTCCAAATGGTAATAGATATGCATGTAGCGATAGAGATGCATGGTACATGTAGCATGTCAGGATTGGGACAGGCCACTTTCACTGTACTCTACCCTGATGGGCTCGCTACTCCTGCTACTAGTACTTAGGAATATGCGCGTGTACTCACTCGTATAGTACAGCTCCGTTCCCACAGGGACTTGCCGACTGGGGTGGTGTTAGTGCCCTCGATGCCGGGCACCAATGGAGATGGGAAAGAAGGAGAACTTCGGGAAGAAGAGTTCTACTGTGACTTGTCTAGTTGCCGAAACGGCTTACAGAATAGCAAAAGGAAAATACAGGAATGATGTTTTTTCCGATGCCATCTCCTTCGTCCATCCTGGTTCTTGTAGCTATGCTTCGGCTTTAGAGTTGGGCTGGGCCGCGCAGGCCTTGCAGTCCCAAAGAGGCCTAGAGACTCGAGAGCTGCGGACCCGTGCACGCTTACCTTGTCGTGGCAGAGAGACCTGGAGAGCACAGCCAGGGTGAGGTGCCGTGACACTCCCCCCTCCTTGAGACCCGGCGCGTTCCTAAGCCGGGGCTTGTGGGAAACGTTGCCGCAGAGCTTCTGTATCTTCCCAAGTAGCCAGATCTGGGGGCATACCAGACCACTGCACGAGCACCTGTTGGACAGAGCCATCCCCTCGGGGGTGCAAGCGACGCTGCAAGATAACTTCTGGAACTTGAAGATCATCGTCAACATCAGGAAGGACTGAAGATACTGGCAACTGCTTGGGAGGGGAAGGTTTGAGGAGTGATACATGGAATACCGGATGGACTGTAGAAGTTGCAGGAAGCTCGAGCTTGTAAGCAACTGCACCGATTTTGGCCAGAATCTTGTAAGGTCCAAAGTAACGAAAGGAAAGCTTCTGATGAGCGCGGGGGGCCAGCGATGATTGGACATATGGTTGCAACTTCAGGTAGACTTGATCACCCACAGAAAATGATCTCTCAGAGCGTTTCTCACTACTACACAAAAGATTTTGCAAGGCACTTGAAAAATGAGCTCGGAGGCGGTTTTAGGAAAAAACCGCCTCGGTTAATCAGTTCCAACTGAGGCAATCCACCGGCGCAGCAACCGCCTCGGTTAATACATTAACCGAGGCGGTTTTTATTAGAAAACCGCCTCGGTTAATCACAATTAACCGAGGCGGTTATTGTAAGGAAACCGCCTCGGTTAATATATTAACCGAGGCGGTTATGCGTTATAATACCCGCCTCGGCAAATTTTGGGCCCAAACAGCCCCATCGAAGCCCAATAATGCACCTCTTCTATATATAGCAAAACACACCAAACCCTAACTCCCTCCCTCTCTTCTCTCCCCTGCCAGTAGCCGTCCTCTGTTTCTCTCCACCACTCCCTACTCTCTCTCTCTCCACTCCTCCTCCTTCTCTCTCTTCACCTTTCGAGTAGCGGCCAGCGGCCACCCTCCGTGGCCAGCTCCCACCAGCGGGCCTTGGCTTGGCCTTGGCGTAGAGCGGCTCACGGGCGCTTGGGCGCCGGACCCGCCCTCCCCGGCGAGCGGGCTGGCTCACGCAGGGGAGCACGGGCGCGGCGCTCCCACGTCTTGTGAGGCGCGGAGCTCCCAGGGGCCCCTCCCGGCGAGGCGCGGCGGCTCCCGGCGTGGGCACGAGTGGCTTCCGGTAGCAGGGTTGGCGAGGCGGGATCCGGTGGGGGCTTCGCCTCCCTCCTCTCCCCCATCCCCCGGCGAAGAGGTACTCCATCATCGGCTTTGGTGTTTTCTCCCCTCTCTCCATCTCGTTTACCCTCTATCCTCTCTCCATCCCCGCAGATCCGGTGGTGGTGGCGCTACCGACGCCGGAACGGCGGCGTGGTTTCTTCGGGCGCCCCGGCTCTCCAAGGCGGCGTGGGAGCCCGGATCCGGGAGCCGGCCAGCGGGCGGCGGCGCGCGAGAAGCTCACCGGGCGAGCCGATTCGGCGAGGAGGGGGATCCACGGCGGCGGCGGCGGATGCCGGGGTGGCGGCGGATCGGCTACGCAGGCCCAGATCCAGGCCCATTTGGGCTAGGGTTTGGGTTTTTTTTCTTTTTTTTGTTTTTTTCGTTTGATTAACCGAGGCGGTTTTTTATAAATTAACCGCCTCGGTTATTAACCCGAGGCGGTTTCCTAACCGCCTCGGGTAAGGCCACGATTAACCGTGACCTTATGTTCGAGGCGGTTAGAAAAACCGCCTCGGTTAACCAAAAAAAACCGCCTCGGTTAAGTTTTCTGTAGTAGTGTCTTGTCGGCCTGGTTCTTCATCCGCTGTTGAGCGCGCAGCAAGTGTTGGCGCACCGAAGCAAGCATGGTGGCACGCTCTGTCAACATGGCGTCCACATCCGGAACAGAAGAGGTGGGATCCGGAGACAAGCCAAAATGATGAGGGGGTGTCCATAGAGTACCTCAAATGGCGAACGCTGAATAGAAGAACGGCTGCTTGTGTTGTACCAGAATTCCGCAAACGTCAGCCAACGGCTCCAGCGACGCGGACAAGAGTGGACAAAGCAACGGAGGAATGTCTCGAGGCATTGGTTTACCCTTTCCGTCTGGCCGTCGGATTGAGGGTGGTATGCTGAACTCATACACAGAGCAGCGTCAGAGAGGCGAAACAGCTCACGCCAGAATGTGCTTGTGAAGATTCTATCACGGTCAGACACTATGTGCGTAGGCATACCATGTAGGCGGTAAACTTGATCAAGGAAGACTTGAGCCACCTGAGGAGCTGTGAACGGGTGGAGCAAGGGAAGGAAATGGGCAAACTTGCTGAACCGGACTACCACGACCAAGATACAATTCGCAGTCCCTGAACGTGGAAGGCCCTCAATGAAATCCATAGATATAACTTGCCAAGATTCATTGGGCACTGGTAGGGGGGACAGGAGACCGGGGTAGAGAGCACGATCCGGCTTAGCCTGCACGCAGGTAGTGCAAGAAGAAACCCAGGACTTGACTGCAGACTTCATGCCCTTCCAGGCAAATAGCTTCTTCATTCGGCTGTACGTGACTGGGAAACCAGAGTGGTCGCCCACCGCTGAACTGTTAAGAGCATGAAAAACCCGGAGCTGGATCTCTCTGTTATCCCCAATCCATACTCGACCCCGATAGCGTAAAATACCGTCCTGAAGAGAGTAAGGAGGGTGGGCTGCTGAATCAACTGAGAGTTCCTATAGCAGTTTGGAGGCAGCAGGATCCGCTGAGTAGCCGGCGGCCACAGCAGATAGCCAAGATGGCGCTGGGGAAGATATGGCATGTAGATGAGCCGGTGGTAGCGGATGCCTGGAGAGTGCGTCTGCTACTTGGTTAACAGTTCCAGGTTTATACACGATTTTGTAGTTCAGGCCGGCCAATTTGGTATACATCTTCAACTGCCAGGGAGTATGCAATCTCTGATCAGATAGGTGCACAAGGCTGCGATGATCAGAATAGGTGATGATCTGCCCGTGCTGCAAATAGGACCTCCACTGCTCCACTGCAACCAGTATAGCGAGGTATTCCTTCTCATAGGCTGACAGTCCTCTTGTTCGGGTTCCCAATGCCTTGCTAACGAATGCCAATGGGTGACCATCCTGCAGCAACACCGCACCAACCCCACGGTCGCTTGCGTCAGTTTGAATCTGAAACGCCGTTGAGAAATCGGGTAGAGCAAGCACCGAAGCCGTTACCAAGGCTGACTGCAGAGCTCTGAAAGCAGAGAGGTGAGAGTCTGTCCACACGAACAAGGAGCCTTGCGCAGGAGGTCGTGGAAGGGATGGGCGATCACAGCAAAGTTCTGAACGAACTTGCGATAATAGTCGGCCAAGCCTAAAAAGCTGCGTAGTTCTTTGACATCAGCGGGGACAGGCCATTGGAGTATAGCATCAATCTTGGATGGATCAGTGCTGACACCCTGAGAGCTGATTACGTGACCAAGGTATGCAATCGATTCCTGTGCAAACCGACATTTGCTGAGCTTAATCAACCACTGATCCTGAGAGAGGAGCTAGAAGACAGCTTCCAGGTGTTGAAGATGCTGCTCGAAGGTGGAACTGTACACAAGAATATCGTCAAAGAAGACGACAACACACTTCCGTAGCAAGGGTTTGAGTGTAGAATTCATGGCCCCCTGTAAGGTATTAGGTGCTCCTGTCAGACCGAAAGACATGACTGTATACTCAAAGTGGCCCCAGTGTGTCTGAAACGCGGTCTTGAATTCCTCGCCAGGAGCTAGACGAATCTGATTGAACCCCGCACGTAGATCCAGGCAAGAAAACCAACGTGCTGAGGAAAGCTCATCCAAGAGTTCATCGATGACCAGGATAGGAAATTTACTCTTCACTGTCAACGCATTCAACATCCTGTAATCGACGCACATGCGCCAGGAATGATCTTTCTTGCGGACCAACAGAACTGGCGAGGAGAAGGGACTGTTGCTCGGGCGGATGAAACCCGATTGAAGGAGCTCCGAGACTTGCTTTTCAATTTCTGATTTCAAGGCAGGGGAGTAGCGATATTGCCGCACAGAAACCGGCTGAGCTCCAGGAACTAGCAGAATCGAGTGATCACAGACCCTGCGAGGAGGGAGGTCCACGGGCTCCGTAAACATATGAGAAAACTGCTCCAAGAGAGACTGAACAGCAGGTGGCAGGCTGGTGTGGGACTGCTGTGTATCTTCAGAAACATCAGAGGCAATGTGACATAGCTGTAGAACTGAGCAATCAGTTTGGTCAGAAGTATTTCCCTGCAACAACACTGACTCCTGGCCATAAGAGATAATCATCCATTTTTGCTGCCAGTGTACTTTCATCGGAGAGAATGCCTCGAGCCAATCCATGCCTAGAATCAGATCAAAAGTTCTAACGGCAAAACCTTCAAGGAGGAGTGGAAACTGTATCCCTGGGTAGACCAAGCCGCAGACGGAATGGAAGAAGAGCACAGGACCACACTGCCATCAGCCACTCGGACAGATACTGGTACTGGCAAAAGCTGGACATCAGGAAGCTTGGAAGCCACAGATGAACTCAGGAACGAATGAGTGCTGCCTGAGTCAATCAGAATCGAAATTGGAATCCCAGCAATCACTCCTTGCAACTGAATGGTACATGGGGAGGAAGAGGATGACATAGCGGCACTTGACAGCAGCAAACACAGTTGATGAGACGTGCTCGGATCCTCGGGGACAGATGTCACAGCTTCAGAATCATGTTCCTCGACCAGATATGGCTCACATAGATTCCAGATTTCTTGAAGGGCATGGAGCTGCATCTGAGGACCACAGCGATGCCCTGGTGCCCACTTCTCGCCACAGCGCATACATAGTCCTTGAGATTTCCGATGAGCACGGAGCGAAGTCAGCTTGTCCTCCATTGTAGCGCTTCTCTGGTGAGGCCGCCTATCATCGTCAGGCCGCCGCTCATCAGCCGGGACTGCTTGCCGAGGAGGTTGTGGGAGAGGCAAGGCAGACCGGTGTGACGACGGCCTAGTGTAGGACGGAGCGTCGGGCTTCCTGAACTCCCGCCGACGCGGCTCGTGCGCCTCTTCCTGTAACAGAGCAAGAGTGCAGGCAGTATCCAAATCGGGAGGGCGTTGGACGAATATAATTGGACGCAATGAATCATTTAGGCCATCGACAAAGTGAGTGGTGAAGTATCGTTGGTCGGGTTTAGGTGAATAAGCAGAGAGTTGGTCGACCAAGTCAACAAACCGATCGACGTAATCAGACACGGTAGAGGTTTGGCGAATGTGGAAAAGCTGCCGCAAAAGGAGTTCGTGCTGATCACGACTGAAACGGTCATGAAGCAGGGATATAAACTCTGTCCAGGAAAGCGAGTTGATGCGAGGTTGCATGGATTGGAGCCAACGGGCTGCTGAGTTGGTGAAATGGTGTGTAGCAACACGAATCCAGACAGAAGGGTGGACAGAGTACATCTCAAAATAAGATTGGGTGCGAGATACCCACAGCTGAGGATTCTCACCGTCGAACTGCGGAAACAACATCTTGGGAAGATGACCGAGATGCTGGTTGGAGTGGATTGGTGGTGGGGCGGTAGAGAAATTAGGTGGGATGTTGGAAAACTGGGCTGAAGGATTTGGGAAATTGGTGGGTGGATGATGTTGGGTAAAATTGGCTTGTTGATGGGGAGGAAAACTGGTTTGGGAATTGGTGGGTGGAGGATTCGGAGCAAAACTGATTTGAGGAAAATAGGAAGGTAGAGGAGGAGGATGAACAGGGTGAAAGTGCGGCTGCATCGAATTAACGAATTGAGGAAGAAACAGGGGATCTGGGGTAGGGGGAGGAGGGGGAAGCTCACACGTACCATTGGCCGGGTTCGGGACCATGGTCGTGACCGAACCATAGCCCCGTACCCGTGTAGTTGAAGCATCGCCGTGCCCAACGACGGGCCTGTCGAACCACGCACTGGCAGATGAGCGTCGGGCATCCGACTCCAGAGGGGGATCGAAGACGGCGCGCTCCCAATGCTTGGAAATGCGTTCGACCTCCGCCTTGACTCCCTCGACCGAACCTTCGAGCGCGGCGACGCGGTCGTCACGTTCGTCGCGGATCTCGAACACGCGATGGATCTCCAATTGATGGACGCGCTCTTCGATTCCGGCGACCTGGTGCTGGAAGTAGTCGCCCCAGCCGTCGGCCGCCCGGTTCGCCTCGGTTTGCGCCGAGCGGAAGGACTCGAGGCTGCCGACCCGAGCCTCCAGCTCGGTGCCGCGCTCCTCGATGGCGACGATGCGGGACTCCATCTCCGCGTCGCGGCGAATCCGAGTCGACTCGGAGACGGAGAAACGCTGCTCCCAACGGGCGTCGAACGCATCGAGGCGGCGGAGCACCTCATCGAACCCCGCCTTGACGTTGGGCTCCATCTCGCCTTTAGACTTTTGCAAGCGGGTGTAGTGGCTGTGGGAAGCCGCTAGATCCAAATAAGACGACCCGATCGACGAGTCTCTGATACCAGATTGTTAGTGCCCTCGATGCCGGGCACCAACGGAGATGGGGAAGAAGGAGAACTTCGGGAAGAAGAGTTCTACTGTGACTTGTCTAGTTGCCGAAACGGCTTACAGAATAGCAAAAGGAAAATACAGGAATGATGCTTTTTCCGATGCCATCTCCTTCGTCCATCCTGGTTCTTGTAGCTACGCTTCGGCTTCAGAGTTGGGCTGGGCCGCGCAGGCCTTGCAGTCCCAAAGAGGCCCAGAGACTCGCGGCAGAGAGACCTGGGGAGCACAGCCAGGGTGAGGTGCCGTGACAGGTGGGTGGCTGCTGTGTACTGTACGTGACGGAAGTACATCGATCCGCGGCTACTACGCAGTCCGGTCCGCGGCATGTAGATCTGTCCGCCTGCAATTTCCGCAGCATTCATTGACCAGCGAAAAATTAACTCAAACACTCCCAAATTTTTTTTTGAGAAAAAGAGCACTGCCCAAAATTGACGACGAGAAGAAAACAACGGCCCTCGTCCCTGAAAACTTGTATTGGAGTATTTTATACTACTATCACTGGACTTTTATTTACCAACGACTCCGTACTTACTGTTTTCTCCGTCCCATAGAGTATGTCGCCTGGTAAACGTGTTTATAAGGGGGGTACGGTTTTCCAACGATAAAGACCATGGAACAGAGAGAGTACGTACATACTACTTCAGTAATAAGAGTTTTGGTATAAAGGCTTCTAGGAGTGTACGTTTAGCACTGTAGCTATGCAGGTGTGCCTGTAGTAAAAAATAGACCGACAGCTAGGTAGGACCGTGGCAGAAATTCCATTTCCCAACAGGCTTAGTACTCCACCATACTGTGTCATCTATCGCACGCAACGCAACCAAATCGATGTACAGTACAGTACAGTACATTCGTGTGTACGAGGCTCTAGCGACGCGCTGCTGCTTGGCCGGAGTTGGAGAAGCGCGTCGTCGACCTGCTGGCGGCGGCTGCTGCTACTGCTACTACCGCGCGCTAGCTGGACGTAGTAATTACCCCACGTGAAGGAGCGAGACTCGAAACGCACTTTGACAAGGTCAGTCGTCGTCGTCGTCGTCGTTGCACTGTGCCTGTGCTGGGGTACTCACTGCGTGCACGGTAGGAGAGGGCGGAACAAGGCCAGCAATGCAGCAGCAGAAACCAACACATGGTCTTGTTCAGTTGGAATGAAAGTTGCAAGTTTTTTCACTCTCTCTCCATCACATCAATTTCTACCCGCATGTATGGAGCACTAAATAAAAGTAAAAAAATAACTAATTACACAGTTTAGTAGTAAATTACGAGATGAATCTTTTGAGCCTAGTTGGTGCACGATTGGACAATATTTGCCAAATACAAACAAAAGTGCTACAGGAGTTCGAATGCAAGTTTTTTACGAACTGAACAAGACCGGCGCAGCACTGCCACAGCGTGCGGTGCCGCCGGTGCGACATTGAAAAATCTACACATGTATTCTTGACTTGACTCGCGCGCATGCCACATGTCTGTTAGCTGGTTGGGGTCGACTAGTTATGAGTTTATTAGCTCGATTGATTGGGAAACGATTTGATTGCTATAATAACAGGGTTTACCTTGGTTAAAAAAAATCAAACATGACTTCAAATAAAGCCTCTCAGTATTTTTTTCTTTTTTTTGAGGGAAAAGCCGGAGCTTCATTCATTCAACATCATGAGATAGGTTACATTCACTGTTCACAATTTTCCACAGGTTCGGTGGTGGTAATAGCCACTCCACCATCGGATTTTCCTGGGAAGCTTGCTTAGCACACTCATGAGCGAATTTATTACAATTCCCGCTCGATAAAATAAACGAAAATCACTAAAGCTCCGACTTAGTTCTTCCGTCTGCTGCAAAAACGGTCCTACTTCTGATTTGTCCTGTGTGGGGTGCTTCCATAGGTCGGTCAGCATCTTGCAGTCTGTCTCCAGTTGCAGGTGGCTGATTCCTCTTTCCAGAGCAAATTGCATTCCGTCGCGGCATGCCAATGCTTCTGCTGCCAAAGCATGTAGACAATGGTCGTACCATTTCGATCGACCCCCACAGACTCATCCATCATGGTCCCGTAGTACCGCTCCAGTCGTTCCTCTTCGATCAATCAGCCAGAACGCAGCATCGACATTGCATTTTATCCAGCCCTGCTGTGGCTTTTGCCAATGTTGCACATGAGGTTGTGTTGGCAGCTGCTTGTCCGGGTGCATAATCTTCCAGAGATCAAAAGCAGTGTCCTTTGCCCACTCCACCGACTGCTTGATTGGGACTTCAGACTGACCATGCCTTCTACTATTTCTAGTCATCCACAAGGACCACATGCCACAAAGGAAGAAGGCAGATTGCTTGTCCGTGCAGTACCTTGGGTCTATGAGATCACGGGCCCAGGTCAGAGGATGAAGTCTCGGTAATTTGAAACCTGTTTAGGATCGAGCCTGTTGCCAGAAACATCATGCAACTGAGCAGTCCACAAGAACATGTTCGACGGATTCATGATCAGCCTCGCATACATCACAATTCGGCACAGGTTCAATATGCCATCGGTGAAGGACTCCTTTCGCTGGCAGATAGTTGTTGATAACCCTCCACCAGAACACACGAATCTTTGGAGGAACACACAACCGCCAGATCCGCTTCCAAATGTCATCCCCGGATGCTGAGCCAGATCCCTGATCAGCCTGATGGCACTGTTCGTTGTAGATGCGTTTATATGCCGATCGGACAGAATAGGAACCATGTCTCTCTAGCTCCCAGGCCCATGAGTCTTCCCCAGTGCCACGGATTGGCGTACTCAGAATCGCGTGCACATCAATGTCTGCAAATGTGTCTTTGATCAGTTGTTCGTTCCATCCACCACTTGCAGAGATGAGTTCAGAAACCTGCAGGTACTGTTGGTCGTCCGGCACAATCAATGGGGTTCCGCCAAAGTGGTTTGGAATCCACCGGTCCTCCTAAATGTTTGTCGCCGAGCCATCACCGATCCTTCTAATCAAACCTTTCTCGTAGGACATCCCTCCCACCAAAATTGCCCGCCAGGTTTGGCTCGCGTGTTTCTTCCTGGTTGCTGTCAGAAAACTTGCATCATGGAAGTACCGCCCTTTCAGTACTCTTGTACACAAGGAGTTTGGTCTGTCAATCAGCCTCCATCCTTGTTTCCCTAGGAGAGCAAGATTAAACAGTCTCAAGTCGCGAAACCCCATTCCTCCCTCGATCTTTGGACATGTCAGTAGTTCCCATCTCTGCCAGTGTATACGCCTGTTATCTGCAGAGCTACCCCACCAATAGTTGGATATTACTAATCTCATCTTCTTGCAAGTACTCTTAGGGACCAGAAAACAGCTCATAGGGTAGGTGGGCACTGCTTGTGCAATTGATTTAAGCAGGACCTCCCTCCCAGCACAACTAGCCTTCTTGCCACTCCAAGCCCCCACCAAATTCTTCAAGCGAGTAGGCATATACTCAAAGGCCTCCTTTGTCGATCTACCGAGCGCCGCGGGCAGCCCCAGATACTTCTCTGCCAGTGCCACCTGCTCGATCTGCAGCATGTTTCTCATCTCAGTTTTGTCCTCGTCTTGACAATTGGAGCTAAAGAAAATAGCCGACTTTTCCTTGTTAACCAGCTGTCCCGAGCCATTCCAATATTTTTCTAGTATCTGTGCTAGCCGCGCCGCACCCTGCCGTGAAGCTTCAGAGAAGATTATGCAGTCATTCGCAAACAGTAAATGCGAAATCCATGGTGCATGAACGCTCACCCGGACTCCTCTCGACAGGTACATAGGACCAATAGCCCTTAATAGATAAGATAGGCCTTCTAAACAGAGGAGAAATAAATACGGGGAAATGGGATCATCTTGCCGGATGCCTCTGGTTGGAGTGAAGGGGTCCGACAACTGTCCATTAATCCGCATAGAGAAGGTGACTGAAGTAACACATCTCATCACCGTCGCCACAAACCTCTCTGAGAAACCCAATTTAAGCATGATCCCCTGTAAATAAGGCCATTCAACTCTGTCATAGGCCTTGGCCATATCAAGTTTGACAAAGACACAGGCTCCTTTCTTCCCCTTCTTTCTTTTCGAGATAATGGACACACTCATACGCTACCAAGACATTATCAGAAATCAAGCGTCCCGGTACAAATGCACTTTGTTCAACTGAGATCACCTCATCCAGTAGTGGCCGGAGTCTGTTGGCAATGACTTTCAAGCATATTTTGTAGACCACGTTACACAAGGATATGGGTCTGAAATTCTTGAGATCTTGTGGGTTCTTAACCTTTGGAATCAGTACAATGGTTGTGCTGTTAATCCCATCAGGCAATTGCCCTCCATTCAGAAAATGCAGCACAACATTGGTGATACTCGGCCCCACAGTGCTCCAGTGTTGCTGGAAGAAGCCAGCAGTAAAGCCATCTGGGACCGGGGCCTTATTAGCGCCCATCATGAAGAGGGCTCGCTCTACTTCCTGGGCTAAAAATGGTGCATCTAGGTTCTCATTCATTGGTGTAGTCACTCTGACAGGTACATGGGTTAAAATCCCCTCCAGATCAAGCACCTTCTGAGCTAAGAAGAGCCCTCTGTAAAAATCATTAGCCAAGTCCTCTAAGTCCTTTTGATCAGTGACTAAAACACCATCAGCAGACCATAGAGCATTGATTTGGTTGCTCTTTGCCCTCTCCTTTGATTTGGCCTGAAACAGCTTTGTGTTCCGGTCTCCATCTTTGAGCCAAGCAATTCTTGATCTTTTCTTGATTTTTGCTTTTCCACGACCTTCTCTCTTGCTAGCAGTTCGGACATACTCGACATGAGTTGTCGTTCCCGTTGAGATGGTCCTGTATACAGAGCTTGACTCCGCACGTCTTGGAGCTCTTTCCGCAGCCTGGCAAGATCAAACTTGACAGACCCAAATACCGACCGATCCCACTCCTGCAAGGAAGCCTGAACCCTTCCTAGAGTGGATTGTAGTTGGGCCATGTCGTGGCGTACTGGCGTAGCACCCCACGCATCCTCAACCAGCTGGACATAAGAGGGATCCCTTCTCCACATGTTCTTATATTTAAACACCCTCTTTTTTCGCCGGCTCGATCTTCTGCCCCGGTTGCACTCAATCACGAGGCAGCAGTGGTTCGATTCTGCCATCTGAACATGCAGAACTCTGATATGCGGGAAGCGTTTCGTGAAGCCTACGTTTGCAAAGGCACGGTCCAACCTCACTTTGATGTTATGGTCTCCCTGTTGGCGGTTATCCCAGGTGTAGGGCAGACCAATAAAGCCCGTGATCGGTGAAACCACATGCATTCACAAAGATTCCTAAATTCCTCCATCGGCTTTCGGACCTTGTCAGGCCCCCAAACTGTTCCTCCGCTTGCAGAATCTCATTAAAATCCCCAGTGCAGATCCATGGTGCTGTGCTCTGAACGCTGAGAAAGTCCATGAGTTTCCAGCTTCGATGCCTCTTCTCCCTCCTTGCTTCATCGTAGAAGCCAGTGAATCTCCACAGCCCTGCACTAGATTGCCTGTCCACAATCATGATGTCAATATGCAGTTTATCAAGACTAAGAAGCTTGACACAGTGTTCGTTTGTCTAGAGAAGGGCTAAACCTCCACCCCTTCCCAGACACCCAACTCCTAGCCCACAAGGCAGGCCAATTCTCTCTTGAGGTGATCCACCGAGTCACTAAAGCACCGTGTCTCAGAGAGGAACACCACAGAAGGGCGATGCAGTTGTATCAGGCTGCGTACTTCTTGAACTGCCGCGGTACGCCCAAGTCCCCGGCAGTTCAGGCTTAGCATTTTCATTGTGCCCGGCGGGGACTGCCGCTCGCAGCCCCGGCTGATTTTGCAGTTTGGGATGTACTTCGTTTCTGTTTCTTCAATGTCTCAATCATGCTCTCGCCACCACTTTCTTGGTTAGAGTCCAATTGATGTACCCTCTCATGCACTAGACCAGATGGCACAAGCGCAGTTGAGGGTTCAGCCGGAACATTCAGATCAGGCGTTTGTGTTTCAGGTACGTTCACCTTTGATTTCCTTTTCCTGGGCAGCTGTTGATGGGGTTCCTGGGCTTGTAGATCAAGCTTCCGATTAACCCCTCTCCCATTCTTCCCCTTCAGATCAGCATTCGACCCCGTTCGCTGCTTCAGAGGTGACTGCACCTCTTGTTCATCTGAATCCCCCACATCTTCAGCTGTCTTTTGGACACTGTCTCCTCCTCTCGATGAGCGCGAGTCCCCCGATTTGCTGTGAGGTCTTTCAGGGTATCTCGATGCCGATGAGGAGCCACTAGCGTAGGATTCAGCCGCTGCTCCACCAAACGATTGGAAGCGTTTCTTCTTCTCCTCAGGTGCCCTCAGGTTAGAATCATATGGTAGTTTACCAGTCTCATCCCGAGGCACCGGGTGAGCACATTCGAGTTCCGAGTGCCCAATAATACCACATCCAAAACAGTAAAATTGTAATTTTTCATATTGGATATGAAACCATCTTGGCTCCTCTCCTTTACTCATTCTGAGTAGGACCCCTCGCCGAATTGGCTTATCAATTTCTATGGCCACTCGCGCCTGCAGAAATGCACCACTCGCCTTTCCTTGTGCATCCACATCCATCTTCACCACTCGTCCGATCAGACTCATTGCTCGAGCCCCCCGAGTTTGATTCATCCAGCCTAGTGGTAAGTCCAAAATGCGAACCCACAGTTCCAGGTGGTCGAACACAATTTTTGAGGCACTAAGCTTTTCATCGTATTGCTGCAGAATGACAGCATAGCGTCCCACCATCCATGGAGCCCCCGCCATGGCTCGTTCCATGTCAGTTCTGGTCCCAAACTCCGCCACGAACAGGTTGTCTCCCTTCTCCCCAATCGCCCGGAACTTTAGCCCAACCGGATTGCCCCAGGCTGGCTTCATGGCCGAACGAACGGTGTTCACATGTACCGGCGATGGGATAGGACCTTACCCACGATCGCCCATTCCACTAGCGCCAGCTCCTCATCATCTTCCTCATCCGAGAAGTCTGCCACAGCTCCTTCCTCTTCGGTCAAATTCATTCGACGAAAGAGATCCGTCACATTAGGGTTTTGGGACTCCAGCCCAGCACCCTGACTGCTACCTCCTGATGATTCCATACCGGCAACAGGAGAGCACGATATGAAACTGCGCGTAGAACCACGGCGCAAACACGCAAAACTCCCGATCTAAGAACCTAAGCGGCGCTCAGTTCCTAGGGGAACACAATCTTTGGTCGACGGTGCCGGAGCGGCTAACCGTCAATATGCGGTGGCCGCCGCCGGATGGACTCCGGTAGGCGTGGCGTGGACGACGGCGATCGGAGGGAATGCCGGCGTAGCAGGTCCAGATCGTCGAAGAGACGCCCTAGACCGGAGTGGGGAGAAGAATCGCCTGCGAGATCGCGTCAACAGACGCTGCGAAATTCACGGAGCTATCCATTCACCGTAGCGCTCTGGTCTTTCCTCGTATTTTTTTCTTGGCACACACCCTTCAAACAGCACAACTATTCGAAGTTCCAACAGCACAACTATTATGTATCGTTACGTGTTCACACGTCGCACTCATGCATGAGGCATTTCTTAGTTGGCAAAGCAGCAATAGATACAGATGGCCACCCGGCCGTGCGAAAGCTTGCATGCATGGAGAAGCATCAGGCACAGCCCACGGATATGATGAAAGCGAAGTTGCGGCGATCCATGCATGGCTCTCCTACGTATCTGAGACTTTTCTAATCCATTAGCTGATAGTTTTTAGAGTAACTAATAGCTATATCTAGTCCACTATCTATTTCTATTTGAATTAAAAAAAGATAATTATTAGCAGAAACTACTATCTGGAGGAAACCAAACAAGCAGGCCTCAATTTGGTGGCCCAGTAGAGCGTTTAGCAACGCTAATGATAACACATAACGCCTACAGTAATTGACATCTCAATCTTCCGACTCCGACCACCCGGCCGCCCGCCTCCCTGGACAAGAGGTTCTGCCGGTTCGGTCGCAATCATGCATCGTGCGTGTCGTCCAAGCTAGTTAGAACTGCGTTCTGGTAGATAGCTTTTCGGATTTTTCTACTGCCTCCAGTGCATGCACGTACCCAGTCGATTGAAGAAAGAAGATGCCATAGCCCACAGGTAGGGGACCTGCAGTCCGCCCTGTTACTTTCTCTTCTTGATAAGCTCGGAACTACGATCTATCCATGACGTGCGTGTCAGTACATAATTGCATACCTTCAACTAGACAATTGTTAGCTACACGTACGTGCGTTCAGCACATTTTGCTAGCATATACCTTTGGTTGATGCATGGTATCACGTAGGAAAAAAAATCAATAGGATATGCCACCTCAACTCCTCAAGGGTGCACCGTGCACGGTAGCCAACACGTGATTCGTGCTGCAGGGCACAGAAATGTACATGTTTAATTTCTTTTTGAATCTCCAGAAATGCCTCTCGTGTTAGTTGCCGCTTTGCTGAGATGTTATTATTATTGTCTTTCATTTCATGGTGATGGAAGAACTCCATACCTTTTCTCCAGCGGGCCTGGCGAATTATAGTTTCTTCTTTTTGTTGAGAAAATGGCGAATTATAGATAGAGACGCTGAGCATCGAAAATTAATGCTGTGATGGTTCATTAGGCCCAATGACGAGGGTCCAGTCCATTGAGCTTGAGGATCAATTTCAGCCCAATAAACGGGCACCGTCTCGGCCTTCAGCTCGCATTGCATCGTTCTTGGGCTCTCTCGCTGTACCAGGCCGAGAGTACGTACAGAACTGGTGGGTACAAATGGACCGACCATGCCAAGATTGAAATAATAATGGTTCTTTCCTATTTGTCCACAGATCGAGTTTTTTTCTTTCTTATTTGACATTTCCATCAGTTCTGCGAGTAGCCTACCAGTAATTGTGAGCGTATAGGAAAAGACTGAAATGCCCTCATCTGTGGAAATCAGAAGAAGTCGACTTATGGGAATCAGGGCGTCTTCTTTCTCTTTTGGTCATAGGCGTTTCTTCCCCGTAACCCTAAACCCTAAATCGAAGCGATGGAAGGGGGCGGGCGGGCAGCGTGGCCACAGAGGCGCCACCCCCCCCCGGCTTATGAGGCGGGAGGCAAGGCCATGAAGCGGCCGCACACCGCCCATGACGGCCGGCGACGTGGCGGGGGATTGTCCACACCGCCCACGACGAGACCCGGCCACGGAGCCACCGCCGCGCGGCCACGACGACGGGTGACACAGCCACAGGGGTTATCCGCGTGGCTACGGCGTTGGGTGTGCTGCCTCAAAGCAAGGCAGCACGGCCAGCATGGCCAATACGTGCTCGAGCAGGGCCGATGTGCCCAGGATTCTGCAGTAACTCACGGAAGGCACCGCAAGAACTCATAGACCTATTTTATTGTTGTCGTTCATGTAGATTTTGTTTTTAGAATCTTGTCATTCATGTACCTAAAGCAATTTTGAAATGAAATGTAATTAAATTTTATAAAACAAACTGAATACAGTTATAAGTAGTTATTTAAGATGATCTTTTTTCTCTATTAATTAACACAAGCAAAAAGTGAAACATTACAGTTTGAGATAAAAACATTCGTAAAAGATAGATGGAATGTCAGCATTGGTAAAAAACCTCCAATGGTAAAACAAACTTTTCACATAGAACTTAACTCTGTTAGCAACCCAGACTTACGGAAATGTCAAATAAGAAAGGAAAACTCAGAGTTGAGGACTATAGGAAAGATTGTCAGTTTCAGTGCCAAATAGAAAAGAAGCATTATTTTCAAGGCCAACTAGGAAATTTTCTCCGAATGAAAAGGTCTGTTAAGTTGTTTGGTGCTTTCTTGTGAGGTTAACTTGTAGTTTCCGTCCAAGCAAAGCCCAATCAGCCCACATCCCGTATCATGTCCCGAAGCATTGGTGGTGGTACCCAGCAAATTCAGCTAGTCATTGTGGAAATAATTTTTTACAGTAGATCGAAGAAACACGTATAGTATCTAGCCGCGCAATAGCGTGGAAAATTCAGCTAGTCAAATGGTTCCTTGATAATTATTGACCTTTGTTCAAGTCTCTGCAAGAACATCAAATGAGTTGTGAATAAAAGAACATCAAATCAGAACGACGTATACCTGCATGCCACATACAACATTGACTTCGACTCTGACCAATCGTGGTTCCGAAAGTATAACTGCTGGTAGGCAGCGGCATCTTGTTTAGAAGCAGAATGCTGCTCCCTTAACTTCGTGAAATTTAAACTACTTTAACGGATACAGATACCATAGTTGCATTCTTTTATAGACACAAGGAGTAGCTCATTATCTGTGCCCACCAATACCAAAGGAGTTTATCGCTCTGTATCCCCTTGGTCACCGGTCAGTCGGTCGTCTTACGTGTGACTGAAGAATTTTGGGGGTGGGTTACAAGTACTAATCAGGTACAGTACGTACTTAAGTGGGACGACTTAGACGAATGTTGCCTCATGCCAATGGAAAAGCTTGGTAATTCTTGCAAGTCATGTTGTTCCATCACTTTTGGTCCTGGATTTATACTCCCATCACAATCGCATACCCTTGTTGACACGACTATGGTGTCAACCTTTCACTCGTTCGAGCGTCACCATGATAGCCCTCGTACTGCATCATGCCCACACACACGGACAGGTGGGACCTACGAAAATAATTAGCAAGTCAATAGTCGAGTCAAGCCAAGGAGGCAAGGACGGTTTTACCAAACCGCAGTGACGCAGTATAGAATAGTAGCTTCCCCGTTGCCCGTTGTGCTCAGTGCCATCTCGATCTCAGGAAGGGGAGAAAGACAAGAACGCGCTTCGAACACGACGACGATGGCGTCGCCGAGCTCTGTTCTTTGTTTCTCCGTGCTGTTTCTCCTGGTGGTTTCATCATGCTCGGCCGACGACGTCGACTTCATCTACCAAGGTTTCCAGCACGCGAACCTGACGCTGGACGGCTCCGCGTCAGTGCTGCACGGGGGCGCGCTCCAGCTCACCAACGACAGCAACCGCCTCGTCGGCCACGCGTTCTACGGCTCTCCCGTGCGCTTCTTCCTCGACGAGCCCGACGGTGGCGGGAGGCCGCCACCAACGTCGTTCAGCACGGCCTTCGTCCTCGACATCGTCACCATCGGGAGCGGCGGCGGCCACGGCCTGGCCTTCGTGGTGGCCCCGTCCACCGTGCTTCCCGGAGCGTCCCCCGAGGTCTACCTCGGCGTCCTCGGCCCGGCCACCATCGGCAACCCCGCCAACCATGTCTTCGCCGTGGAGTTCGACACCGTGCTGGACATGGAGATGAAGGACATCAACGGCAACCACGTCGGCCTCGACGTCAACAGCCTCGTTTCCAACGTGTCGGAGCCTGTCGGGTACTACATCGACGACGATGCCGATGCCGGCGGAAACACCAAGGCGGTGCCCGTGAAGCTGGAGAGCGCGCAGCCAATCCAGGCGTGGATCGACTACGACGGCGACAGGGGCGTCCTCAACGTCACCGTCGCCCCGGTGTCCGTGGCAGACCGACCTCGCCGGCCGCTGATTTCAACAAAACTCGACCTGCGGCAGGTCTTCAGGGAGGAGATGTACGTCGGCTTCTCCTCGGCGACCGGGAAGCTGGCGAGCTCGCACTACATCTTGGCGTGGAGCTTCCGGACCAACGGGCTGGCGCAATCCATCGACCTCCGGCGGCTGCCCAAAGTTCCGAGGACGGGCACAGCGCTTTCCAAGCTCGTCATCATCAAGTTCGCCGCCGTGGCATGTGCGGGGACACTCACTCTGATCGCCGCGGCCATGGCCGTCGTGCTCTGGCTTCGGAAGAGGGCAAAGCTCGCTGACACGCTGGAGGACTGGGAGCTGGAGCTCCCTCACAGGTTCCCGTACAAGGACCTCTACAGGGCCACCAAGGGGTTCAAGGCAAGCGAGCTCCTTGGCGCGGGCGGTTTTGGCCAGGTGTACAAAGGAGCGCTCCGGCAGCGCGCCGGCGGCGGCGAGGTGGCCATCAAGCGGATCTCCGCCGGCACGAGGCAAGGGATGAAGGAGTTCGTCGCCGAGATCGCGAGCCTCGGGCGCATGCGCCACCGCAACCTGGTGGAGCTGCGCGGGTGGTGCAAGCACGGCCAGGACCTCTTCCTCGTCTACGAGTTCATGCCCAACGGCAGCCTCGACGCGCACCTGTTCGGCAAGGCGCCGGAGCCGGCGCCGCCGCTGCCGTGGGCGCAGCGGTTCGCCGTCCTCGGGGCGTCGCCCGCGGCCTGCTGTACCTGCACGAGGAGTGGGAGCACGTGGTGGTGCACCGCGACGTCAAGGCCAACAACGTGCTGCTCGGCGCCGACATGGGTGCGCGGCTCGGCGACTTCGGCCTCGCGCGCCTCTACGAGCACGGCGCCAACCCGGCGACGACGCGCGTGGCGGGCACCCTCGGGTACATGGCCCCCGAGCTCACGGTCACCAGCCGTGCCACGACGGCCGCCGACGTCTTCTCCTTCGGCGCCCTGCTGCTCGAGGTCGCGTGCGGGCGCCGGCCGGTGGAGCCGCCGAGTGATTCGACGGACGACTCGGACGTGATCCTGGTGAGGTGGGTCCGCGACTGCGCGCTCGACGGCGACCTGCTGCGAGCTGTGGACCCGAGGCTGGAGGGGTGCTACGACGAAGGGGAGGCGAAGCTGGTGCTGTGGCTTGGCCTCATGTGCAGCCAGGCTCGCCCGGAGGCGAGGCCCAGCATGCGGCAGGTTTGCCGGTACCTGAGCGGCGAGGAGGAATTGCGGGAGGATGCGGAGCTCGTTTTCACCGGCGCCGACTCGGTCGAGTTCATCGGGTCGTCGCTCTCCATAACGTGGTCCTCCTCCGGCGGTACCATGTCGGCCGGCTCTCTGCATGGTGGTCGGTGAACTACGTATATATTCATTATAAAATAATACGGATAGAGTAACTCTAAAATATATATATCGTATAGAAAAGCTGTAAAGGTGCACACGTATCGTGGTGTTTTTTTTTTTTTTTGTAATTAAGATAATAGTTAGGCAAGGTGTGACTGTCGTGTTTATGTTACACGACAAGGTTTGGCTCTAACGCTCTGCTCCATTGGTGAAGGTGTACAGTGATCTGGGATCAGAACTGCCTACACTCATACATGGAACTATCAACAGTTATTGAAGAGTACATCAACAGTTTCCGCTAGAAGGGAACTGATATTGAATGTGTAGTATTATTCACAGTTTTATGTGACAATGAGCTGATACTGAATGAAGCTGACTCCTCTATGGCATCGGATAACTTTGATCTGTGTTGGCCACTTACCCTTCAACATCCGTGAAATAGAATAATTTGCCACGGCAGCATGAAAAAGAATAAGGTGATACAGAAGTGGATTCATCTGAGCCACCACTTCAGCATGAAGCAAAATGTGAAACGCGAGATGGTACGGTCAGGGCAAAAGGAAGAGAGATTACAGCATCTGAACCATGACTTCAGCAAGTAAAAACTGAAGCGTGCCATATGTGCTACAGTCATCATGGCAAAAGAAAAGGAAGAGAGATAACAGTAACCAAAAAAAAAAAAGAAACCTCCATGTTAATGCAAAGGGAGTGATATTTAGGCTTACGCTCACGGCTCAGTGCTTCATGAAGAGAGGTTTCAGCTTTCTCAACACCCTATACTATCATAATCACTTGAAGACCAATTTTCTTAGCTAAAGCAAACTGCATACCGAGTAAATTGCAAATCGAGCGTGCAGTACAATGCTACAGGCTAAATAGATCGGCTACAGAAAATCACTAGTTCTCACTACAGAATAAACTTCTAAAACAATCTCCTGCAAAGTAGGCATTTCGTCGGGACATTAGGATTTTTGAATTTGACGATGGTCCCAGAATAGCATGTAAAACACTAAAACTAGCAGTCAGAAGTAGTATTTTGTTACAAAAAGGTAGTTAAGAGCACGCTGAACTGCTACTACAATGGAGTAAGACCGTGATTCTCTTGTGACTGCTTAACAAAAACAACAGAACAGATAATAAGTTAATAACACTGCACAAAATTCCATCTGTTAGTTCAAATCTAAGCAATATGGATGGCATAAGTTCAGTGAAAACTACACCAAGTTGCAAAACAGCACAATCCTCTGTGGGTCATTCTGAACAATTATTCTTTCAAACACTTAGACCATGATTTATTATTCATATTACATGATATAGACAAAGTACAAGGAATAGCTCTATCCGCTTTGACCTACAATCAGAAGAGCCTCCAGACCTAGTACTACTACTACAGTCTACAAGGTATGGATATTTGCATGGCTGGGTCTATGGTGGGCTGGGTCGCAGCCTTCACAATGGTGGCAGAAGTTATGGCCACTGGTACTGCTACAATGGTGGGCTGGGTCGCAGCCTGCACAATGGTGTTCATTTGGCTCCAACAATTTCTGTCCCCCTATAGTTCTGACTACTGAGTATACATAGAACTATCAATAGTTGTCAAAGAAAGAGTGCATCGACATTTTCCACCACTAGATAGGAACTGATACCGAATGAGTGTGCAGTATTCACAGTTTTTTGAGCTGCCTACTCTATGGTATTGGATAAGGTAACCACTTACCCTAAAACATGACATCGGGTATTATTGAACTGTAAGGTTGTATATATGGCTTATGCTCCCTCTGTGAAATAGACTAATTTTCCATGATGAAATCTCCATTTGGATTTAGTTATAACTTCAAGGCGTCACCGGAGTAGGTCTGTCTGAACTCTGAACCATGACTTCAGCAAGAAGGAAAAACAAAATCATAACATTAGGATCTAGTTATAACTTCAAGACGTTACCAGAGTAGGTCCGTCTGAACTCTGAACCATGACTTCAGCAAGAAGGAAAAACAGAACTGTAATAGATGTGCTATAGTCATGGCAGAAAAGAGGTTACAGCAACAATCAGAAAAGGAACCTCCAGAGTAATGTATAGAGTGGTGTGTTAGATCAGGTCAAAGGAAGAAGAGGCTTCAGCTTTCTCAACACACTATATTATCATAATCACTCAAAGGCCAATTCCGTCAACTAAAGCAGATTGCACAGGGAGTAAATCTAACGCTCAGTCTAAAGCTATGGACTATGGAAAGTCTCCACTATATTACCATATCACTCAAAGGTCAATTCCTCTAACTAAAGCGAACTGCATAGGGAGTATCTAATGCTCAGTCGAATGCTATGGACTAAATGGAAAGGTTCCACTACATTATCATAATCACTCAAAGACCAATTCCATTAACTAAAGCAAACTGCATAGGGAGTAAATCTAACGCCCATTCCAATGCTATGAACTAAATGGAAAGGCTCCAGCAAACAACTCCAGGAGATGGCTACAGAATTGGCTACTAAGATGATCCAGCAAAGCAAGAAAATGTCATTGGGCACACTAGGATTTTTTGTATTTGGCTATAATATCATGTACAACTAACAATCTGAGCTATTTCATTACAAAAAATATCTGGTACGTTTTGAGCTGGTGGATTTAGACCGTAATTACATTGTGACTCCTGAAAGCAGCAAAATAGATAGGGAACGTATCTAGTGCAAACTAACTTCCCGTGAAAACCCGTGCAAACCATGGTAAAAGGGTCGTCTAAATTCACCAAAAAATTCACACATGTAGATGATATGATGATACACAACCTTGCAAAATATCTTGTCGAAACTTCGATTTCGTTTGTGAGATATAAAAATAACAAATTTTTACCAAATCATCGGATGATTTCTGGCTTGAAATTTGTTATTTTTATATCTCACAAACGAAATCGAGTTTCGACAAGATATTTTGCAAGGTTGTGTATCATCATATCATCTACATGTATGATTTTTTTGGGTGAATTTAGACGATTTTTTTTACCATAGTTTCCATGGATTTTCACGGGATGTTAGTTTACACTAGATAATGTTCCCAGATAGATAATGATACTGCACATTAAATCCCATCTTTTAGTTCAAGTATTTGCAGTAATGAAAACTATACAAAAGAGAACACGAAGTTGCAAAACAGCACAATCCTGGGTGGGTCATTCCGAACGATTTTTTATTCAAACATTTAGACCATAATTTATTACTCATATTACATGATACAGATAAAGTACAAGGAATAGCTCTATCCACTTCGACCTACAATCAGAAGAGCCTCCAGACCTAGTACTACAAGGTATTAGGTATAGATCTTAGCGCCATATCATGTTCAACAACCATAGTTGAAAAAGATTCAGGAACATAATTCCTGGGATTTTCAAAAACAAAAAAACAGCTCGGAGGGTTAATTAAACATATAACCTTATATCTTACCATTGAGATTTTTCTGGAGAACATCCATCACCGAACCAAAATCAGCCTTCACACTGATCGGTGGATTAGCATATTGGCAAACCATGTCCTTGATGTTTTTATCATGGTAGTCAATCTTTGACTGCGTGAACTTCAGCCCATGAGCTGTGCTAACAACCACAGTGCGGTCATTAGGCCCAATTATACGCTGACCCCGGAGCTTAAACAACGCAGCAAGTGCAACCCCAGTATGTGGGCAAGCAAACATCCCAGTGCGGTCAGCAAGAGCCATCGCATCCATTAGCTCCTCCTCTGTAGCCTCCTCCACAATACCATCAGTAGCCTTCAGCGCGACCACCGCACGGTCAACAGATACAGGATCACCGATCTGTATCGCAGATGCGAATGTAGTTTCAGCAACTTGTGGCCGAAACTCAGTCCAGCCTGACTTGTAGTACCGGTACAACGGATTTGCATTTGCAGCCTGTGCACAGACAAGCCGCGGCACACGATCAACAAGTCCAAGAACGCGGCACATCTCAAACCCCTTGTAGAATGCATAGATATTCCCAAGATTGCCTCCTGGAACAATGACCCAATCCGGCACCTGCCAATTGAACTGCTGCAATATCTCGATGGCCGCAGTCTTCTGCCCTTCGAGGCGAAGCGAGTTGAGCGAATTGGCAAGGTAGATTGGCAGCTCTGCAGTGACCTCGCGAATGAGCCGCATGCATCCATCAAAATCAGTGTCTAGAGAGAGCACGGTGGCGCCGTTGGCGATTGGCTGGATGAGCTGCTGCAGCGAGATGCGGTCCGCTGGCAGGAATACGATGGCGGGGATTCCCGCGGCCGCGCAGTAGGCCGAGAGCGCGGCGGAGGTGTCTCCCGTGGACGCACAGCCGACACCGTTGATGGGGCGCGAGACCGGTGCTCGGCGAAGGCGGTTCACCTGACTGACGAGCACGGTCATGCCGAGGTCCTTGAAGGAACCCGTGTGGGAGATGCCACAGTGCTTGACCCAGAGGTCGTTCATCCCGCCGAGGTGCTCGCGGCCGAGGCGCTCCGCCCAGAAGAGGTTGGAGTTGCCCTCGAAGAGGGAGACGATGTGGTCGGAGTCGATCTCCGGGAGCACGAACTCCTTCTTGGACCAGACGCCCGAGCCGTAGGGCCAGGCGGTGCGGCCGACGCGGGAGTCGAAGAGGTCACGCCAGTAGGAGCCCGGGTAGCGCGCCAGCGCCTCCATGTCGTGGCGCACGTCGAGGAGGCCCCCGAGCTGGAGCGGTAGACGACCTCGTCCAGCGAGTAGCGCTCGTCGGGGTCGCCGCCGGGCGCCGGCGGGAAGGGCTCGTACCACGCCGAGAAGCCCTGCGCCGGGCCGCGGAGCCGCGCCGCCTCCTCGCGGATGTTCTCCTCCGCCGGGCGGCGGTGCCTCGTGGCCGCCGCCGTGTCGGAGGAGGCGCAGCGCGAGCGCGGCTGGCTCGGGGAGGCAGGCGGAGGTGGGAGCCGGAGCCGGGCCGGCGGCAGCGCCCCGCACGGTTGGCTGGCGGGAGTGGGGGTGGGTGAAGAGGAGGGAGAGGGAGGAGGCCGCGGTGGCGGTCGCCATGGTGCGGTGAGGCTTGGCGGCGGCGAGATTGGGGGGAGGGAGGGGGGGGCGATTAGGGGCGGACGCTGGTGACGTGGAGGAGGGTTTAGGCTTTTTGGAGAGGAGAAGTCGTGTCAGTCGGCCGATCTGGACTTTAATTGGCGGCAAATTATCGAGGGGCCCGATGCGTTCGCCGCAGCGGCTATGAGACGCTCTCCCTTACGAGCATCACAATTCACACGTCGTGTCACGCTGGCCGGAGGTTGAAGCTCTCGGGGCTCGACACTTCAAAGTCTCAAGGGTCAAAGCATCCTAACCACACAGATGAGCCGGCAACACGATACCAATTTTAGCGAGCAAATTGCGTTTTTTTCGCGTGCTTTCCAAGGAGCATAGCCTATCCTTCGGCCTTCGCATGTTGAGAACGTGGAGAATCGAGAGCGAGAGGACGGGCGCTACCCATGGATTTTGCATGGGCCCGCTGAACCATGAAGTGTGGTTCATTACCACCACAAATGGTCACATCAGAGGGTGTGACGAAGCATTCTAATCGGCTTCCTCTATCTGGATGGAAGAATAAATACTTATCGGCTTCATCTATCTGGATAGAAAAATACTGATCGGGTTCCTCCAAACGGGAAGGCCAGAGCAAGATGCTCTAAAAACGGTAAAAACGGAAAGGCTACCACCAACTGTTGCGAAACAAGCCAAAGCAAGATGCTAAGATGGAGGAATCATGGAGGTACCAATACTGCTGAACTCAGAGTAGACAATATACAAACATGGATAAAAAAGAGTAGACAATCATGTAGAAGCTGAAAGTATTGCATGCTACTGATGAAATCAAGCCAGAATATAATATAATACAGAAGAATTTATGGGGCGATTAATTCACAGTATTTAGGTTGCTCATATCATACAGTATGCTCCAAAGAACAATTCAGCTGTCAGAATTTTGATGCCGGGAAGATGGCCAAAGAGCAAATAATGCATCAGGTGAAGCTGACTGCAGTTCCTACCTAAATCTCTTTCGGCATGGGAATTAAATTCAATACAGCAGTTTATGGGCCAATCATCTATTTAGCATTTCAGATGACTGTGCAGTGTTCACGTAAGTTGCGCTCTTGTTGAATCCTTCAAGCACCATTATTCGCACTGCCTCCAAGCCCCTATGGAACGCGAAATCAAGCTGCACAAAGAGATCGCTCCTGTTACCTTTCCTTGTCTCCACATGGACAAAATAAAATACAACACCCAATTATGTGTTTGCTAAATTGGCTGAACCAAGATAACTGTAAGGTGCATATCATAGTGAAAACCTCTTCTTGCTCTTTCTTGTTAAAAGGCCGAAGAACAAAAGTTGCAGGATCCATCTTCCCGGGTGGTCGTCCAATGCCTGCAAAATACGAATGCAGAAATATTCATTTGTGGGAAACTGAAGAGAAAAGGAGTGAGAAGGGGCATACCAATTCTTAGGCGTGGAAAATTACGGCTTTGTTTCAAATGGTTGACGATGCTTCTCATTCTGCAAATGGTGGCCAAATGGTAAGTACAGAAAGTTCTGATGGAAGGTCACAAAGCCACTGCAATCACTATGTCAAATTTGCACATTGATATAGGACTTACACGAAATTATGAATAAAAAGAATGTGGACTTTTTCCTTCTAGAAAAAAGAGAGAGAGCAATAAACTACAAATGAAGTTGTTACCAAAGTTCTAAACTTCTAATGCTGCTCTGCTGCATTTTGTAACAGGTAGGCACATTAAAATCAAGTTTGTAAACATCAATGTCATCAAATATCTTCCTCTTGGATGAACTTGAGACTATGGAATAACTAATCGGTTCCAAAACTATGTGTTCATCAGAATTTAGTATTAGAAAGAACAATGAAATAACGACTGATAAGATATACAGGGAACAGATATCAGAAAGTAGATAACAAATGTACCCATTATGTCCACCATGCCCACCCTTTGGCAGCAGGCGCAGTTTTGCAAAGGGCAAATCCAGATCATCATACATCTGCAGAGAAGAAAAGAATGTGGACTAGTTACTAGTGATTTTGAAAAGTGACAATGACATTTAAGTGATCTGTTATGAAATGCAGCTAGTGAAGAGTAAACATTTACCACAACGACTTGATTAAGTGGTATTTTGAAATATGAAACCAGCTGCCCAACCTATACATAACTCAATGTGTGTAAAAAGGATAGAAAAAAGGAATAATACTACAATAGCATTCAATGTTTCATTGGAATCATTGTACTTACAGACTCACCACTTGCATTCATAAAGGTCTGTGGCTTGGCAAGCATAACAGGTGCATCACCGATGCGACCTGGATAATAATGAATCAGTTTTAATGAAGAATGCTTTTAAGCATACATGGAATTACAAAGAAGTAATAATGCATCTACTTTATGTTCAATATTAAGTAATAGACATGGCCATCCCTGCAGGAGTGCGGTCTGTGCGACACAGGGCCTCCATTTTCCAGGGGCCCCAAACTCCAAAGTTGCAGCCGATCAGACCTATTAATCTTATCAAATTTCTAGCAAGTAGCCAAGTACTATCACAAAGCCTAAACCCCAAGCAGAAGCATTGTTTCCAACCCCGCGGCACTAGTTCGACTTTCATCTTCGACTTTACCTCTCCCAATCTTGATCAGCATCTGGAGTCTCAGCATGGGTGATTGAGCTATAGTGTCAGTGTGAAGCTATGTCGCCGCCTGTTGTGAGGCCATGGACAGTGGATATCAGGAGTAGGACATGCTGTTGGCCTGGCACTGGTCCACTTTACTTGACCTGCTGAGCAAAAGGCAGCAAGAGCTGCGCTGAACTGCTGGTTGCATCTGCCTTCGGCAAGCTAACAACATAACTTTCTTTTCTTTTATTTTCTTCAATTGTACTCAATCTTTTGTATGAACTAGCAAACTAGCATTAGCTTGTTTGTTGTCTGATGTACAGTATACATAACACATATCCCTTAATACTATTTTTTTTATCTTACACATTCATGTGTAAGAACTCGAGAAGTCGAGTGTTTTAAGATCGAAACCATTTCTTCTGCAAATCAGTCTATACGTCGAATTACCAAAAGCGTAAAAAAACAGGGAACTTCATATTAGAGATAGGTCATGCAACCAAGAGTTAAATCTGTATATTTCTTGAACGTTCCAATGTAATACAGTATTTTATTATTCTACTTTGCTAAGTTGCTAGGGCATATTTTGGAATTTAGCACAAGGTCCCCATTTATGCCAGGACATCCCTGGTTATAAGAGTATTCAAAGGCCACATGTAGACTGCTGTAAAAATTCTTTCAGGTTGACACACATTTAATTCTGAAAGGTGAGAAAAGAATTGGAATACAGTTCATGTAAAGACAAATATTTTGGTGTGCTTGTTACCTTTTCCAACCATTGCCTTGAACTGCATACTGCTCAGAGATATACCCTCAGCTTCTGCTATAACATCGATCATCTCAAATCCAACCTGAGAATACTCAGATATGATCTCAAATTCTCAAATCTGCTCTCTGACTACGAATCATACATTTTAGTGTTTCTTTTTCAGCATTTTTATCTCATTCTGTAACAAGAAACCAAGTCGACAGATCAAGTTTCAAATTTGCATATACCCTTTGTTTACTTACATCCTTAATACCTACATTTCGATACCTTTCAGCCTTTGTCCTCGAAAGTTTTAAGACTCCAAAATTTTGGAGTTCCCAAAGTAGAAAACGGCAGCTTTCACAACGAACAGAGTAGGTAAGGCGCTTACGTTGTGGCGAGTTCCCTGGTACACCTTTCCGGGGTTACCCAGCCCGACGAAGAGCCACGGCTTCCGCGTGCCGCCGTCGCCTGTGCCCGCGGCTGATGAAGTGGCTGCCCGACAGGCGAAAGAGGACGCTGGGACGCATCTTGTCCTTGTGCGCGGGTACGAGAAAAGAGGAGTGGGAAGGCGGGACGCCGAGGCGCCAGAGAGCAGCCGCATCGCCGTCGCTGCCGCCGCCGCCGCCGCAGCAGCGCCGCTAGTAGGAGATTTTACTAGCTGCGGCTGAGCCCCACGGATTTGCGGGGGGATGGGCTGGGAATGTCACATTGGGCTTCATCGCTTAGGGCTTTAGGCCAGGTTGGGCCGACAGACAGATATCATATTAGTGTTATTAATTATTTTGAATTTAGCAAAAATAGTATGTAGGTTTTAAAAACATTGCAAAAAGGCTGTGCATATAATAGACATTATAAAATATCCAAATGTTTTTAATAAAAACATAATAATCAATAAAGTTTTACTATTAAATTTTATCTTTAAAATAAATTCTTATCAGCTGATATGTATTTTTGCTAAATTTAGAATAAACTTGATTTTGAGGTCTCCATAGAATTTGGTCATTGGTAGTAATTGGTGCCTCAGGTTCTTTTTTTTAGCAAGGCGCCTCAAAGGTTCAAACTCAAGTCGTTGCACCAGATATCATTCTTTTTTTTTTATCAAATTCTTTACCTTACCAACTGTTCCATATGTAGGCTGCAGAAATGGATTTGTAGAGGTAGTTGGTAATTTGGCATGGCTCTAAAAATATATGCAACAGGGTAAAATTCATGCTTTTTATATCAAATTAGATGGAAATAAACTTTATCAAAGTTGAAGAGATCTACAACTGAGTAATTGATTACTTTAATTTTTTAAATTATTTTAAGATTATTTAAGACTAGGATTTTTAAAGTTTTTATTATAATTTGAAATTCAATATATATGGAGAGGGATCTAAACTGAAGGTGTAATACTCGTCTATTCAAAGGGATATGAAACTCTGTAATTGACTAACCTTTTTATTTAAAACCACCTAGTAGCAGGAAATTATGTTTTAAGTTTTTAGATTTTGAAATTCTTTTTTACAAAAAATCAAAGCACCGCATATGAATACTCGAAGAGATATAAAACTTTATAGTTGATGATCTTTTTATTTAAAATTATTCATGGCATTGAAACATGTTACGGCAATACTACTGCTATTGTTTCATCGGGTCGTCCCGGAGGTCTGCAGCGGCCCGCCAGAAGCAGGCAGAAGCTTACGCGAGTCATCAGGTCTTGACCGTTCCACGCGTTGCCGGTTTGCGTATGGAATTTCCCGTGCAAATGACAATTAGTCAGTCAGTTCCCATGTACGCTTTCTCTGATCTCTGTACTCCCATCCCTCTCAAGTAGTTACTTGCGTTGCTTTCAGGCTGAACCTTCAATCTCCAATGTTCGAACCCGTCAAATGGTTCTTACTCTATCTTGTTTGTATCGTCGGTCCATGTTCAGGTCAAGTACACTGTACACGATGACTTGAGTCATGCGTGCGTGTGGTTTGGAGTAGTGGCCACTTGGGCCTGACGCTCCCGGTTTCAGTCCCATTGCTTTCACCCCGGCGAGTACGCTTGGAGCTCTCTCTCAGTCCAGTAGCTTTCCTTCGGGCTACGCGCTCCGCCAAGTTCGATTGATTCCTGGCTCCAACAGTCAAGTCTTCGTGAGTCGAGTCTTATCACTTCAATCCTCTTGATTTCTCATCGCCGGACGACGACTAACCTTTGATTTCAGCAAATTCGTTCATACTGCTTTCTTTTTCCTCTTTGGAAAGACCAGATACTCCCAGCGCAGACTACGACCTTCACTGACTCACGAGCATGGCGCGGCAGTGCAGTTCGTCCATCCAGAGGCATCAGGTGATTGTATTCATGTTCATGCAGGTCCTCCCATGAAATTCTGCAGTTCAGACTTCATCATCATCAGACTACAAAAACACTAGTTGAGTTACGATGTTATATAACTTCTATAAGTACGTGCCATGCACAGGCTTCCGTTCCATGCATTGCCAGTTTGCCACCAGGCCAGCACACCACCATTGGCTTGTCTGTTCCAACCCCAGTTTTCTCGTTTCTCCGGTCTCCACCATGGCTCTCAGTCTCCTCCATCTCGCCTTGCTAACAATGGCCTCATCACTGCTCACTCCGGCACCACCCGCGTTTGCCTCGGCATCCAACGCCACAGCCGCCGCCACCGACCTTTCAGCCCTCCTCGCCTTCAAGGACAGGCTTTCCGACCCTGGTGGCGTCCTCAGCGGCAACTGGACAGCCGGCACGCCCTACTGCGGCTGGGTCGGCGTCTCCTGCGGCCACCGCCACAGGCTGCGTGTCACGGCTCTGGAGCTCCCCGGCGTGCAGCTGGTCGGTTCCCTGGCTCCCGAGCTCGGCAACCTGTCTTTCCTCTCCAGCCTCAACCTCAGCGACACCCAGCTCACAGGGCACATTCCAGCCAGTCTCGGGAAGCTGCCACGCCTCCTTTCCCTTGATCTCTCCAGCAATTATCTCTCGGGCACCGTCCCAGCCTCGTTCGGCAACCTCACCGCGCTTGAGATCCTCAATCTCGACTCCAATAACCTCACCGGTGAAATCCCACACGAGCTGCGCAATCTGCAGAGCGTTGGGTTTCTAATTCTCAGCAGGAATGGTTTGAGCGGGCTGATGACCCAGAGCTTGTTCAATGGAACGTCTCAGTCTCAGCTAAGCTTCTTCAGCCTTGCATACAACAGCCTGACGGGGAACATTCCTAGCACCATTGGTTCTCTGCCAAACCTTCAGTTCCTCGAGCTGTCTGGGAACCAGCTTTCGGGGCAGATCCCCTCCTCATTGTTCAACATGTCCAACCTGCTAGGGCTGTACCTCTCCCAGAACGATCTCTCGGGACCGGTGCCAGACAACCAGAGCTTCAACCTCCCCATGTTGGAACGCGCGTATCTCAACAAAAACGAGCTCACCGGCATGGTGCCACCGGGCTTTGGGGCGTGCAAGTACCTGCAGCAGTTCGTTCTGGCATACAACCGCTTCACCGGTGGAATACCACTGTGGTTGTCAGCCTTGCCGGAGTTGACTTGCATCTCCCTAGGTGGTAACGACCTTTCCGGCGAGATCCCCGCCGTCTTGAGCAACGTTACCAGTCTCACCGTAGTAGACTTCACCACGAGTAGGCTGCATGGGAAGATCCCGCCGGAGCTGGGCCAGTTGGCGCAGCTGCAGTGGCTGAACCTCGAAATGAACAACTTGACAGGTACCATTCCGGCCTCCATCAAGAACATGTCTATGATCTCCATCCTTGACATATCCTACAACTCCCTGACTGGACCTGTGCCCCGAAAAATATTTGGGGAATCTCTTACCGAGCTCTACATCGACGAGAACAAGCTCAGTGGAGACGTCGGTTTCATGGCAGACTTGTCAGGTTGCAAGAGCCTCAAATACATCGTCATGAGCAATAATTACTTCACCGGTAGCTTCCCTAACTCTCTGATGACCAACCTCTCTTCCCTTGAGATCTTTCGAGCATTTGAGAACCAAATCACCGGACACATCCCTGATATGCCAGCAAATCAGAGCAGCATCTCGTTCCTTGATCTTCGTGACAACCAATTAAGCGGGGAAATTCCACAATCAATCATGGAAATGAAGAATCTCAGAGGTCTTGACCTATCCAGCAATAAGTTGTCTGGGATTATCCCCGCACACATTGGCAAATTGACAAAGCTGTTTGGCTTGAGCCTGGCCAACAACAAACTCCATGGCCCTATACCAGATAGCATTGGAAACCTGAGCCAGCTACAGGTATTAGGATTATCAAATAACCAGTTCACTTCAGCAATACCCGTGGGGCTATGGGGTCTTGAGAATATTGTGAAACTTGATTTGTCTAGCAATGCCTTGAGCGGCTCTTTCTCGGAAGGTATTGAAAACCTGAAAGCGATAACTTTTATGGACCTTTCTTCCAACCAACTCCATGGCAAAATACCACTTTTACTGGGAGTGCTCAATACACTGACCTACCTAAATTTGTCAAAGAACATGCTCCAAGATCAGGTACCAAATGCAATTGGCAAAAAGCTAAGTAGCATGAAAACATTGGATCTTTCGTACAACTCCCTGTCCGGTACAATTCCAAAGTCCTTCGCCAATCTCAGCTACCTCACAAGCCTGAATCTCTCTTTCAATAAACTGTATGGACAAATTCCGGAGGGCGGTGTGTTCTCAAACATCACACTGCAATCATTGGAAGGAAACACTGCACTATGTGGCCTGCCACGCCTTGGGTTCCCACGCTGCCCAAATGATGAGTCCAACCATCGCCACCGGTTTGGTGTCCTGAAACTTATACTTCCAAGTGTTGCAGCAGCCACTGTAATAGGAGCTTGCTTGTTCATCCTGATCAGAACTCATGTCAACAAGAGGTCCAAGAAGCTGCTGGTTGCTACCGAGGAGGCAAACAACTACAGGACAGTCTCCTACTTTGAGCTTGCTCGTGCCACAAATAACTTTGACAATGATAACCTGCTAGGAACTGGAAGCTTTGGCAAAGTATTCAGAGGCATGCTGGATGACGGGCAAATCGTCGCAATAAAAGTCCTGAACATGGAACTGGAAAGAGCCACTATGAGCTTTGATGTTGAGTGTCGTGCACTTCATATGGCTCGACACGAAAATCTGGTTAGAATACTCACCACCTGCTCCAATCTGGACTTCAAGGCACTAGTGCTCCCATACATGCCAAATGGGAGCCTAGATGAATGGTTGTTCTCTAGTAACCGTCGTGGGCTAGGATTGTCCCAAAGGATGAGCATCATGTCAGATGTGGCTCTGGCACTGGCTTACCTTCATCATGAGCATTTCGAGGCAGTCCTACATTGTGACCTCAAGCCAAGCAATGTGTTGCTCGATCAAGATATGATGGCTTGCGTAGCCGACTTCGGCATTGCAAGGTTGCTGCTGGGCGATGATACTTCCATAGTTTCGAGGAACATGCATGGAACAATTGGTTATATGGCACCAGGTATGTAGTAGGAGTAACTATCTGCAACTTAACAGTAACTCATACTACCTCATCACTTGTGCTGCATGTCACTAACAATGTCTCTGTTTGTTTACTTTGTTGTGGACTGGAATAACAGAGTATGCTTCAACTGGTAAAGCATCAAGGAAGAGCGACGTTTTCAGCTATGGGATAATGCTTCTCGAAGTCGTCACTGGGAAGAAGCCCACCGACACCATGTTCAGCGAAGAGCTAAGCCTGAGAGAGTGGGTCAGCCAAGCTATTCCATCAAAACTTGCTCATGTCGTGGACCATACCATCCTTCTAGACGAGGAGGCAACAAGCAGTGGAGATGTCCAACGTGCCGACTGGTCTTGCGAAGGATCTCCCAGCGGGTGGAGCTGCCTAGCGCAGATATTGGACTTGGGTTTAAAGTGCTCGTGTGATTTGCCTGAGGAGAGGGTGTCGATGAAGGATGTGGCTGCCAAGCTAGCACAGATCAAACAGAGTTTACTATCCTCCAGATAATTTGGTTTGAAACTGAAGTCTGAAGGCAGCGATGTACACATTTCAATTGGAGAAGGCAACTGCAAAATTTTGGATATGATTAACATCACAACTTCAACACACATGTAAAGAAAAATATTTTGGTGTGCTTGTTACCTTTTCCAACCATTGTTGAACTGCATACTGCTCAGAGATATACCCTCAGCTTCTGCTATAACATCGATCATCTCGAATCCGACCTGAGAATAATTAGATATGATCTCAAATTCTCAACTCCGTATAAACATTGTGCATTGGAGTTTCTATTTTCTAATTATACCAGTACACAATAAAGTCCTCTGCACACAAGAGAAAATCTGCTCTCTGACTACGAATCATACATTTTAGTGTTTCCTTTTTAGCGTTTCTATCTCATTCTGTAACAAGAAACCAAGTCTACAAATCAAGTTTCTAATTTGCATTTACCCTTTGTTTACATCCTTTAATACCTAGTGCATTTCGATACCTTTCAACCTTTGTATATTCAGAAGTTTAGGACTCCAAAATTTTGGAGTTCCCACCGTGGAAAACGGCAGGTTTCACGATGAACAGGGTAGGTAAGGCGCTTACCTTGTGGTGAGTTCCCTGGACCCTGGTACACCTTTCCGGGGTTACCCAGCCCGACGAAGAGCCACGGCTTCCGCGCGCCGCGTCGCCTGTGCCCGTGGCTGATGAAGAGGCTGCCTGACTGGCGAAGGAGGACGCTGTAACGCATCTTGTCCTTGTGCGGGGGGTGTGAGAAAAGAGGAGATGGAAGGCGGGACGGCGAGGCGCTAGAGAGCAGCCGCATCGCCGTCGCTGCGGCCGCCGCAGCGCCGCTGGTAGGAGATTTAGCCTTTTCTTTTCCTTTTTAGCAGAGAAGGAGTTTTTTTTTTTTTTTTTTTTTTTTTTTTTTGGGAAACAGGAGGCGAAGGAGATTGGGTCCTTTGGCTTTGGCAGGTGTGGGACGGGCTGGGAGTGCCACACTGGGCTTTATAGCTTAGGACTTTGAGCCAGGTTGGGCTGACAGCCCAGCTATCAAACTATTGTAATAAAAATTAATTAATTTTTAATTTTTGCTCATAAAAATAATTTTGAATTTAGCATAAATATATGCAGGTTTTGAAAACATTGCAAACAAGGTTGTACATCTAGACATATAAAATATATCCAAACCGTTTTTATAAAAACATAATGACCTATAAAGTTTTTCTATTAAATTTTATGTTCGTATGGACTTACCTGAAAAAACAAGGTCCATAGTATATATGGAATATATATTTCCATGCATACCCCTGAGGGTTGGAAGCACCTTCTCGCCCTTTCAGCAAGTGAGAGGGTTCTTTTCTTAAAAAAAACTTCTCAATTTATATGTATTTTTGCTAAATTTAGAATAAACATGATTTTAAGGTGTCAATAGAATTTGGTCATTGGTGCCTCAAACACTCATACTCAGGGCGTTGGACTAGATATCATTCTTCTTTGATCAAATTGTCTACCTTACCAACTGTTACATATGTAACACCTCCGGTGTTACGTTAGTCTAAACTTGCCATGTCATCATCATCATTGCATAAGCATTCATGATTAGAAAACCCTAATTCAAACAACTAAAATAAGTTTACAATTCTAAGGTGTTGTTTGAGCCCTTTATATCACATGTGTATGTGTTGATCATTTAAAGTTCCCTCACATGTTTATTTTTATTTATAAAAGCAACCAATTAAAAACAACCTTGGTGTTTGCAAGTGTTTGACTAACCCTAACTCACACATCAAACATGTTTTACAAGTCAAACAAGGTGCAAGAAAGAACCAAATTTGAATTTGGAATTCAAATCCCAAACCCTAGCTCAAGTGGTTAAGTGTTGGAATTTGAATTTCACTTTCAATTTTGATGAGCTAATCATAATCAATTTTCTAAATAAAGTTGCTAACCAATGGCACTATTTCAAAGTATGAACTTTGTACTTTGAAAGTGTACAATTGGTTGGGTTTGAAAAGTGCCACATCATCATTAATTAATTGCCCAAAGATTCAATTTGAAAATTCTTTCAAAAAGGGTGAATTTCAAAGTGTTTTTTTGCCCCCTTTTCAATTTCACCTCAAAATATTCAAAATTTGGGAAAACTCCAAAAATACAGTTTGTGCATCTCTTTGAGCTCTACAACTTTGGTATATAAAGTTTTTCAAGTTTTTGAATAAAATTTGAAGTAATTTTAAAAGTTATTTGAATTGAAAAGTGTTCCCTTTTGAGTTTTAAACTCTAATTCAAAAATTATTTGTTTTCATGAAAAGCTTCCTAAATGAAAGTTGTAGATATTGAAAAATAGAACAACTTTTATTTTTAGAGATTTTCATTTTTTATTCAAAATTTGAAAGTAATTTTGAAATCTTTAAGGTTAGGGTTTAATTAATCTCCAATTAGCAAGTTAATTAGTGGCTTTCAACGACTGTAAAAATGGTTAATAAATTAGTAATCACCCTTAATCACTATTAGTGTTGCTTGATTTTGGGATTGAGTGATGACCCTAGGTCATTAACCCTAATGACCTTCGGCATTTCATGTTGATTGCGTATCGTTAGTCCGTTAAATCGTCGACGCTAGTTATACCTTCTTAGTGCGAGGTTGTCGTGAAGGAAAGTTGTACTCAAGATAGGTTAACAATCGTTGCATCATTATCGCATGCTCTTTTATTCACTGCATCGTAATCATGCATTTCAATCGTGTAGTTGTGCCGTCCGAGGAAGGAGTTGATCCAACTCCTATCTCTGAAGAAGGTGTTCAGTGCGAGGAGGTTGGTCCAGATCCCGGCAGTGCCATCCCCGAACTCCACTTCTCCGAGCCCCAAGGCAAGCCCCAGATGCATTCAAACCCTGCCTTGAATTTCGAAAGTCTTTATGATTTTATATGAATGATATGATGCATTACGTGTAGGAGTTATGTGATATCCTAATTGATGCATTACCATACCTTGCGATACTACCCTGAATACCTGTTTTGTTTTTAAAAATGTTAGTGCCTGCTTAGTCTTGCTGTTAGTGTAGGTTTTTACGAAATGTTTTAAAAGTTGAGAACAATATCATCTCTGAGGAAGTATTCAAAACTTGATGTTGCTTGTCGCATATCCTTCACCTTGGCCGGGTCGGGGGTACGCACAAGAACATGATGAGTAACTCGAGACGTCGGTGGAGTGACTTGCATCAGGATGGGCTAGTGCCCTGGTGTAGTGTCGTCCACTTGTGTCGGTTAAGGACCGTTCGTTGTGGTGATCCTGTGGTCAAGATGGTTATTGGATAGTACTAGTCGCATGCTAATGGCGGTAAGCTCCCTTGTATGATCCATACGAGAACGGATAACCGGGATGGGATGTAGCGTGTACCCACACTACGAGCGCGCACCGCCGACGGCCGACCGACGGCGTAGGGAGAGGGTGTACTTGTGCTCTCGTGGCTAGGACCCGTTCTGGTGTGGAGAAGTACGAGCGTGAGTTGATGTATGTGAGATGTTCGGTCCTGCATACGTCGTGTGGCTAGGAAGCCCCAGCTGGGTATATAAAGCGATTCGAATCGTCGTTGCTCCACGATATGGGAGACTTGACCAAGCGTCAGCATCGTAGTAATGATGAAAGTTGTTGAGACTGGAAAGTTTTGAAATCGTTACATGGTTGACAAGTGAATACTATAGTTAAAGTTGGTTTTTGAAATGCTTTCGGCAAATGTGTCTTTGATTCTTGCTAAAGCCTCACCTTGATTCCTATTAGCCAGCATTCCTGAGTTTTCTCCCCAATTTTTTGGTCGGGTAAGTCTTGCGGAGTACTTTTTATACTCAGGGTTTGTTCAACCCCTGTTGCAGGTGAACCGCATGGGCAAGAGTGCTACGGCCCTTGTTGCATGACGGTTATCGAAGAAGTGACTGATGAGGAGTGAATTAAGTGGCCTCTGGGCAGGGCACTTTTGTTGAGTGGTTTGTAATAAAGTTATATAATGATACTTCCGCTGGTTTGTAATAATTACACTCTGGTTTGTATAAGTTTTGCAAAAGGTTTGTAAATTAAGTTATTGTAAGTCTTCCGCTACTCTGGTATTTGTGTATGAAAACTGTTGTAATACTGTGATGTCTCTGTAAGTATCGATCCTGGAGTAATCGTGGTTTATCGGGGATCCACCCGACGGAACGTTTTAAGTTATGTGGTGTACAAGCATAGCCGACGGAGGTCTTAGGGACAATGTCAGGTGTTTGTGGGCCATATAATTTAGAAGGTTCTGCCACAACATATCTGGTCTACAAATTTCCGTCTCTAAAATTGGATTTACAGAGAGACGGATGGCAATTTTTGGTCTACCTCTAAAATGTATTATATGCAGTAAATATCATAATTTTTTCAAATCAAAACTCGATGAAAATAAAAATTTATAACAAAGTTGTAGTTTGAAGAGATCTATATCGTTACAGTTGATGATTTTTATTTAAAATTATTTAAGGCTTTTTAAGTTTTCATAATTTGAATTTCAATATATATGGAGGAAGGATCTAAACTAGAGGTGTAGTACTAGAAGGGATCAGAAACTTTGTAGTTGACTATTTTTTTATTTGAAATCAATTAGTTACAAGAAATTATGTTTTAATATTTTGAGATTATTTTTTTAGAAAAAACAAATTACCACGGATGAAGAAAGAAATAAAACCAAAGTTGTAGTACTAGAGACATGAAACTTTTAGAATCATTTATGACATACAAACCTATTTTAAAATTAATATTTTTGAATTTTTAGATAACCTCGGATGAAGAAATGATCTCACCAGAGTTGTACTCCCTCGTTAGGCGATGAATAGGTCTCATGCCATGGCAAGGTATCGTATCAGTAAATGCCTCCATGCTTTCGTTGTTGCCGTAGTAAGCTTGCATGATTCCCTAATAAAAAGATTTATCCTATCTTAGGATGCAAGTGGGTCATTTTTGGGTCAACCAGTAGTTTGGACCTCCCTCCCTCCTTCCGAGCAGCGCCACCGTGTAGCCAGCAGCCGCGCTGGTGCGGAGAGCTTGCGGCAGCCGGGACAAGGGCGCACCAACACGCAGACCGCTCCTGCACCCTGCCATCCTTGATTCTAAAGTTCTACTGGCGGAGGCATAGACAGCTCCAGACCGGAAGCAGAGAAGAAGCCCATAAGTCGATCATAATGTTGATGTCAGCTTGACTGCATGGTCCTTGCACCTGAATAGCGGAATGGGAACAAGACAATGGGTCGAAAGTCTAAATAAATAAAAATTTCTTCGTTTGAATTGGGGCTCGGGCGACGACAAGACAGGGAGCTCCCGCGCGACCAGTGTTGCGGCCGCCGGCTGCCTCCACCTCCCGCGCCGCATCTACAACTGCCGCATCCTCCTGAAGCTCCCGCGCGACCGCGCTGCGTCTACAGCCGGCGCCGCCTCCTGCAGCTCCCGCGCGGCCGCGCCGCATCTACAGCACCCCCCGCCTCTGCATCGATTTTCACGGGCCGAGGACGATTTCACTCAGTTCTGGGGCAGGGATTATAATTTGGATTCTGAAACCAGCGAGCAGAGGATGGATACAGGAGCAGCGGCGGCGATGGAAGACATGCGGCGGTGGTCGCCGACGCCGTCGTGGGCTAGAGTGGGTTACCCACCTTACCCACACGTTATAACACCATTTGGTACCAAAATATATTAGGTCAGCCCAATGGGTATCAACACTATTTTTAACAGTTTGGGTATTGGGTCAGTGGGTCGACCCACAAATTTCTGCATCCTGAATCCTATCCCGTCAAATTTTGTCACACATGCATGAAGTACTAAATATAGACTAAAAAATAAATATTTAGACAGTTGTGTCTATTTTACGAGACGATTTTTTTAAACCTAATTAGTCCATAATTTGACAATGTGGTGCTCCAGTAAACATTTACTAATAATAGATTATTATACTTAATTTTTGTCTCATCGTATACTAATTAGTTCTGTAATTAGTTTTTTATTAGTATCCGAATACCCCCCAAAACTTTTGCCACTACATCCAAACAATATACTGTAGCGCCACATTGTTAAATTATAGACTAATTAGGTTTAAAAAATTTATCCGCAAAATAGTCACAATCTGTATGAATATTTTTTTAGTCTATATTTAATATTTCATGTATGTGTGACAAGATTCGATGGGATAGAGCAAAACTTTTAACGTGTGAGCAATGTATGCATGGCGATTGGAGCAGGCAACTGCAAAATGCTACCGAATGCTTTTGCAGTTTGAGATGGCCCTTTATATGCAGCTTTAGCTCTGCAGATTTATTGGTGTTCACTTCTTATTATCCAAGAGAAAACTCGTAACTTTCTGCGTGGACCAGGCATGCATGAAGCACGTTGTGTCTGTAGCTGAATTCGTCTGTGTCGATATGGCTGGGCTGGAGCCAATGCTTTGCTTGTTTGCATTCGTTGCGCCACGTCAATACGTCATCCTCATCCTCTCCGCTCCACTCGTCTTCAGCAAAGCAGCTCAGCTGCTGCTGCCGTTTCTTCCTCCTCCTCCGGCCGTCCGGCGGACCAAATCAGAACGACCAAACCACACGGCCATTGCCGCGCCACTACCTACTCCGGGGATGCTATGCTGCACGCGCTACTCGCTCCAGCTCCTCCAACCCCATCCTGCCTTCCCCGGTGGCGCCACCTGCGGCTCTTGCTCATGCTCATGCTCTCCGCCTTCTTCCTCCTCCTCCTCCTCCGGCAACCACCACCAGAGGCTCCATCCGCCAGCCGCCCTCTCCCCAGCTACTTCCCGCTCCACCCCGCCACTCACCCACGCGCCTGACCATGACGAAGACGGCGCCTCCGACGACGCCCTCCTGACGCTCCTCCGCGCCCATGACACCGACGCCGCCTACGGCCTCTTCTCCTCCAAGCCTTCTCTCCTCCCTTCCTCCCCCACCACGGCCTCCCGCCTCCTCGCGCAGCTCTCCTTCAACTCCAACGGCCCCGATGCCTTCTCCCGCGCTGCCCGCCTCCTCCAGAGCCTCCGCGCCCGCGGCGCCCTCGACCTCCTCGACGCCAATTCGCTCTCCCTCGCGGCCGCGGCCGCCACCCCGCTCCCGCGACGCCCGCCTCGCCCACTCCCTCCTCCTCTACATGCTCCGCCAGGGCCTCCTCCCCGACCGACGCGCGTACACCGCCGCCGTCGCCCGCCTCGCGCCGCCCGCCAAGGCGCTCCGCCTCTTCGACGCCGTCCTCCGCCACCTCCGCCGCGCGCCGCCAGAGATCGTCTCCCCTCCTGCCTCCCCGACGCGGCCGCATTCAACGCAGCGCTGAGCGCCTGCGCCGACGCCGGGGACTGCCGCCGGTTCAGGCAGCTGTTCGACGCAATGAGCGAGTGGAGCTCCGCCGCTGATGCGCTCACCTACAACGTCGTCATCAAGATGTGCGCGCGCGCCGGCCGCAAGGACCTCGTCGCGCGCGTGCTTGAGCGCATGCTCTCCTCCGGCCTCGCCCCCTGCGCCACCACTTTCCACTCCCTCGTCGCCGCGTTCGTCGGCTTCGGTGACATCACCACAGCGGAGAGGATCGTGCAGGCGATGCGGGAGGAGCGCAGAGACATATGCTTACTGCTCAGGGCTGTCGCTGCGGATTGCGACGGCGCGACCGACGTCGAGGAGGGTGCCGCGCTGCTCGACGACATTGTTGCCGGGGCCGGACAGGGACAGAGCTCGGAATCAGATGAGGTGCCGCTGCTCCCCAAGGCTTACCCGCCCAACGCCAGGGTGTACACGACGCTGATGAAGGGATACATGAACGCGGGCCGCGTCGACGATGTCGTGGCCGTGCTGCGCGCGATGCGGCAGGAGGCGCGGACGGCACCGGCAAGCCGGCCGGACCACGTGACCTACACGACGGTGATATCGGCGCTCGTCGGTGCGGGCGATGTGGACCGGGCGCACGCCGTGCTGTACGAGATGGCCGCGGCCGGAGTTCCGGCCAACCGTGTCACCTACAACGTCCTGCTCAAGGGGTACTGCCAGCAGCTGCAGATCGGCAAGGCCAGGGAGCTCTTCGAGGAGATGGTGGCGGGCGCCGGCATCCAGCCCGGCGTGGTGACGTACAACACCCTCATGGACGGGTGCGTGCTCACGGACGACAGCGCCGGCGCGCTCGCCTTCTTCAACGAGATGCGGTCGCGGGGCATCGCGCCGTCCACGGTGAGCTACACGACGCTGATGAAGGCGTTCGCCGTGTCGGGGCAGCCCAGGACGGCGCACAAGGTGTTCGAGGAGATGGAGCGGGACCCCAGGGTGGCGGTGGACAGGGCGGCGTGGAACATGCTGGTGGAGGCGCACTGCCGGCTGGGGCAGGTGGAGACGGCGAAGCAGGTGGTGGAGAGGATGAAGGAGCGCGGCGTGCAGCCGGACGTGGCGACGTACGGCAGCCTGGCCAAGGGCATCGCGGTGGCGCGCAAGCCCGGGGAGGCGCTGGTGCTGTGGAACGAGGTGAAGGAGCGGTGCCTGGAGGAGGCCGACGAGGAGCTGCTGGCGGCGCTGGCGGACGTGTGCGTCAGGGCGGCCTTCTTCAAGAAGGCGCTGGAGATCGTGGCGTGCATGGAGGAGAAGGGCATCGCGCCCAACAAGACCAGGTACAAGAAGATGTACATCGAGATGCACTCGAGGATGTTCACCAGCAAGCACGCGTCGCAAGCGCGCCGAGACCGGCGCCGGGAGCGCAAGCGCGCCGCCGAGGCCTTCAAGTTCTGGCTCGGTCTGCCCAACTCCTACTACGGCAGCGAGTGGCGGGTCGAGCCTCTGCTGGATGGTGATGAGTGATGACACAAGCTAGCTAGCTAAGGCTTCGTTCGGTTCGGCTGGATAGGTTCCTGTCCTGGAAGAATTCCTGACCAGGATCAAGTGAATCCTCTCCTTCCACTCATTCCTGGTCTAGTTCAATACTGTCCTGATCCATTCCATCCGGTAAAAAAAGAGTTCTGTTCGGCTGGACAGGAATACACACACCGGCTGGACAGGAATACATACAAAATTGAAAATAGCTTAGAACTCCTACGTGCAAGCACTTCTTGCTTGCTGCTAGTGCACTTACTGTCAGGACAAGTCTGCTACTTCACATAAAATAAATTGCAAACATTATTGCAGCAAAATAAAATAAATAAATCTATGTTTTGACGTTCTTGATCTGCAAGTCTCACGTCATGCTCATATATGTGCACTTACTGCAGCTAGTGCCAAAATTGACAAAAGGTGCACCAAAAGGCTCCCATGATCCACTCATGCAATTACAATCTTTTTTTTCACACATACCATCACATAAATCCAAATCATAATTTAAACCAAGAAATAACTCATCTAATCCTATTCAAGTTTATCCCGGCACTTTCTCCAATCCAATGTTTCTTGATCATTGCCTCCAACCTGAAAATCACAAGATCAACATATATCCCATGATCAACAATGCTTCTTTCACCAGTTCACCTAATTGTGTAACTGATCTCGATATTTGATAGTCAAAACTCAAAAGGACAACATATATATACACCTCAGGATTACAAAGGACTCCTACTGTTATATCTTGTACTAAGATGTATGATGGAGTACATGAGTACATGACCATTGACCACAACATCTGTCCAGCTACTATGTTGTTCATGACTCCTACTATGTTGTTCATGACATTTGTAGCTGCCCTTCCTTGTCTTGAATCTGACTCTTTGTGTAGTTCACATACTTGTTCCTTGCATGGAACTCCTTCACCATCAAATTCCACCCAATAGAGTTCCAACCATTGTCACCTCTGTAGCCACTATCTTTGTATTCATGGAGAATCTCTACCAGGGACTTCTCAAGGGCTGGATTCCACTCTGCTCTTTGCCTTGCTGCAGAAATAACAGAAGATTAGCCTTGCTGCAGGTTAGAAATAGAAATAACAGCAGATTAGAAATAGAAATAAAAGGAAAAGCTTTATCAGAGCCTATGGAAATAGGAATGTGAGTACCATCAATGGCACCTAGACAATCCTTGAAAAATGGATAGAATCTAGGATTATCTTGGATTTTTGATGCACTTGGTTAGGATTGGGAGCTCGAAGGAAACGGCGAGAGAGTGTGGGAATGGCTACGTTGAAAAAGTGATTGATGTGATGATGAAAGGTGTCATTGCTTTGCCCAAAGAACACTTGGAGGTCCTCATACGACGCGTTGTGACTTAACATGTACAGAAGAAACCTAATTTCTCCTCCACCGTGATTCTAGTATCAACAACAAGTCGTTTCCTTCTAAGATATGTTGCTAACTCTCTAAAGATATAAGATTCCATCCTAAATGCGACTTGACAATTCTTGACATGTCCCTCGAGGAGTCGACGGACCTTGATCTCGCCAGTTTCTTCCGATGTATGACGCTTCTTCTTTTCCCCTCTCTACTAGAACTCATAAGATATAAAGCGGGGAAAATAAACAAGCATCATGTCATCATCTTCTTTCTTCCTCCTTTTTTTCTAATACGATCTCGTAATGAGAGACTCATTGTAGAACTGAAAAAATGAAAGGTTGGAGGGATGTACAACTAGTAAATATCTAACCATAGTTATAGTAGAACCGAATCATACTTGAATCATATATATATACTCGGTCATACTGAATAGAAATAAAAGAAAGGCTGAGACTGAACATATCTAACTATGCTGTAATAAAGATTATTAACATAGACAAAACATACTCATCTTATTTTAAAACCCACTACTATAATTAGGATGCATCAATTCAAAAATAGAAGCATATCATATATAGATAGATAGAATTTAGTATCTTTTGGAGTTGAAACAGGATCCCAAGAGGGTGGAGGTTCACCTTCCCCAACTCTAAGCGGCGGAGGAGAGATCTATATGTAACAGGAGAAAAATACTTGTAAGGAAAAAACACATGAAAAGACAAATAGTGATGTCATAAACTATACTCTAGCTGTACCAATTGCCTGGCCAGATGAAACATCTCAGTAAATTCCTACCACTATTTCAGATTGCAGTGTCATGCACGCACGCAAATACAGTAAACAGCTTTGTCTGTTGCGCTGCTGATGCTCCACATCTGAACGAGTCTTCACCAAACCTACTGCTAGCTCCTGGACGCAACGGAGTGAATGCATCGCTTGGAGCAGCGGCCTGCTGCAAGGTCTCTCCTACTCCCACTACTGGCCTGCTGATTGCTCACCTCCTGTGCCGCGGCAAGCGATGGCGAGGCTCGCGGCGGTGGTGGACGCGGAGGACCTGCTGGTGCGCGTCAAGAACGGCGCCTTGGACGAAGAAGCCCAGCTCGAAGTCGCCGTTCTTGGACACCAGTGTCTGGTTCCCGGAGATGCCCGTGCCAGGGAGAATGGTGTCCGTCGCCGAAGCAGTGGCGACCAGCAGGAGGAAGAGGAAGACGGAGATGGGCAACGCGCACCCGCGAGGCCACGACGGGGAGCACAAGGGGATTCACCGGATGCGTGATTCGCTAGCGCAGATCCAAGAACAAAGAACCCTAGGAGGGAGAGGGATGAGGACGAAGGGGAGAACAAGGGAATCACCGGCGAGAAGGACGAGGAAGGGCGCGGGCGTAGAGTCGCCGCCGCCCCACGCCGCCCCTGCGGTCGCCGTCGCCCCCACGCCGCCCTGCGGTCGCCGTCGCCTCGCGTCGCCCCACCGTCGCCTTGCGCTCGTGCTCGTGTCGCGCCGGGGAAACAAGTCGGGTTTCGTTCCCGAGGGTACGAGGTCCGGTTCGTTCTCGGGTTGTGGAGACCGGAAAATGCGAGGCCGTTTTTCGTTCCGGGCCAGTTTTGCTTCCAGGCCCCGAGAATAAACGAACGCACAATCCTGTTCCCGTCCGAATAAAAACGGGCCGCAGCATTCCACCCGAACGGGCCTGGGACGGGTCAATCCGCCCAAAACGAACGAGGCCTAAATGAGCCGCGGATTCTGCTATGAGCACTGTACCCTGCGCCCTGCTGCATGAAGGGAAATCGGGTTCCTCCTTCCCGACAAAATTTTTGTCAAACTTACAGAAAGAAAAATATACCTCATATTTTCTTCTTGTAAACCTCGAGGAAACCAGACGGGATTTAGGGGTGTTTTGGATGAAGGGACTAAAGTCTAGCAGATGTCACATCCGAAAAATCGGAGGATATCGGAGGAGATGTTCGGATACCAATTAAAAAAACTAATTACAGATTTCATCAGTACTCCGTGAGACAAATTAATTAAGTATAATTAATCCATCATTAGCACATATTTACTGTAGCACAACATTATCAAATCATTGACTAATTAGGCTTAAAAAATTCGTCTCGAAAAATATTCGCAAACTGTGTAATTAGTTATTTTTTTAGACTATATTTAATAATCCATGCATATGTCTAAATATTTGATGTGTCTAAATATTCGATGTGACAGGAACTAGAGTCTACCTGTTGAAAACAAACACGGCCTTACATATCCCCTTCTTCCCTGTACAATGTGACCATCAGTTAGCCGCTAATGCACAATCAGGAGTAGAAAATTTTGCTACAGGCAGTCGTCATCTGAACGGTAGAACTAATTCATTTTACAATCGTAAGGAGAATGGGAAAACAACAAGCAAATGCAGATGAACGGAATGCGAGCACTGAAACAGCGAACGGAAGGAGGAACGACACCTGCTAATTTATTCTTTTATCATAACAGGTGGTTCATTCAATATTCCATTGTGCCGTTCAGAAATGCTACTTATCATAAAATGTCTTCAAGTTTTATAATAGAGTGGAAGCTGTTTTTGTCCCAATAATACTGCTATGAGTTCCCACCTCTTTAATTGTTTTTTTCTAAAAGCCAAAGCAAGTTGAAAAGCCAGGCCAAACAACGGCCATTTGACCTATTTGGGGCCTCGCACGCCTGCACTTTCTACAGGCTAATCGTGATGTGGAATGGAGTTCTCGTGTGCATGAATCTGAACGCGTGCCTAAGCCTATCACTATCAGGCTCAGCCAACATGATGAACTCTAAATCGTGATGTGGGATGGCGTGCTAGTGTGCATTAATCTAAACCCGAGCAAGCCTATCAGGGTCAGCCTAACATGAACAATGAACTCCTGCTCCAGTCATCAGTAGATGCCAAAAAATCTCAAGACTCAAATTGATCCCTCCAGTCGACGCCGAATTTTAGGAGCAGTACATGTTTTTTTTTGAAACATGGTTTGTTGGCCCCGGGCTGTTCCTGTTACTTACCCACAGTATCTTGTACTAGTATCAGTAGCATCTGTCGACAAGAAAACGCAATAAAAAGTGATTTTCCGCTGAAAATAAACTGATGCACGAGCTAATTTCAAATCTTGGACCCAGCTATCTCTTATTAATTATATTGTTTAACTAGCAAAATTTTAGTCAGGGGTGTTTGGGATACTTTAGTCATTGAGGCCTTTTAGTTGGTTTTAGCTGGGTTAAAACAACTAAAACGATCATGTACATTTTAGCCTTCAGCTAAATGAATTTAGCTATAAACTATTAGGATGGACCACACCTAAAATTTAACTAGCGGATTCAAACAAAGCCAAGTTTCTAAATTAAAAAAAAAAAAAAAAAACTCCCCTAACTAACGTCCATACATGGATTTCTTTGTACAAAACCCACATATATCCCATGTGGGGGTTGAATAAAGAGGCTTAATTAGTTAATTTAGTACGAGTACGTCTGAAAGCAGTTTCTTCGAAGAAGAGAGTCGTTATTTCCACGAAGCAACAACGTGTGAGTAAGAAAAGGAAACAGCTTTGCTGACCACATTCAACAAGTTGGCTCCAGATCGCTTTACATATCCAACCACTTGAGCCAACTGCACCTCCAAAGCTGCTTATAAGAGCAGAGCAGCAGTCAAGCCACACCATACTATATTCTGTCCATTACTCATAGACGACTCTCACCAAAATGGTCTCCTTCTTCTTCATCCGCATCCGCATGGTACTCATCTTACTCGCCGTCGCCGCAGCATGCGCCACCGCACTCACCCCACCACCATCCAACACCACAGACCTTACTGCACTGCTCGCCTTCAAAGCAATGCTCAAGGACCCCCTTGGTATCCTTGCCGGCAACTGGACTGCTACTGCAGAATTCTGCTCGTGGCTCGGGGTCTCTTGTGACAGCAGGCAGCGCGTCACTGGCCTTGAGTTCAGCGACGTGCCGCTCCAGGGCAGCATCACGCCACAGCTTGGCAATCTCTCTTTCCTCTCCACCCTTGTCCTCAGCAACACCAGCATCACGGGTCCCGTGCCAAACGAGCTTGGCAGTCTGCCCTGGCTTCAAACTCTTCATCTATCACACAACAGCTTGTCAGGTACCATCCCTCGCAACCTTGGCAACCTCACTAGGCTTGAGATTCTTGATCTTGCTTACAATAACTTCTTTGGGGGGATTCAACCTGAACTGCAAAATTTGCACAGCCTTCGTTCGTTAAGATTGCAACAGAATGATCTAAGCGGACCAATTCCGCAGAGCCTGTTCAACAGCACACCCAATTTGAGTGAAATACGTCTTGGCTCGAATAGGTTGACAGGAGCAATTCCTGGAAGTGTCAGCTCATTACTAAAGCTGGAGGCGCTTGTCCTGGAAAAAAATCTTCTCTCAGGTTCCATGCCACCTTCTTTGTTTAATATTTCGCAGCTTCAAATACTATCTGTTGGACGGAACAATCTCTCAGGTCCCATTCCTGGAAATGAGAGCTTCCACCTCCCTATGCTGCAAGTGCTGATTCTCCAAGAAAACCATTTCAATGGGCCAATCCCTTTAGGACTCTCTGCATGTAAGAACCTTGACTTACTCTACGTTGCTGTGAACAATTTCACTGGTTCTGTGCCGTCATGGCTGGCAACACTTCCAAGCCTTACTGAAATATCCTTGTCAATGAATAACCTGACTGGAATAATCCCAGTTGAGCTGAGCAACCATACCCTGCTTCTTGTGTTGGACCTCAGTGAAAACAATCTAGAAGGGGATATTCCACCAGAACTGGGACAGTTGAGAAACCTCCGGTTTCTAGGTCTTGCAAACAACCAAATAACTGGTGTCATTCCAGAATCCATAGGCAATCTATCAAACCTTACTCAAATAGACTTACTTGGAAACAGATTGACAGGATCAGTGCCGATGTCATTTAGCAACTTGCTGAATCTCCGTCGCATCTATGTTGATGAGAACCATCTTTCTGGGAATCTAGATTTCCTAGCTGCATTGTCCAACTGCAGAAGCCTGACTACCATTGGCATAGCAAACAATGAGTTCACAGGGTGGCTACCAACTTCAATTGGAAACCATAGCAAGCTGCTAGAAACTTTCCGAGTAGCTAACAACAACATCAATGGAAGCATCCCTGGTACATTGGCTAACCTTACTAGCTTATTAGTACTGTCTCTTGGTGGAAACAACCTGAGTGGGAAGATCCCTACAACAATCACTGCAATGACCAATCTCCAAGAATTGGACCTCTCCCAGAACAGCTTGTCTGGCACCATCCCAGAAGAAATCAGTGGATTAACAAACCTAGTTCATTTACATCTTGACAGCAATAAACTAACTGGTCCCATTCCAAGCAATATCAATAGCCTAAGCCAGCTGCAAATTATGACATTATCCCAAAACTCATTATCGTCAACCATACCAACAAGTCTGTGGGATCTCCAGAAACTTATTGAGCTTGATTTGTCACATAACTCTTTAAGTGGGCTCCTGCCTGCTGATGTTGGAAAATTGGCAGCAATTACCAAGATGGATTTATCAGGAAACAAGCTATCAGGCGACATCCCAGTTTCCTTGGGTGAACTCCACATGATGATATATCTCAATCTGTCCAGAAATTTATTCCAAGGATCAATACCAGGTTCATTTGGCAATATACTTGATATTGAGGAATTGGATCTATCCTCCAATGCACTTTCTGGTGCCATCCCAAAATCCTTGACCAATCTCACTTACCTTGCCAACTTGAACCTTTCTTTTAACAAATTGGATGGGCAGATACCAGAAGGAGGAGTGTTCTCAAATATCACACTCAAATCATTGATGGGGAACAATGCACTGTGTGGACTTCCTCGCCTAGGTATAGCAGAGTGCCAGAACACCTATAATCATTGGCGACCAAAAACCTGTTGATAAAAGTTCTATTACCTTCATTCCTGGCATTTTTCGCTTTAGCTGTGTTCTTGTATAAGTTGGTAAGAATGAAGGTGAACAACCAAAGAAAGATGCTAGTACCCTCAGACACAGACTTGCAGAACTATCAGCTGATCTCATACTATGAACTTGTTCGTGCAACCAGCAACTTCACTGATGATAACTTGCTAGGGGAAGGAAGCTTCGGTAAGGTCTTCAAAGGTGAGCTAGATAATGGATCTTTGATAGCAGTAAAGGTATTAAACATGCCGCACGAATCAGCTTCCAAGAGCTTTGACAAAGAATGCAGTGCACTTCGAATGGCTCGGCATCGGAATCTGGTGAAGATAATTAGCACCTGTTCCAACCTTGACTTCAAAGCACTAATTCTTGAGTATATGCCCCATGGTAGTTTGGATGATTGGTTGTACTCAAATAATGGGAGGCAACTCAGTTTCCTCCAAAGGGTTGGCATCATGCTAGATGTTGCAATGGCACTGGAGTATCTGCATCACCAGCATTTTGAAGCTGTACTGCATTGTGATTTAAAGCCAAGCAATATCTTGCTTGACAAGGACATGATTGCACATGTTTCTGACTTCGGCATTTCCAAGTTGCTAGTCGGAGGTGACAACTCCATCACATTAACAAGCATGCCTGGAACTGTAGGATACATGGCTCCAGGTATTTTTTTTTAGTTCCTCTTGCAATGCATGATGCTATATGTATTATTATACTTATTTAAGCTAACCAGCTTTCTTCTGACATGGATTGAACAGAGTTCGGATCAACAGGAAAAGCATCACGGGCCAGTGATGTTTATAGCTATGAAATTGTTCTCCTTGAAGTTTTCATGAGGAAAAGGCCAACAGATTCAATGTTTGTTGGTGACATCAGCTTGAGGCAATGGGTTAGTCAAGCATTCCCACATCAACTCACAAATGTCGTTGACAGTAGCATACAGAAGGAGCTTAATAATGGTATTCAGCACGCAAGTAAACCTCCTGAGAACTTCAGCATCTTGAATACCTGCCTAGTGTGCATAATTGATTTGGCTTTGGCTTGTTCAAGTGCTGCACCTGATGAAAGGATCCCAGTGAGTGATGTGGTTGTGAAGTTAAACAAGATCAAGTCAAACTACAGCTCACAGCTTGGAAAACAAGGGTCTATTTATACCTGATATTCCCAACTTTTACCCTATTCGGGTGGTGATCCGGCAGCAATTAACAACGCTTTTGAAGCACTGCTACTGTCAGCAAGAAAGAAATGCTTCAGTTCATAAATAGAAGAAGCAAGCACTGAATTGCCAGATCCTCAAAAAAGCACCAAAACGACAGAAATACTAACTGTGCAAGATTGGAACGCCAGGGAAGATTGGAATTGGTGTATGTTTTTCCACTGCAAGCAAATAAGTGCAGGGAGGTGGTGGCTAGAGGCTTTGAGCAAGCTTTGGGACTCCTTATATTCCATAATGAAACGTGCTGCATTGTTCCCTTGAAAATCAATGGTTGCAGTTCCTGACAACGCCAAAGAAAAATAGCACATTTGTGATGTCAGATTTCTGAAGCAAAAGTCATGTATTACAGGCAAATGTAAGTTGTTCTTCCTGAGAAGCAGCAAGTGCTGAAATGAGCAATGTATACATGGAAACACTTTAATACTATACCAATATTTGTATCTATTGACTCTTAGGTTTTGGTCCAAGTGCTGAATTCTGTGTGTTTCATATTTTGCAGTGGTTCTTGATGAACCTTTAAACTACAGTTTCGATGACTGCAAAGAGTTTATCCAAGAAGATGAGCTAGTGGAGGTTACTCCTGCAAGCATCCGCATGTGCAAGAACCCAAAAGTTTCAAGAAAAAGTAAAATTATCGCATCGATTTTCTCAAGGAATCAGCTTCAGACAGGAGCAGCATGCTCCATTGCCAGGTCTGGTCTAACAGCTGTGTGGTGTCCCACACAAGTTAGTAATGGTCTACAGACACAAAAACTAAAGGTTACCAGATTGAGATATAGGGCAGTTTTGTGATGATTAAATCAGCTGACTAGTCTGCTGGAGTGGTATTTTGGGCCGCAGATAAGGCGTGCACTGTTTCCACAGGAATCTCAGTTGTTACACATATATTTCCAGGTCATATATAGATACTGTACATGATTCTTTCAGCCCTAGTAAGGACTGGATCAAAGCTTCAGCGAATGGAGTAGCAGACCACTACTGCTACAGACTCTTATTTTCATTTGTAATTCAAGCCAGTCTACAAGTTGCAACAAACTCCAGGGCAATTATGAACTGAAGATTATAGGGAAGAATTTAACATTTACATATATGGACCCATAGATTAGGTATTGTCATGGTTACAGTAGTGGGTGGCTACAAAATGATAGAAACATTGCCCCATGCTCCTTGGCTACAAAATGATAGAAGGATAGGGCTACAAAATGAGTAACTGTTACATTAGTGGTTGGCTTTCCACCACTGAATAATATAAACTTCCTAAGTCACTGCAGAGTGCAAGCTGCTTACATCCTAGTCCTACCTACAAAAAATTGGTGGTGCAGTCTCCTGGCACAGCTTCTCCACGCTACAAGCTACTACAGGCCCCGAGCATATCTCCGAACAGATTCTTGACCAGATACTAGAAACTGTTGCTCCATGCTCTTTGGCTCCGAATGATTCCTGAGTTAGTTCTTGACCAGAAAGTACTCTTCTACTTACAGACCAGCGCACAGCTACTGCCAAGATTTCCAGTGGCCATGTTGCCGAAGTCCAGTGCCGCGCAGCTGGTCTCCACAGTAGACAGTATTGACCTGCAGAAGTCATTGAGGTCTTCTGCCACCCAGCTGCTCTGGACCCCTGTTGCCATGGCACTGGTGTTGGGCACCACCAAGCTGCTCTGAACCCCTGTTGCCATGGCGCCGGTGTTGGGCACCACCGAGCTGCTCTGAACCCCTGTTGCCATGGCGTCATTGTTGGGCGCCACCCAGCTGCTCTCGACCCCTGTTGCCATGGCGCCATTGTTGGGTGCCACCCAGCTGCTCTCGACCCCTGTTGCCATGGCGCCGGTGTTGGGCGTCATCAAGCTCCTCTGGGCCCCTGTTACCGTGGTGCTGTTGTTGGGTGACACCCAGCTGCTCTGGACCCCTGTGGACTGCTCCTGATCAAAACTGTTATTGCTATGCACATCAACCCCTATCGAGTTCCAGAACTCCAGTTCTCTTGCAGACAGCTGCTGCGCCACCGGCATGGTAGATTGTTGGAGCCTAAACTGCGGCACCACCATGTCCTGCGCCTCTGGGTACTGCTCTGACGCTGCGGACGAGAAGCCCTGAAAGGCGCTGCTGCCAAGAAGAGGGCTCTGCCGGAAGTTGTCGCTGATCAGAACGTGATGAGAGGGTCCATCTCCAGAAGGATATGCCACGCCCGAGGAGCCGTGATAGAGCATTGCCGCAGAACAAGGAAATGCTGATGAACCGCTGGCCACGGTGGCCCTGGCGCACGCGTGACCACTACTCTGGCGGACTTGTTGGCCATCCGGCACGCGCATGCGCATCCGGCCGTGGCCACTGAAGGCGATGTGGCAGATCTTGACAAGCGACGGGCAGGGCGGCGCAGCGATGGTGTACTCGTGCATCACCCACCCCACGCTGCCGCCGTTCTTGCCTTTGCCCACTTGCAGGTTGAGGTTGCTGACATGGACCCTGATCCTCTCGCCGCGGACGCGCAGGCGCTTCACGTGGCTGCTCTGCGTCTTCCACGTCCCGAGGCCGCCGTCGCAGCCGCGGTCCCGGCGGGCGCCGGGTTTCTTGGCGTCGCTGGTGCGCACGACGAAGTAGGCCTCGTCCTCGCTCGCCACGCCGTGGCGCTCGAAGAGGTCCCAGGGCAGCGTGCTCCCCGCCGCGTCGTCCTCGAAGATGACGCCAGGGAATGGATCCTGGCCGCGGGCGCGAGGGAGGAGGTAGAACTCGACGAGCTCGCGCTTGGTAGGCCGGAACCTGTAGGTGGGTGGGGCTGGGACATGCTCCGCCGCCGATGACGACATAGCTGGGATCCGCTTCGTCGCTGCCATCGACATTGGATAGGATTTGCTTCTTCGACTGCCAGAGGCGGATCTAGTAAGGGACATCGCTATTTATGGCCCGTTTGGTACCGATGCCGATTCACGCTCGACTTCCGAATCTCTCTCAGTTTTTACTCCGCCAGCCAAACGGGTTCAAGTAGGGAATTTTTTTTATTTTTATTCCTTTTTTTTAAAGTAATTGCACCAATATTCACAATGGAAAAGTATTTGCACGGGGTGCTCCCTTTGGTCGCGCCAGCCCGCCTGGCGTGACCAAAGCAATGTGTCACGCCGAGTGCATGTGGCGTGACGTGGGGCCACGGGCGGAGGCGACGCAGCGCATGCGCGGGCGTGGAACGCTCCGTCGCGCCCGCATGCACGGGCGTGACACGAGTCACGCCCGGTCGGGCTGGCGCGGACGGCGCTAGGTTTTCGTGCGGCCAGGAGGCCCATGCGCCGCGGCCCGTCCACGCCCGGCCCGCTGGCGCGGCGAGCGGGCCTCCGGTGAAAAGCCACTTTTTCCACACTCTCTCTCCCCTTTCTTCATTTGGTGTAGCGGGCCTCCGCTTCACTCGTGGCAGCAGCAGTTCTTCTTGCCTTCTCTCCTCCTTTTTCTCCCTTTTTGTCCATTTAGAGGCCAAAATTGATTAAGCACTTTTGGTTGGTAACATTTGGTCTTTGAGGTAAGCCTATTGAATCATATTTTGGTTTTGTTTTGGTTTACACCGCTTTGGTTTACACTATTTGTTGTGTGGACTACTGTGGTTTTTGACTGGCGTGGTTTTTGATAGTCGTGTTTTACACATGTCTTGACATTAGTTTATCATTATTTGCTTTGATGGCTCTGTCTTTTCAAAATTGTTAGGGTTAGGGTTGTAGTGGATATGTAGAATGTTTTCTAGGGTTTGAATGTATGTGTGATTTGTAGTGGTACAATATTTGCACATGATCTTGTGTTACTCATAGTATGAATTATTTGCATTTGAAGTAGGTGGCTTATTTAAAACTAGGTCTAATTATGTTTTGTGTTGGTGCCTTTAGTTTATATACTTAAAAGATAGTAATGTTTGTATATATAACTAAATAATAGGTTTGATGGAGGTTGGCGATGATGATTGTTTAGGTGCACCATCCACCCGTCCCACGACAACATAGATGTTCCATTCGTTGATGGTGATCCGGGTGCCCAAGCTGCTTTTGTGGTGCGCCGGCCTCGTGGAAGCGATCGAGGCATCCAAGGTCTTCGGGCGTGCTTTTTTTCATTTGCCGGTTTAGACAACACCCCCAACGGTTGGAGGTATCAATAGATGCGACTTCTACCAGTGGTTGGATGGAGATGAAATGTTAGACAGACGCATCATGTTCTTTCCTTACAACCCCTGGAAGAGTTATCCATATCCTGAGTTTAAGAGGTGGGTGCCTCCCCCCTCGAATCCTCCTCCTATGAGTGGGATTGAGCAGTGTTTTGCACGAGCTGAGCGGCTGAACAATCCTCCTCACTGCCACTGTGGGAAGGTTGCTTTTCTCCAAGAACCAAGTAAGGATGGAATGTTCACTCCGTTTTTCCGCCGCTGGGTCAACGTGACAATGTAAGTGTTGTTTTGATTATTGTTGTCGTTGATGTCATATGCGCTTGTTGAAAGTATAACACAATGAATGCAAATATTATCCATTTCAGCGTGGATTTCCAGCTTGCGACTTTGACGAGTACGTCTATGGGCCCAGATCACATTGGCCTTCTGAAGAGGAGGTTAAAGAGTTTACATTTTCGAAGACATGGCCATGCTTAAAGTTGCCGGACCGTAAGTGCAAATGTGGCATTAAGGCTCGCGAAGGAGTAGTTCCTTCGGAGCTTGGGTGGGGCCACTACTGTGGGAATGCTTTCGGCGGTCCAAATGAGTTATTCGTGAGTGCACTTAGTTATGTCCTGGTCCTATTTGTTATTACATGGGTGTGAAGCATTTGTTTTGCTTTGTGATCTTGTTTTTGCTTAGGAGGGCAAGACATGTGACTGGGAGGATTTCCCCGGGCGTGCAGTGGTGTGGGCGCAAGTGTACGAGAAGAAAGTGCGTTCGCCTTATATGAATGAAAGGCAGAGGATTAAGCTGCACAATGCCAGGCAAACGTGCCGCATGAAGTACAGTGTCAGAGGCCCATCCATAGAGACATGGAATATGCTTGGTGATGACTTTGACAGAGCCACCAACTACAAGTTCAAGAAACATGGCAGACCGCATGACAGTGAGGAGCTCATTAGATTTTGGCGCACAAACAAGGAGCGCTACGACTTCATGGATCTCGAGCGCAAGAGGGAGATGGATTTTTATCATCGTCAGAGAATGAAGAGCGAGGACCGTTGGCGTGTGCAACATGGCAGGAAACCTAAGAATATGTGTCGTGAGCTTTGTGAGTATTTGGTGTCAATCTAATTATCCAAACTCTTGCATCATGTTTGTAGGGGTCTTAATAATTTTTCCTTATTTGCAGTTCCCGATTCCCCACCGAACGACGGACATCTTCCGGCCCCTAAGGACGAGGATAACGACGACAACGATTACAACGCACCTCCAGACTTTGACTATGACCCGGATGCGAAGCCTGAGTGGACCAGCGAAGACTATGGTTACTTCGACTAGTAGTTGTCGGCTAGTGGAAATGGGTTGCCCTAATTGGCATTGAACCGCTTTTTATGTAGTATATGATGGCCCTCTTTTGGAAGTATGCATGAACTAGGGCCTTTTACATAAGTTATGGATGGCAAACATGACTTTGTGGTTGTACTAACTATTTATTCAAGTACTTGGTATGTACGAACTTTTAAAGTCGTGATGTTTGCCACTTTATTCAAGTATGTACGCACACATAAGTTATGGGCTGCTCAAAATTTTACATTGCTTGATGAAACAAATAAAAAAAAAAAAAAAAAAAAAGAGATTTGACATACAAAACTCCAAAGTAACGGTGTTTTTTTGTGGGTGTAAGTCGGCTGTCACGCCATCCCTCCTCGGCGTGGCGACCATTCCAAACTGAGCGAGTGCATCACGCCCGGCCCGCTGGCGTGGCAGACGTCCGCCCCCCGCTGGCGGGACCAAATGTAAAAACCAGCCCACGGCGGCGGTTTCGGCCAAGAGGCGGCGCGACTAGTCACGCCCGGCCGCGTTGGCGTGAACAGAACATGGCGCCGCCGGGCCGGGGCGTGACATTTGCCGCGCCAAGCCGGCTGGCGTTACTAGTCGCGCCGACCCTTGGCCGAAACCAGTTTACCAGGCCGGTTTTTTACATTTGGTCCCGCCAGAGAATCGGCGGCGTGCGCCACGCCAGGGCGGGCGCGTGATGCACTCGCTCATGGCATCAGGAATGGCTGCCACGCCAGACCCTCTGGCGTGACGGCACGGGCGTCAATCTGCCCAAGTGGGCATCACGCCCGGGCCGTGCGGCGTGATGGCTGATGTTAGCCGCCCCAAAGAACCCTTTCAAGCTCACAATAAATACGGTTTGGCGGTCATATTTCAAAATATTTAATAAACACTAATTTCACACACAAACCAAGTTCACTTTGAAGCGGCGTCCACACAAACACGAAGGTCATCAAACCAAGTTCAATATTCAAATACAAGCCAAGTTCACAACCAAGTCGTAACGTCCAAGATATTACATGCCAAGTTCACAAAGTAGTTCCTAATTAAAGTTCAAGTGCAAGTAGATGACAACAATTCATGGATTAGGGGTGAAACGGGTTAGGCGACGTTGTCTTCCCCGGATTTGTGGGAAGCACATTTGGGGTGCCGACATCGGAGGCGGTCTCGAGCACGACGTGCTTTCGGCGTTCTTCTCGTGCTTGGCGTTGCTCTTTCTTTGTTTTTTGGTAGTGACATAGCGAAAGTTACAATGTGGACCTCATATTGAAGCCTTAAAGATTCAAACAAAGTAGTTCATCACGTACTGTTATGCGTATTGTCGGTTGTGGAGCGTCGTGTAGCCGTGAGCCGATCAACTCGTCCCCGCCCAAAGGTTGGATCTTGGTCATCGTCATCATCATCGTCATCGTCATCGTCCTCGTCGTCCCTCGCGCCTTGCACGGAGCTTTTACGGAGTGTCCATAGCAAGCGTACCAGTGAGGCACGCCGAGAACTGCTTTCCGTGGCGGAGGTGGCAACATGACATCTTCGGCTTGGACCGCGGTGAACTTGCGAGCAATGCGCTTGCAAGTTTTAATGACCTTCTGCGAGAAATCGACATATACAATAGTTGAAGTAATGTAATGTTAGTCAAAGTGAAATTGGGGTGTCAAAGTTCAGGAATACCTTTGCCAATCCCTCTAGTAATGTATCGTCCATTCCCCCAACATGTCCAAGATATACTCCAGCCTCATTTGATAGATAGGCTAGCTGGGTTGACTACAAAGCATATTATTTAGTTATGACATTATGTATTGAGGAGTAATTGAAATGTAGTATAGAATGGCGGCCATACCACGTAGTTTTCGAGGGGAGCCCTCTCTGGCTGCACTCCGACCCTAGTGATCTCGTCATAGGGGTCATCATCATCACTATCGCCTTCATCTATTGGAATGTTGCTCATTGGGGGACGCACACTAATCCTTGTGTTCCTATGGAGCCATACCAAGTACTCACGGTATTGGGATGGAGTCCAACATGGTCCATCTTGGTAATGCCTGCCCTGTCTTCCTTCCCACAAGTGGAGCGGGACGGCATGCATATTACGCCAATCGTTACCGGAAAATCTCTTCTTCCTAGAGACACTGCAATTTCACAACGTTAGTAGGTGAGACTAAATGACATGTACACTAAAATTGAATATGCTATGCTAGTGTACTAACCTGTGCAATTGTCGGCTAGTGTTTTGGTGTTCCACAGGAAAATCTTGCCTCCTTCCAAACTGCCTCATCACACGACAAGGTAAGTGCCACTCCACGACATAGTAGAGGATCAAGGGGACATCACAGCGCCATAGCTCGCTATCCCGCGTACAAATGGGGTCCATTGGAAAGTTCACTACCTCCGCCCTCAGATACGGACACCACTCAACCTATTCATGGAGAGAACATGGATAACATAGTGAGTATGCCATTATGTGGGTCCATAATAACAAATACAACGACTATAGTTTCAATGTCATGACATACCTGATTTGGTGTGATGACATCCAAATCATTGAGTACTTGGATGTAGCGGCGTTTCGAGGCCCACGGACGGAGACCACGTCTCTCCATAGATAGCAAACGGGGGTCCACAATCATCATGATTCCACGCTTTGTGCAAATAACAATTGTTAGTAAAAACAAACGACAGGCACTACTTAATGGGAGAATATTTACTAAATGAACCATCTACTTACTTGGCACTTCCTTGCGATGAACCCTACCAATGGGAAGTCGCTCCCAAATCCGCACTTGCAGCGTATAAGTGCAGCCAATCAAGTTTGAGCTTTCATCAAGACGCCTGCACGCTTCACATAGCTTGCCGATACAACCATGCAAGTGTGGCGGACGCCCAAATTGTATCTTGTGCAATATTCTCCCATGGCTCCGATAGCTGAGGCAGCACCATCCATGACACCGTGTTCCCGCAGGCATCCGGCAACAAGAAACTAGCAACCATGTGCCACATCCACACACGAGCATGCCTCTCTCTGACGTCGGCCTCCGCATTGGGCGGGCAGAAGTCGGCGTCCGACGCAACCAGGCAGAACTTACACCCGAGGTCTTCTTCTCCTTTCTTCCTTGTTCGGGATCAGCTGGCCTAATCCCGGTAACCCCCTCCACCAAGTCCTTCCAGTTCTCTGTGTCTGTCACCCCCGTCACGGCCTGTCCGTCAACGGGGAGTCCCAGAATATAGGCGGCATCCTGAAGAGACACTGTCATCTCCCCGCAAGGAAGATGAAAGGTATGCGTTTCAGGACGCCACCTATCCACTAGTGCTGTCATCAGTGGAGCATCCAAGGTAGGGAGCCCGGCATTGATAGCCCGAGCCAGCGTCAGGAAACCTGCCCTTGCAAGGAAGGGAGCGTAGCGCTCGTCCCACCTAAGGGGTTGGTGAGTACGAGGACGAAGAGGGGGCAAGTCCTGCAAAAACACAAGGGCTCGGTGAGTACAATTACAATGGCCAAAGTTACAAACTTTACAATAACACAAGTAAGAGGCACTCACCCTACGCTCATCCACGATGAGGTGAGCTCGGTGGTCCTTGTCGTAGTGGGTGTCAAGAAGAGAGTATTGGGGGTGCGCCATCCTGCAAGTATTCGAACATGAAAACAACGTTAGTGGATTCAATTTGGAATAACAACATGTAATAAGAATCAAAATAAATAACCATATACTAAGTTCTACCATATCTACCTTGCAATGTTAAAGAATAGAAGTTATTGGTGTGAACTATCCTCATGTTTTGCTCTTCTTATGTTTCTTATGAGTGGCGGCCGTGTGTCCGGTTTTGTGGCATTTCGAGCAACGAAGTTGCCCCGTGCCTCATCGAAATCTCCATTACCATACATATCAACACCGTAACCATTTGATGCATCCATAACCCCACGCAACCTTTTTTTTCTTCCGTCTACCCTTCTTTGTCTTTAAAAGCTCGGATCGGGAACATATTCCAAGCCACAATACTCGGCGCCATTGGCTAGGATCTAGGTATGGCTCGAAACTTGATTCCCAAACTTTTAGGGTGTTTGACTTGAGGTACAAAGGAGACATAAACTTTGCACTCTCGTGATCTAAGCCTCTATACTTACAAGCTGTTATGACATGAGAGCAAGGGACATGGAACAGTTGTGGAATGTTGCAGGAGCATTCTCCTTTGTCAACGTCAACCCTATAGTTTCGACCACCGTACTTCTCCCCTCCTGGATTGGTTCCTCCTGCAGATCTTATGTTGTACACTAGCCTTGTGGGTCCGTAAGCTTCACCAACTTGGTTGGAAGCTATAGTCTCCGAAAAGAGCTAAGTGCTCTCTCTACGGCTTTCCCCCATTTCTCTTTGGAGGCACTTGCTATGTTCCAACGATTCACAAAATATTCGTTGCACTTCCTAAACGTATACTCCACAATGCCAGACACGGGCACGGCACGGATACCCTTGAACACTTTGTTGAACGACTCCGAAGCATTGGTAGTCATGACACCGTACCGCATACCTCCTACATCAAATGCAAGAGCCCACTTCTCTCTCTGAGGCATTTGATCGTCTAACCACCTTCTTGCACTACCATTGAGCACCTTGTGTAACTCCGCAAGTGTTTCATCAAACTTTTCCTTCGTCCGACATCCACAAAGAGACTTAAGTTTCTGCACGACCTCCTTTTTCTTCTGTCTTCTCCATATATTGGCTGCAAAGTGCCTCATGCACCATCGATGCTCAAGAGGTGACCGTTCACCTATTTGCTCTTGGGCAGCTTTTAGCAGCCCATGGTGTCGATCTGAAATCATGCATATCTTGGTATAATGAGGGAGGACAAATTGTCTCACTAACTTCATGAACCAACACCAGCTGTCATCATTCTCACCCTCAGCTATCGCAAATGCTAAAGGGACTAGTTGATTGTCCGGGTCAACCCCAACAGCAATCATCAACACACCCCTATATTTCCCTGTCAAGAAGGTGCCGTCAACAAGTACTATGGGCCGACAATACTTGAATGCCTCCGCCGACTGAGGGAAAGACCAATAAAACCTTTGCAAAACATGTTTTGGAAACCCATCCACGTCGGTCACAATGCGACCGGAGCAAGGAAACCACCTCATCCCAGGATTAAAATGTTTCATTGCACTTAGAATCCTAGGAACTTGGTTATACGCTTCTTTCCAATCGCCCCATAACAACTCAATAGCATATTGCTTTGCCCTCCAAGCTTTGGAGTACTTAACTCTATATCCTGTAAAACCAAATATGGTCTCGATAATTGAAGAAACCGATGTGTCACTATCGGCCCTAACGAGACCAACAAGACGGCGTCCAAGATATTTAGCAGTGCTTTGGGCATGTACACCCTTCGGCTTGGAACTTCGGCATTTATGAGGTTGCCTAACGTTGCGAATCTTCCATTTTCCATTTTTCTGTTTCCGTGCCCATACCCCCCAATGGCAGCCTTGCTTGCATAACACGGTATACCTCTTGTTCGTATCAGACTGGGTCACGTAATATGGCCTGTGATACCTAACTGCATAGTCCATCAAAAAGTACTGGAGATGCTCTAAGGTATCAAACATCAAGCCTTTCTTTATCTCAACATCCTCACTCTCAAGCACTGCCTCGGCCAAAGATGTCAACCCCAGTGTCACATATTGCCTCATCGACCATAGAAATGTCCATGAAGTTAGGTACGTAGAAGGTACCTCCACATGTACCATCTTCAATTGCCTAAGTTCATGGTCATTGTACTCCATTCTCAAAGACCCATCACCAGCAACTCCATAGGACTCCATCAAAGATGCCCCACCATAGTCGCTGTCATCGAAGCTACTATCCTCGGACCTATACTCATCCTCCAAAATATCCTCGGAAGAACTTGCCCCCGACGAATCGTCATCTAAATCACTTAACTCATCTTCCATGTCACCTTCCTCCAAATCTTCTAACATGTCATCTACATCAAATTCATCATTCAAGAGACCAAAATTCATTGATCTCACCACTTGACTACCAACTACCCGGTCTAGTGCTTCGTCTTGAGTTCCGTCATCTACCGCATCTACATCCAACTCAATATCCACAGGCAAGTTTATTGGATTGCAACCCTTCTCCACAACAACTTCCAAACAACTAACACTACTACTCTTCACTACATCTCTGTAGTTCTTCCATTCATCCGCACATGTCAACGGCATCAACACATAATGAGCTCTTTCCTTACCACAGTCAAATCTACCCCTCAAATTGAGTGGCCACCCAAATTTCTCGCGGCATTTGCTAACCAATTCATCAAAGCTAGGTGTAGCACTAAAGAATTCAACTTGTTCATGCATGCTTTCAAACTCCCCATTCAATTTCACCTTGCCACCATCAAACAATCTCACTAACCGGTCCATCTACAAAATACCAAGCGACTAATCAAATCACAAATCAACGAGAATTCAACCACACCTATCGTTTGCAACATAAAACTACTCCTATGCAAAACCTCCATGTAAACTAAACTCACGTCCATGCAACAACTTCTAAACGTCAAATCCACGAGCATAGCATATGATACATCGAATTTACGTACAAAGTTATAATAATCGACGACACACAACTCCACATCAAGCACTTTTTTCAATCATCCTAAAATAGACAATCAATCCCAATAAACCATAAAATCATGGGTATAAGGCTATACCTTTGGTCTAGAGGACGAATCGGAGGAGAGGAAGAGTCGGAGAAGCACCTCCCGCGAGGTGGGGGCGGGGGGGCGCTGGCGGCGAGGCACACGAGCCTCCCCGCCGTGCACCCCGAGGGGGCCGCCGCCCTGGGAGAGCCGCCGGCCGGGGCCGCCGCTCAACCCTCGCGGCGGAATGGGGGGGGGCGGCGGGCGGTAGGAGCAGGGAAGGGGCGGGAGGCGGGGCGGCGAAGGCAAAGCGGCGGCGCCGCGGTCGGGCAAGCCGGGCCGGGAAGAAAAGAACGAGGAAGAAGAAAGGAAAAAGAAATGCCCTAAATCCGCTGCCGCGCCAGCGGGCCGGGCGTGACGGGCCGTGGACATGGCCTCCGGCCGCATGAAACCCCTAGCGGCCGCCGCCGCCAGCCCTCCCCGGCGTGACGGATGTCACGCCCATGCATGCGGCGCGACGGGCCGCTTCACGCCGGCATGCGCGCTGTCGCGTCCGCCAAATAAGGCGCCGCCGTCACGCCACGCGGGAACCGGCGTGACACAATTACTTTGTCACGCCCGAGCGGGGTGGCGCGACCAAAGGGAGCACCCCCCGCAAATACTTTTCCATTGTGAATATTGGTGCAATTACTTTAAAAAAAGGAATAAAAATAAAAAAAAAATCCTTCAAGTAGATGGTGCTCCCCGCGCATGAGCTCTGTGTTTCCCGCTCCCTGGAGCGGCGGACGAGAAGAGGAGCCGAAGAAACGAGCGTGCCTGGCCCCATCCTCTCGTGCTTGAGGGCCGGCGGCGAAAAATGCCCCTCCTCGGACCTCGGGGCCGGAGCGCCGCCATCGGTCCCCGCCAGTTGCCCGGGAGATCGGGACGGTCGCAGACTCGAGGCCGAGTGGCGCCGGGCGGAGCTTGGCCGAGGCGAGGCGAGGGCGGGTCACCGTGGCACGGTGCGCGGGGCGCCGGGAGGAGTGGGACTCAAGCGCCGCAGCCGGCGGAACGCCGGAGCGCGGGTGCCAAATGCCTACCGAGCTTCAAGCCTTCAAGACGGAGGAGGTACTCCCTCCGTTGACAGATAACTTTTGATTTTCAACACCTACGTATTACTATTCATTTTATTTAAAAAATTTATACATATTATAAAATAAGTAAATCATTATTAAAGTACCTCTAATATTAATATAAGTCATAACAAGATACTCCCTCCGTCCCATGGAGTTTGTCGTTGGAAAATCATGTCTCCCTCACAATCACGCTTCCGGACGACATACTCCATGGGACGGAGGGATTATATGATATTTATATAAAAAATTGAATAAGATGAATGGTCAAATATAATTATTAAAAGTCAAAAAAAATAAGTTATTTATGAACGGAGGGTGTATGTCCGTCGGCAGAGGCATCTAGCAGATAAAAAGGGAGAGCATGAAAACAAAACAAGAAAAACAAGAAAAAAATTAAGGACACTATAAACATTTTAACCTTGTTATCTACTACCTCCATCCACGGAAAAATGCAATTCTCGAACACAATGCAATTCTAAGATTTTATTAAGGAGTTAAATACTATGAACTTTGACTAAATTTATATAAAAAGATATAATCATATTTTATATAAAATAAATATTATTAAATTAATTTTATAATATAGTTTATAAATTTATTTAGAGACATAAATGATCATATAATTTACTATAAATTTGGTCAAACTTCAGCTTAATTGACCAACACAAATATTATAACTGTATTCTTTCATGAATAAATAGAGTATCACAAGCAGCTATTTTTTTCCTAAGTTTTTCTAACCAGAGAAGCCAAAGAAAAAAAAAGAGATTTTTCATGGAGAAACCATAACTGGAGCTCCTTTTGCTAGAGCTAAAGCTCTACCAAGCAAGCCCAGTCATGCACACCAAGGCTTCAGCGTGGAGGCCTCCCCCTCCCCCTCCCCCTTCTCGACAGCATGCGTCGACATGTGGTCCTTATTGTTCTTGGTAGAACTCGACGAGCTTGAGCTTGATAGGCCAGAACCTATACGGCTTGTTTGGCTGCACCTAAATACACTTCAATCCATGTGGTTTTGAAGGGATTGAGGTGTATTTTAGTTTAAATTACACTTTATTTCCCTCTAAACCGTATGAATTGAAGTGTATTTAGGTGCAGCCAAACAAATCTATAGGTGGGTGGGGGTGGGATCTGCTCCGCCACCACCACCTACATAGATGCGTGGGCCAGAGACGGATCTAGTAAAGGGAAATGGGTGTACACATATACACCCCATATTTATCACCTTCACTGTTGCTTCAGCGTGGAGTGCCTTCCTCACTCTCCTCCTTGACAACATGCAATGACATGTGGTTGTTGGCCTCCTTCCTTTCACGATGTGTCCCACTCGCCGTCTCCACCGTAGATCTTGGTCTTAAACGGAAAGAGACTTAAAAATCAGTTTTACCCTAGCCTTTTCTAACATAACAACCATTTCATAGATCTTTGTCCTAAAATCAATATATTTTTCTTTTTTAACCGGCTTAAACTTGTCAAAATCATAAAAAATTAGGGGAAAATCATAAAATGGAAAACCAAGTTTTGTTAGTCTGCACATGAGTAGCACAAGTGAAAAATGACATGTTTAATACTCTTATGTTTTCTGTACACTTAAATATGTGTTATTGCTTGATAAATCTTTGTAGGTTGCCATAAATCTTGAAACTTTTCCAGTATGTTACACTTGACATGTTTAGGCTACTGCAAAAATTCAAGATTTAAGGATAACAGAAACTCCCTATACTAATTTATCAAGGAATAACTTACGTAAATAAATTATGTTAAAAGATGTTGTTTTATACTCGTCTAAGGAATGTGTATGCATTTGTGAGTGGGAAAAAGTCTACATCACCCCTGAACTATGACGGGTGGAACACTTACCCCTCAACTATAAAACCGGGTATTCTACCCCCTCGAACTTTTCAAACCAAGTTAAATTATCCCCTAGAGCGGTTTTGAACGGTGGTTTTCCATTATATGCTCATTATGTAGATCTACTCATGTGGAGTACAACAAAATTAGATTTTCTATTTTATGATTTTTCTGTGATTTACTATGATTTTTTAAAGATTCAGCCGAAATAAATAAAAAAGAAAAAGACAAAACCATGCTACTGTAGCAAAAACCACCGTTCAAAACCGCTCTAGGGGGTAATTTAACCCGGTTTGAAAAGTTCAGGAGGTAGAATACCCGGTTTTATAATTGAGGAGATAAAGTATTCCACCCGTCATAGTTCGGGGGTGATGTAGACTTTTTCCTTTGTGAGTGCCTGCATTGTATTATCTAATTACAAAAAATAAAAAACGACCGATTCAACCGGGATGGGATCAACGACAGAAAGGGAGGGCTCAGGAGGCACCGCGGTGTTCGGACGCACCCATAGGTGCCGCGTCGTGGCTGGAGATGGCCGGCGGTGTACTGTCCAGGAGCGCCTTCTTCTCTCTAGTTAATAGTCACGAACTCCTACTAATGAAATCTACGTTCACGATGGTAATCTCATTGCGGTGATCACCGAAATCATCACAAATAATAAGATCTTGACCAGAAATCATTTGATTTCATCTAATTTGGGCTAAATCTTAAATAAACTAAATTAAAAAAATATTGTAAAACAGATGTATCATTTCTCCTGGGCGGCGGCGGTGTGAAACTTTATCTTCGCTCATAGATTTTTGTTTTTAATTCAGGTTTCATAAAGCACGAGAGCCATTCCTAGTCCAATCAGTACCTTTTATTAAGCATGTGGTCTCTGGTTAACCATCAACAGGTGTCCACTGCTGATTTCAGAATGTTCACTACACGGCACTAACACTCTTTGTTTCCCAGCAGCAGCAGCGTGCGAAATTGTGTGCGTGAAAGGACAAAAAGTTTATTCAGTGATGCACTTGTGGTTCCATGTCAAAAGCAGCAGCACAATATAATCGAAAAGCACTTTGACGGTAAAACCTGCTGTCAAAAGCAATAAAGCATGTTAGATAATTCATTAGCACACAACGAAATTTTACAAAATTACATCTAGCTAAATTGCTCGTCATTATTTAGCACCAAAATCTTTTACTCCCTCCATTTCAAATTATAAGTCTTTTCAACTTTTTTATATTTTTCACTATGCATTTAATTTGGAACAAAGGAAGTATTACTTTTCCATCCATTGTTTCTTTTGAAAATCCATAGTTTCTAAATTTTATAAAAAGTTTCTATCACTGTAGGGATCTCCCCCACAGTCCTTGCCCGAAAAAAAACGATCTCTAGTGTCAAGCATATCGTTTGGACGGTTTACCTTGCGTCTTCACGCACCAACAGCATTTGAAACTGCGACGAGTATGTTCTCTAAGAGTAGACTGCATAAAAGATATACATAATTTTTTATCCTAGAAATAATATCATTAGAACAACACCAAATTATCTAAAAATAGCTGCTAGTGTCACAAGCACTGTCACAAGCATATGAGAGGTTGATCTTGGTAGTGGCATGATGGCAAAAAGGAGAGGTGTATGATTGTTTCAATTTCTTTTCGCTCCCACTTCAATTTCTTTTAGCTGCATTGTGTTTGTTAATAAAACTCCACGTTGAAGATACTAATGACAAATTTTATTCCCAGAGGGTGTTTATGTTTCCAAATAAATTTATTATATAAAGAAAATGCCTCAATACGCGTAAAATGTCCATACATAAAGCTAACACAAATTGTCTCTGTCTACATAGATACTAAATAAAAGTGTTCTTCTCAATTATTAGGTCAACATTAGCAAGTTTAGCTTCTTGATTATGCTAAGCAATTAATTGTCCCCAACTGAAGTGTTTTGAAAAGAAATATTCAATGGCACCTGAATCATGACATTGTATTAGATTATTCGTGCTCGTACAAACCTGTAGCTCGCGTGACATGTCCTTTATCTAGAAAAATGCTATTTTTGTGCATGAATACAGAACACGCAACCGGCCATGACCAAGTTTTTTTTTAGATTAGGCCACGACCCACAACTCAAAGTTAGGACGTTGCCACTTCACACGTATCCTATCCCGCCTCTCAACTTTTCAAAGCACATTCCAAGCACGCAACACACCCCGTGTTCTGTATTCTCTCATTCTCTGCATCAGTCGATCTTCGGTTCTCCACCACCACCACCACCACCATGGCTTTCTCCTGCCTCCGCATGGCGCTCTTCGTCTTACTGCCTTGTGCCACTGCACTCACCCCACCATCCAACGCCACGGACCTCGCTGCGCTGCTCGCCTTCAGAGCACAGGTCAAGGACCCCCTCGGCGTCCTCGCCGGCAACTGGACTGCCGCTGCGTCCTTCTGCTCGTGGGTCGGCGTCTCGTGCGACCGCCGCGGCCGGCGCGTCACCGGCCTCGAGTTCACCAGCGTGCCGCTCCAGGGCAGCATCGCTCCGCAGCTCGGCAACCTCTCCTTCCTCTCCAGCCTTGTCCTCAGCAACAGCAGCCTCGTGGGCGCTGTGCCAGACGAGCTTGGCGGTCTGCCCCGGCTCCGAATTCTTGCCCTTTCAGACAACAGATTGTCAGGTACCATCCCCGGCACCCTTGGCAACCTCACTAGGCTGGGGATGCTCGATCTTGCCAGTAACGACTTGTTCGGGGAGATTCCACATGAGCTGCAAAACTTGCGCAGACTTCAGACGTTAAACTTGGCAGCCAATGACCTGAGCGGAGCACTGATGGTAGGCCTGTTCAACCACACGCCAGATTTGGGCGTGATTCGTCTTGGTTCAAATAGGCTAACGGGAGGAATCCCTGCAAGCATTGCCTCCCTGTCCAAGCTGAAGATGCTTGTCCTGCAGAAGAATCTTCTCTCTGGACCTATCCCTTTGGGTCTCTCTGCCTGTAAGAACCTCGAAACGCTCTCCCTTGCAATAAACAACTTCACTGGCACTGTGCCATCATGGCTAGCAACACTGCCCAACCTCACCAAAATACATTTGTCTACGAATGACATCACTGGGGAGATCCCGATTGAGCTGTGCAATCATACCAAGCTTGTTAGTTTGGACCTCAGCGAGAACAGGCTACAAGGGAGGATTCCGGGAGAACTGGGGCATCTGACAAACCTCGAGTATTTAAGTTTTGCAGGTAACCAAATAACCGGTGATATCCCTGAGTCCATTGGCAATCTGTCCAGCCTTACTGTAATAGACTTATTCGGGAATAGGTTGACTGGATCAGTGCCAGTGTCATTTGGCAACTTGCTGAATCTCAGCGAAATATATCTCAACAAGAACCAACTCAGTGGGACGCTCGTCCATTTCCTGGCTGCATTATCCAAATGCAGGAGACTGAATACCATTAACATTGCAAACAATACATTTACAGGGAGGTTACCACCTTACATGGGAAACCTTAGCACAGTGCTTCAATATTTCATAGCAGCTAACAATAGGATCACTGGAAGCATCCCTAGCACAGTGGCTAATCTGAGCAACCTATTGGTACTGTCTCTCACGGGAAACAACCTGAGTGAGAAGATCCCCACACAAGTCATTCAGATGAATAGTCTCCAAGAACTCGACCTCTCCTACAACAGCTTGTCTGGCACTATCCCAGAAGAAATCAATGGATCAAAAAGCTTAGTTAAGTTGAATCTTCAAGGCAATAAACTAGCCGGTTCCATTCCAAGCAGTTTCGGTAGCCTGAGTCAGCTGCAATATGTGGCGTTATCCCAGAACTCATTTTCCTCAGAAATACCAACAAGTCTGTGGGATCTTCAGAAACTTATTGGGCTTGATCTCTCACAAAACTCTTTGAGTGGTTACTTATCCGCAGATGTCAGTAAACTGACAACAATCAGCGAGATGGATTTATCAGACAACCAGCTGTCAGGTGACCTCCCAGTTTCCTTAGGTGAACTTAACATGATGATCTATTTAAATCTGTCCAGAAATTTATTCCAAGGATCAATACCAGATTCACTGGGCAAGTTACTCAATATTGAGGAGTTAGACCTCTCCAACAATGTTCTTTCCGGTGTCATTCCGAAGGCTCTGGCCAACCTCTCTTACCTTGCCAACTTGAACCTTTCTTTCAACAGACTTGATGGACAGATACCAGAAGGAGGTGTGTTCTCAAATATCACCCTGGAATCATTGATGGGGAACAACGCACTCTGTGGCCTTCCCAACCTAGGAATAGCACCATGCCAGAACAAAACTAATCACTCAAGATCAAAACAACAGCTGTTAAAAATCCTACTACCTGCAGTCCTGGCATTTTTCATTTTATTAGTCTCTTGCTTGTGCATGTTGGTGAGAATAAAGACAATCAGGAGAGGAAATACGCCACTAGCCTCAGGCACAGACTTGCTGAGCTACCAGTTGATCTCATACCACGAACTTGTTCGCGCAACCAACAATTTTAGTGATGATAACCTGCTAGGGGCTGGAAGCTTTGGCAAAGTCTTCAAAGGCCAGCTAGATGATGAATCTGTCATCGCAGTAAAGGTACTAAATATGCAAGACGAATCAGCTTCCCAGAGCTTTGACACAGAGTGTCGTGCACTGCGAATGGTTCGGCACCGAAACTTGCTGAGCATAATTAGCACTTGCTCTAATCTGGACTTCAAAGCATTAATTCTTGAGTACATGCCCAATGGTAGTCTGAATGATTGGTTGTACTCAGATGATGGGCGGCAACTCAGTTTCCTACAAAGGGTTGGCATCATGCTGGATGTTGCAACAGCAATGGAGTATCTACACAACCAGCTCTTAGAAGCTGTATTACATTGTGATCTAAAACCAAGCAATATTTTGCTCGATGAAGAGATGACTGCACGTGTTTCCGACTTTGGCATTTCCAAGTTGCTAGTTGGAGATGACTGCTCCATTGTATTAACAAGCATGCCCGGCACTATAGGATACATGGCTCCAGGTAATTATGTTTTTTTTTTTCGCGTATGATTCCGACTGTATTTAAGAAGCTGACCAGTTTTCTTTTGACATGGAATGGACAGAGTTTGGATCAACAGGAAAAGCATCGCGAGCCAGTGACATCTACAGCTACGGAATTATTCTCCTTGAAGTCTTCACAAGGAAAAAACCAACTGATCCAATGTTCATCGGTGAGTTAAGCCTGAGGCAGTGGGTCAGCCAAGCATTCCCGTATGAGCTATCTCATGTTGTTGACTCTAGCCTACTTGAATACAAACAGAAGTTTTGTGTTGAAGATGCAAGTAGGCCTCCTGAGGACCCCATCTTGAATACGTGCCTAGTGTCCATAATTGATTTGGCCTTGCTTTGTTCAAGATCTGCACCTGACGAAAGGATCTCAATGAGTGATGTGGTGGTGAAGTTAAACAAGATCAAGTCATACTACAATACCTAAGGAGATCTGTGTTTTTGCTTAGAGGCTAGCCTGCAATGGCCTGGCAACGATGAAAAATAGGAAAATAAGAAATCTGAGCACGGATAGTACATGTTGATTGTACAGTAATGGGGAGAGGAGGACAGATTCCATGAAATCATGTTGTGTAAAAAGGCAAGAGTTCTACTTATGCAAATAAAAAAAGAGTGATTCCAGATCTACACTTAGTTTGTTTGGTTGGAGAGCAAGGTAGGATAGAACGATTCCATCCCTAGATCCAAGGATGGAATATGATTCCATATTGTTGTTTGGTTGTAGTTGTAGAGATGGAACAACTCTATTTTTGTGTTTAGTCCAAGGAAGGGAATGATTTCATATTGTTGTTTACGGCCTATTTGGCACAACTCCTAAAGTGCTCCTCTGAAGAAGTGGCAGCACTTGTTCTCACCCAAAAACGGTTCTGGCCCATCTACTATTCACTAGAAAACAACTTCTCATCCTAAAGTGTTTTGTCTGACTCCTTTCCAAAAGCGGGTGGGAGCCGGAGCCAGAGCCGAAGGATGTTCACCAGCAAGCACGCGTCGGGAGCGCAAGCACGCCGCTGAGGCCTTCAAGTTCTGGCTCAGTCTCCCCAACTCCTACTATGGCAGCGAGTGGCGGATCGAGCCTCTGCTGGATCGTGATGACCAAAGCTGAGCCACCCGCGACCATTTCTGCTTTGAGCACTGTACCCTGCTGCATGAAGGGAATTTTGTCAAACTTACAAAAGGAAAAATACACTTCATATTTCTTCTTGTAAACCTCAGGAAACCAAGTGGGATTTACATATCCCCTTCTTTCTTATACAACCTAATCGGGACTAGATTTTTTTGTGCTGCAGGCAGTTGTTATCTGAATGGTAGAAGTTATTCATTTTACAATCAACAGGAGAATGGGAAACTGCCGGAAAAAAAAAGAAAGAGGAGAACGGGAAACAACAAGCAAATGCAGATGAATATAATGCGAAGCACTGAAACTTCGACCAGAAGGGTGAACGGGAGTTTCTAAAAACATTTTCTGTGAAAGAAACTAGCATATATCCCACTTTACCCAACACGCCTCTCTTTAACTGTCAAGGTGACATAAGTTAACTTATAGCATATGTAATAAATATGAATCGTAGCAAGGGCTTAGTTATTTTGCCAGTTGAATGACAATATTATCATTAGGACTAACAACATTTGCTACATAAAGTATACTAGCCACTTGTGCCCGCGCTTCGCTGCGGGTGATCTGCTTGATATATCAAACTTTAGAGACCATGTATATGTGGTACTCAAAACAATCTCAATGGAAGCTAGTTGGTTTTTGTATTACCACGTTGTGGAAGATGACCTTCTTAGTATATCAAATCTTAAGGATCATACGTACGCTGTACTAAAAAAATATCTCACAAAAAATTAATATGTATTTTCCATCACAGTTTTATGTAATTGAGTTCGTGATGACACCCTTCAATATATTGTGACAAAGGTGTGGTGAATTCCAGGTGTATTCAAGGAAAGGAAGAAAGAGAAAAATAAAAAAGCGTAGGATGATTCAAAGGCTGAAAATTATTAGTTGGCACAGAACAAGCCAGGAATCCTGTGACACCTATCCCCATCACACCGCTCATGATCAGCGTGTTTGTATTCACCCCATTGGGTGACGTTCGGTCTCGTTCACCCACGTTTCCTGTCTCCCTCATTTTGCGCTCGTGTCGGTCCTCCTTTTTCACCCCCTGCGTTCATACTCGACATCCCCGCGTGGCCTCGGTCATTCACCCATCTCACGTCGAGTGAAGTCTGCTGTTCCCCCTCGAGCGTGATGCCGCGGCCATGCCGCCAAAGCCGCTGATTGTCGGCCCTTAATTTTTAGGGTCCACTGTGCATCATATGTCGGTCCCCTCGAATCGATAGGCCGACATGCACAATTAAACAAGATTGATATCCGTGCATCATATGTGGTTTGTACTTCTATGATTCGCCCTTTATTAAACTTCTCGAGCTATACGTGCCTTATTCTTCCTAATTCTTCCGGCTTATGATGATAGTGTTCTTGTTTTGCTTCTTTTGAGCAACAATCACAATGAACTTGGGGTTTCATTTCTCATCAAGAAATTTGCACTATTCCCTTCTTAGGATTCCACTCCTCATCTAAAAATCTTCTTCTTAAGTAGCTTATTCTTAACTTGTTTTCGCCCATCGATTAGTGTTTCTAATTACGGGTCCGGATCTACCCCACTTAGAAGATGTAGCCTTAAATCTTCTATTATTATTTCTAGATATTTCTAGGCTGATAGTGTTGTGATTTATACCATCATTGATTATTTAGGCGACATTGTTTGAGCGTAGTGATGTCGTTTTGTTGGGAAGTGCTTGAATATTATGGGGATCGCGAGACATACTTGTTTTTGAGTACAATGGGGGATTACAATAACGGGAGGGGGGAGAGAGAGTGCAACTAGGCTACGAGTACATCTCCCTAGGATGACTAATTTTACTTCATCGAGCCGGGTTGCTTTACTTTAGGGCTCCTTGGTCCTTCATCCGCTTGGTGATGCACCGTTGGGCTTCAGTTGACTCATCGAGGGTCTTCATGCGGATGGTCACGAACTCCATGATGGGGTGATCCTTGTAGGTCTTGCATAGGTGTCGTAGGGCTTGGCTTGGCGGGCGGCTCGGTAGGCGTCCGTGAAGCGAAATCCGGTGACAAATCGTGCTCCAGGCTTTGGTGACGTCGAGGAAGTTTTTACTCTTGGTGATGTAGATGGTGACCACACAATGCTCGTTGCCATGCTTTTCATACGTGCAGCCCTCATACACTATGCGCTCTTGGATGCCAAGTATTTGCATGGTATCGTATAGGAGTTGGGGAAATCCTTCTATGTTTAGGCAGTTGCCACAGATCCAGACTCTTTCACTCATCTTTGTGGGGGTTGGAATTGAATGTGGCTGGCTTCTATGGGAAGGGAGAAGGCTGATGGCGAGGTGATTCAGATGGTGTGGAGTGGTGATGAAGTGGTTCAAGAAACTTGGAATGGTGAAGTAAGATGGCTGGCTTGGTCTTTTATAATGTGTCGAGGTGAGGCTTGTTTGGGAAGATTGACCGCTTTGACTGTCTTGGGTGTGTTGAAGAAGGGGGAATGGGGATTGGGTCCCACCGCATAGTGTAGCACTATTGAGGTGATGCGGCCAGTGATGAGATACGACAAGTACTGGTGAGGGTGACTCTTGTCGTGTATGCTGAGAAAAGGGGGAGTCATTGTACTCTCCTGTAGTGGTTTTGACCATGCCATTTTTCTTTTTCCTCTTTTTTCTTTGATAATTTCAGAAATATTTCTGGTGCCAACATAATTTTTGAATAATATTTTCCAACTTCTTTAATTCAACGGGTAGCCTAAGGTCTTTCATAAGGTAGCGGACGATTACAATGATATACAAGATTGTAAATCCAATGAGGGGAGGGATTAGGATAGCCAGAAGGGTGACAATGAACACTTCTTCATCTAGGTCCATCTCGCAGGCTTCAACTTTTGCTTCTGACGGTGTACTTCAAATTTCTTGTTGTCTTCTTCAGCAATCTTTGGCCTATAAAACTCCGTTTTTGACTTCTTGAATTAATCCTCTTGATCGGCGCTTGATTAGTGGAGCTTTTATGGGTGATTTATGCTGATAGTTTGGGTGATTTGGGGGTGCTTTGGGTGAAAGAAGGGGCATCAGGGGGTCTTTTATAGGCGGTCGATGGCGGGATCCGGGGAGGTGAGTGCGTGGTCGGGTGCTGGCGATCGTTGGCGGCATCGCGGCATCGGGGTGGGAACCGAGGTGACAAAGACGAGGCGGCGTCGGTGGTGCGTGATGTCGGTCGTGCGAAAGGATAGCACGAGCGGTGTCATGGGGCGGTGGCGTGCGGTCTCGGTCCGTGCGATGAGGGACATCACGAGCGGCCGTGGTGTGCGATATTGTGGGAGAGGACGGGCGCAACAAGGACGGCATGCACGGCGTTCGCGGCTCTCAAGTCATCATTGCACGTCCCTCTCTTCTTCACAAACCCAAGTACACATGAACCAAAGGAAAGAGTTTTGAAAATGGAGTGCATGCCGTCACAAGTTGTAACAAGATTTTTAGGGGTGCTTGATGAAGCACGCGATGCATAGGGTGAATTTTAATGCAAGAGTTTTGAAAAAGATTTTTAAATATGGTTTTAAGGGAAATAAACTAATCAAGTTTTTAATTTGTTGTAAAGATTTAAAAAGTTCAAATTTTTAGTGATTTTTAAAAGGATGCAAAAACACAGTATTACACCGATGCTTGCACACCGAGCCCAAGTCCCACCTTGTCAACTTTGTCAACTTGTGCCCAGCCATTTTTGCGGGTGATCTGCTTGGTATATCAAACTTTAGAGACCATGTATACGTGGTACTTGAAACTATCTCAATAGAAGTTAATTGGTTTTGTATTACCATATTGTGGAAGATGACCTTCTTGGTATATCAAATCTTAGGAATCATATGTACGCCGTACTAAAAAAAATATCTCACAAAATTTAATATGTATTTTCCATCACAGTTTTATATGTAATTGAGTTCACATTCTCGATGACACCCTTCAAGATATTGTAACGATTAATGCGGTGGATTCTAGGTATATTCAAGGAAAAGAAGAAAGAGAAAAATAAAAAGCGAGGATGATTCAAAGGCTGAAAATTATTGGTTCCTATGACACTGTCCCCATCACGCCGCTCCACGATCACTATGTTGTATTCACCCCGTTGGGTCACTTCGATTTCGTTCACCCATGTTTCCTATCTCTCTCTTTTTGCGCTCGTGTCGGTCCTCCTTTTTGACCCCTGCGTTCGTACTCGACATCCCCGCGTGGCCTCCGTCATTCAGTCATCTCACATCGAGTGAAGTCTCTGTTCCCCCTCGAGCGTGATGCCGCGGCCATGCCTCCAAAGCCGCCGATGCCGGCACACTAAGCCCAAGTCCAACCTGTCGACCTGTCCCGACCACCGTAGACTGGTCAATCTTCTTGAGACGCCTTGCTCGGACCTCTACAAAAAGGGAGCCACCCCCAGCTTATCTTCACCACACCCCACGCTTGCTAACCATTCCTCTAACCTTTTTTCTTCCTGAGCAAAAGCCCATGGCCTCACAAGAGCCACTATACCCCTGCCTTCAACTTACCAACCCTCCTATCCAACCCATAAGGCAGGCGGAAGGACTTTGGACCAGCAGCACCTGTCAGGGCGTAGAGGGATTTCCCAAGCTTCTGTATACCACCACGCAGTGGCTAGGAATCCGAGATCGCCCCGTGTATGAGGGCTGTGAGTTCGTAGAGCATGGCACTGAGCGGTGTGAAGTCACCGTCTACATTGGGAAGAGTGAGAACTCCCCCGGCGTAGATGGTTGGAGTGCCACCACCATCGGCTTTCGCTTTTCCGACACCTACCAAGCTGTAGCTCGCAAAGCTCTGCGAATCCTATGCCAGATCTACGCCGATTCCCTCGCCCGCACCCCCATGAGGTTCTTTCCGCCGTCGGACCAGGACTCTCCGTTCTGGAGAATCCGCATGCAGGCTCTGCGAGGACGTCCCCTGCAAGCAGTCGACCCCACTGTGGTATCCCTAGCCACGTATCTGGCGCCCTGGATGAGCACCATGACCAGCTGGCCATAGAGTTGAGGAAGAGCATCGCCCGAGCTGAAGAGGCCGAGCGCTTCAGCCGGAAGCTCCATGTGAGCCTTGCCATGGCGCACGCCCAAGCCGCCATCGCTGAAAGCCGTGAGACCGTCCTTCTTGAAGCCATGCGAGAGGGCGGAGACCGCTATGCTAAGCGCCTAAGAGACGCCTACCTCTTCGCCCGAGGCCAACGGAGGACGCCTACCCCATATGTGCGGCAACCCTCGATCTTGGAAGGGATACCCATCTATGCCTTGGAGCGAGAGAGGAATGTGGCAACACCCACCGTTCCACCACCCACTCCCGTGGAAGCCTCCGAGGTGGAGTCTCCCCTTTCTCTCGCGCCGGCCCTAACCCCACCACCGGAGAACCTCGGGGAGAACAGCCGTGAAGCCATCCGCCTCGACGAAGTGGATTAGCTGTTGTGGAGATGTACCTTGGTTACAGTAGCACGTGTCCTTGCCTTTCTCCGAATGTTGTACCCTTACATTGTACTTTGAAGCAATGTGTTTGTCTTGTATCCTCATGAAGCTATGTATGGTCTTACGAAAAAAGCATATCATTTCTTGCAATAACTATTGTAATGCGTGTTTAATATCTTGCTACTCATAATTAGTCTAGATGGTTAAGTAGTCGCTTTAGTTCTAGGAAGCGATATAACTTTTTTTTCGTATAGTTTTAGACACGTGCGAGATGACCGTTGCCATCCTCTTTTCCTTTACAAATTGATGCCCTTGGCTCTCGTCTTCACGTCCATACTTGGACCCCTATCTTTTTTCCTCGATTGCCCATGCGCCACCACGTCCACGGGAACCCTATCTCCTCCCTTTCCTTTTCATGTGTAGGCTTGAGTACGGAGTGTACCATGGCCTTTGGCCACCCTACCACGTGATCCGCCATCATTTTCTCTCCCACTTAGCCTCGCCATCCTCGGTGCACCGCACCACGCAACCACTCGCCCCTTCCCCACCGAGCTATAAAAGCAACCCTAAGTTCCTCTCCGCATAGTTTTAGACCTGTGTGAGATGAACATTGCCATGCTCTTTTCCTTTACAAATTGATTCTATCGGCTCTCGCCTTCAAGTCCATACTGGACCCCCTATCTTTTTCCTCGATCGCCCACGCGCCTCCACGTCGCACGAACCCTATCCCCTCCTTTTCTTTTTCGAGCGCAGGCTTGAGTGCGAAGCGCACCATGGCCTTTGGCCACCCCACCACGTGACCAGCCATCATTTTCCCTCCCACTCAGCCTCGTTGTCCTCGGTGCACCATACCACGCAACCACTCACCCCTTCCCGCTGAGCTATAAATGCAACCCTAAGTTCCTCTCCTTCGCCACCCCAACTCTCCAAATCCTAAACACAAAAATCGGCCGAGCAAATCTCTCTTCTATGATGAAGCTCGCTAGATCTAGGGAGAAGCTAGCTAGGGGAAAAGATTTGCGTGGCCGGTGCTAGGAGTTCAAGCCTAGCCTTGTGGATTTAGGTTGTCGAGGGCCACCAAGTGCGTTGGACGGCGGGGATCTGATTTCCATCCCCGGAGGTTGAGTTTAGCCTTAGAGTTCACAATGTTTCCCTTTCCACTCGATTGCTTCGGATATGTTGGACATACACCATGTTACGGATTATCATTATCCCGTTGTTCCTTCATTGTCCCCGTTTAGCTCGGTTTTGCTAGATTGAGCGGTTAGAAGTGTCGAGTTGCTTTGGTCGTATAATCGCCATGTAATTTCAAATCTATGTAATGTAATCACGTTTCCTCCATTTCTTTTTGCACGCTCTCGAATCCATATTCGGATTATCATTACTTTGTTGTTCCTTCATTGTTCCCCGTTTAGCTCGGCTGCTAGATTGAGTGGTTAGAAGTGTCGGGTTGTTTTGGTCGTGTAATCTCCATGTAATTTCATATCTATGTAATGTAATTGCGTTTTCTCCATTTCTCTTTACACCGCTCTGAACCTCCTGACGAGATTCTTTTAAGGGGGTAGGTTGTAACATCCTCGGTTTTACACACTTAATCTCCTGCCAAATCATTTCATGAGTCGCCTGTTTATGTGTTAATACATGTGTTTAAGTATGAAGACGATTTCTAGTAGCCTAACAGGCTCAATAAAAATGCTGAATGAAAGTTAGCAATTGCTTTTGGTTATATCAAGTAAGGCTGAAAATTATTTTTTATCAAGCAAAAATTAAGCCTTTGGCTTCCAGTTTAAGCTAGCTAGCCAATAGGTTTGATCTTGGTTTGATTAACACGTATTAAGCATCGACTTTGCATAGTAATATATGGTTTGGTTTTTGGTTAGCTCTTGGCCCAAAGAGCCCCCAAAACCCACTTCTAGCATGTTCCCCGACAGGGCCCAATTGGCCTACCCATTACTCCCTTGTGGTCTTCCCCTTGTCGTGATCACTCCCTTGCCAATCCTTTTTTGATAGCAAAGTATAGGTCAAATTTAAGGTTCGAAAGTTGTGTACTATGGGTCCATGATCATGAGTTGGTTCTTAATGAGTATCTATGTCGTTGTATTGGTGATATAGTTCATTCCGGCTTAGTTGAGGAACTAAAAGAGTATTTTGATACTACGCTAGATTATAAGATTGGCAACCACACTTTGGGGTGGCTAAGGCAATTGGTGTGTGAGAACCAAGCAACTATTTTGTTGGAGGCATGAGTCTTTTTCGATTCGATAGATGAGATGAAAGCAAATACAAAAGCCCTTGCAAAAGCACAAGCTACAAAGATTCGCCATATCTCGGGTGGTAGGGCTCACCTATGTGTGTAGTAGACTCTACAAAAGCCATACGCTCCCATCTAAGCGCGAAGCGCACCATAGTATGGAGGAAATATCATGGGAACACGATGTGAGTTCTCCCCGCAATAATTGCTATTGTGAGTAAGTTTTTATATACCTAACGATAATGTTGGTTATCCGTGTGAGCTCTTGTAAGTAATTAAATAAATCCAATTAAACTGTCTTTAATATATACGAATGCTATCGTGTTAGTTATAATGTGTGTTATTGTTTTCATGCCTCAAAGATGCCATTCTTATTTGACTTGGTGTTCGTGAGCTCGTCCGCCATGGCTAGCTCCCCGGAGCTTTGCCCAACGGCGACTCGGCCACCGCCTCCCGAAACCGAGGCGTAGGGATGGAGAGGAGGATGAGGGGATTCATGTAGGCTAGCCACCTTAGCCGATTGCAGCTCGGGAAGGTGGATCGGCGGACGCGCTCTACGTGCTCGAGAAACAGAGAGAGAGTGCTCGGGTCGGGAGATGGAAGAAGGTGAGCGAGGAGTGGGTGGGCGTGGAGCTGAACGGCTCAGCGTGGTCGCGGGGAGGAGGAGGGCACCTCGGCCTCGGCTTCGGTTTTGTAGACGGCCGGGGAGGAGGCTGGGCCACCCTCGGCAGCTTGCCACTAATGGCGTTCTTTGTCTTTGCTTCTTTGTTCGTGGGACAAAGCGAGGAGGACGAGGCGAGTTAAGCGGGCGGTGCGGCGCGTAGCGAGGTGGTGTAGTGATGGGCAGCGTCACTTGGTGAAGGTTCTCGGCATGCAAATATTCTTGGCATGCAAATGGGCGGTGCCTAATTTGCATGCATGTTTAAAGTGACGAGAAGCTGCCGGTAAAAATGTGGATGTACTCAGCCTGCTTTGTGTTGCCATTTGCACGTGGTAAAAATGTAGGAGGCGTTTGTCGTGTTCTTTGCTATGCATGGAGGAGGCCAGAGGGGAGAGTGCGAGGTGGGTCCCTCGGCACAACCGGTGAGGCGAGGTGGTGGGGTCCATGTGGCGTGGTGTCGCGGGCAAGCGCTTGATCGGTGAGGGGGTCCGGGCGCGGGCGTGCAGCGGCGGCGATGGTGGTAAGTCGGCGCCGCGCGCCGTTGCCGGGCATCGGCGAGGGGAGCAAAGCGAGAGAGAGAGAGCGCGCATCGGTGCGCGGAATATAATTGGAGCGACAAGAGCGGGGGAGATATATGAGGTGGATAAAAGTGCAAATGAGATGACAGAGCTCAAATGATTTATAGTTTTCAAAATAGATTTTGAAAATAAATTTTAATGTGAGTGATTTTGATTTATGGATTTTTCGGGATGTTACAAACCTACCCTACTTAAAATGAATCTCGTCCCTCGAGATTCGGCCGGTTCCCCTAAACAAAGTGAGGGAACTCTTTTCTCGGGCATCTTCTCTTTTCCATGTTTAACCAATGCATAGACTTTCTTCTTATGTTGTTACTTTTTGTAGTCGAAGAACAACTGAATTTTTTTTACTTTGTTCTTGCATGCATGCATGTGATGGTAAATTCTTCTCATGTGTTGTAGTAACTTTTTTGTATGAAGAATAGCCAAGTTTTTTTACTTTGTCCTTGCATGCATGCATGTTCTATCGATAAATTTCTATTTATAGACGACAAGCATTGAATGTGTCCACTTGCCTAGTGGAACAAAGTGGTAGGCGGTGGTGGATGGTGGCGATAGAAATCAATGACATGACTATACATGTCGTTTATCCATGCTGCATTTAATGTGCATGCAGCCGCTAGTCGAATGGTCGAATGCATGCAAAGAGAACAAGGTGATTCATCTAGACCGTGCAGTTTCTATCCAACGGGCAACCTAAATGAAGCTTACGTGGACACGCTGGGAGGCCGCCTAGACGGCGTGCCTTCATATCTCTAATACTAATCCTACAGATGTAAAGATGGATTTGAGCTAGGCTACAAGGAGATCAAGCAATCAACACCTCAAAGAAACATAACAGAGAAGTATTGAAGACCCTACAAAACAAGCAAGAAGTTCAAGACATCAAGGAAGAAAAGCGCAAACAAATAAACACAAAGAAATATACTCAGAAGAGCACCGAAGTTCTTCGATGGGACCAGTCTGAGGCAGTAGAAAAGAAGTGCAAGAAGTACTTCCGGTGTGTGCACACGTGGGTAAGAAATGAAGAGAGCGAGCTCTCCGGTGTGCGCACCAAAGTTATCACCGTTCTCTTCTAAAAAGCTTCCCAGTTTAGCTAGTGTAAAATAAATGCTAAAATTTAGGAACAAGAAAGAGTAGAGATCTTGGAACATAGCCTTGTATTACAGGCAATGTAAGTTGTTCTTCCTGAGAAGCAGCAAGTGCTGGAATGAGCAATATATACATGGAAGTTCTTTAATACTATACCAATATTTGTATCTATTGACTCAGGTTTTGATCCAAGTACTGAATTCTGTGTGTTTCATATATTGCTATGGTTCTTGATCAACCTTTAAACTACAGTTTGAATGACTGCATAGAGTTTATCCAAGAAGATCGATGAGCTAGTGGAGGTTACACCTGCAAGCATCCGCATATGCAAGAACCCAAAAGTTTCAAAGAAGAAGTAAAACCATCAAATCGATTTTCTCAAGGCATCAGGTTCAGATAGGAGCTGCATGCTCCATTGCCAGGTCTGGTATGACGGCTGCATGGCGTCCCACACAAGTTAGTAATCAGGCTGTTTTTGGTGGTCTACATACAAAAAATTAAAGGTTGCCAGATTGAGATATAGGCTTATACGGCAGTTTTGAGATTAGTCTGCTGGACCAGTATTTTGGGCCAAAGATAAGGCGTGCACTGTTTCCATAGCTATCTCAGCTGTTACGCATATATTTGTAGGCCATATATAGGTACTGTACATGATTGCAGCTCTAGTAAGGACTGGATCAAAGCTTGCAAATGGAGTAGCAGACAACTACTGCTGCGGACACGTATTTATTTGTAATTCAAGCCAGTCTACAAGTTGCAACAAACTCCTGGGCGATTATGAACTGAAGATTATAGGGAAGAACTTAACATTACATATATATGGACCCATTGATTTAGATACTGTAATGGTTACATTAGTGGGTGGCTACAAAAATGATAGAAACCGTTGCCCCATGCTCCTTCTCTACAAAATGATAGAAGGATAGGGCTACAAAATGAGTAATTGTTACATTAGTGTTTGGCTTTCCACCACTGAATAATATAAACTTCCTAAGTCACTGCAGACTGCAGAGTGCAAGCTCTTGCATCCTAGTCCTAGCTACAAAAAATTGGTCGTGCAGTCTCCTGGCACAGCCTCTCCACGCTACAAGCTACAGGCCCCGAGCATATCTCCGGACAGCTTCTTGACCAGATACTAGAAACTGTTGCTCCATGCTCCTTGGCTCCGAATGATTCCTGAGTTAGTTGACCAGAAAGTGCTCTTCTACTTGCAGATCAGTGCAGAGCCGCCGCCCAGCTTTCCAGTGGCCATGTTGCCGAAGTCCGGCGCCGCGCAGTTGGTCTGCACATTAGACAGTATTGACCTGCAGAAGTCATCGAGGTCTGCTGCCACCCAGCAACTCTGGACCCCTGTTGCCATGGCGCCGGTGTTGGGCACCACCCAGCTGCTCTGGATCCCTGTTGCCATAGAGCCATTGTTGGGCACCACCCAGCTGCTCTCAACCCCTGTTGCCATGGCGCCGATGTTGGGCGTCACCAAGCTGCTCTGGGCCCCTGTTACCGTGGTGCTGTTGTTGGGCACCACCCAGCTTCTCTGGACCCCTGTGGGCTGCTCCTGATCAAAACTGTTATTGCTATGCACATCAACCCTTATCGAGTTCCAGAACTCCAGTTCTCCTGCAGACAGCTGCTGCGCCACCGGCATGGTAGATTGTTGGACCCTAAACTGCGGCACCACAATGTCCTGCGCCTCCAACTCTGGGTACTGCTCTGGCGCTTCTGGGACGAGAAGCCCTGAAAGGCGATGCTGCCAAGAAGAGGGCTCTGCCGGAAGTTGTCGCTGATCAGAACGTGGTGTGAGGGTCCTTCATCTCCAGAAGGATATGCCACGCCCGAGGAGCCGTGATCGAGCATTGCCCCAGAACAAGGAAATGCTGATGAACCGCTGGCCACGGTGGCGCCGGCGCACGCGTGACCGCTACTCTGGCGGACTTGTTGGCCATCCGGCACGCGCATGCGCATCCGGCCATGGCCGCTGAAGGCAATGTGGCAGATCTTAACGAGTGACGGGCAGGGCGGCGCGGCAATGGTGTACTCGTGCATCACCCACCCCACGCTGCCGCCGTTCTTGCCCTTGCCCACGTGCAGGTTGAGGTTGCTGACGTGGACCTTGATCCTCTCGCCGCGGACGCGCAGGCGCTTCACGTGGCTGCTCTGCGTCTTCCACGTCCCGAGGCCGCCGTCGCAGCCGCGGTCCCGGCGGGCGCCGGGTTTCTTGGCGTCGCTGGTGCGCACGATGAAGTAGGCCTCGTCCTCGCTCGCCACGCCGTGGCGCTCGAAGAGGTCCCAGGGCAGCGTGCTCCCCGCCGCGTCGTCCTCGAAGATGACGCCGGGGAATGGATCCTGGCCACGCGCGCGCGGGAGGAGGTAGAACTCGACGAGCTCGCGCTTGGTAGGCCGGAACCTGTAGGTGGGTGGGCAAGGGATCTGCTCCGCCGCCGCCGTCGACATGGATGCGAATTGGGATTTGCTTCAGCGACGGCCAGAGGCGGATCTAGTTATTTATTGGCACGTTTGGTACCGATACCGATTCACACACGACTTCCGATCCCGAATCTCTCTCTCTCTCTCTCTCTCTCTCCCTCCCTCCCTCTCTCTCTCTCTCTCTCTCTCTCTCTCTCTTTTTTTTTTTTTTTTTTTTTTTTTTTTGACTCCGCCAGCCAAACGGAGTGAAGTTGGTGCTTCAAGCATGAAGCTCCCCAGAGCGGCAGACGAGAAGACCAGCGGAGAAGACGAGCTTACCTGGCTCCATCCTCTGTGCTCGCGGGCCCGGGCGAAAATGCCCCTCCTCGGACCTCAAGGCCGGAGCGTCGCCGTCGGTCCAGGAAGCTCGGGCATATCTGGCATACCCTGTAGCTCCGCCACTGAGCTCGGGAGACCGCGGTCGCAGAGACTGGAGGTGGAGTGGCACCGGGGCGGAGCAGCGCAGTCGAGGCGAGGGCGCGGGGTCGCCGAGGCACGCGTGCGCGCGAGCGCGCAGCCGCAAAACCCCCGCTGGGGCGCGGTGGGGCTCGAGCGCTGTCGCAATGGCCGCCGGGGCACTTGTGCGTGGATCTACGGCTTTCAAAGTTTGAAGACAAAGGAAGCGCTGCTCGCTGGAGGCAGGTCCGTGCGCAGAGCATCGAGAGGATAGAAATGGAGGGTACAAAAAGAATGGAAGCAAAAAATAAAGAAAGGATGAAATAAAAGAAAAAAATGGTATTTTACCTTTGTTTTTACCACTATGGCCGAAGGAGAAAATGTCATTTTATCGGAGAAGCAATTTTAGCTAGAGCTAGAACTCTACCAATAAGCTCATATTATCCACACGGAGGCTTTAAGCGTTGCTTCCCTCTTTGACAACATGCACCGACATGTGGGCCCTCCTCGCTCTACACTATCTTTGCCCGCACGGATAAAACCCTATTCGTTAGTAAAATTTTATCCCCGACTTTTCTCTAAGAGTTTGTTTGGTAAAGCTTCACCAGTAAAAAAAGTGAATCTAAAGTCCAGATTCACAAGCTTAAGGAAGAGAGAACTTTTGAAATACAAAAGCATGATTTATTCCTTTTTTTAATTGTGCTCTTTGTTCTGCTAGTTTAGATGGATCATTCGCTTTGTGGTTTGGGAATCTCATAGTTAGCTTGTAAATCCTTGCTCACCCTATGAGATTCTTTAAAGCTTCAAATCTCAATTTGTGGTGTGATTCTTTATGAAAAATCTTTAGCACGTTTGTATTTAGGATTTCCCAGCTGCCACTGCTTGGCTACATGCTAGTTGATGTTGCTGTCGAACTACCATAGCACGACCAAATTCATTGCAGTCAAATGCTCTTCTTGATTATCATGTTCTACTTTATCTGATCAATTTGAAACGACTAGATTTTCAAAATTGTTAAATCATCAACTCAAAGTTGTAACAACTCTTGTAGTTTGCTCTAGTTGTCCTTAGAACAAAGCCAAAATATCACCATTGCATTGGCCAATGGCTAGACGCTCTTGTGTAGTCCCTTAAATCTCTTTTTGCTTCTTAATTATTTATTTTCATCTGTGTTTTAATAAATTCACTAGTTAGGGAGCAACCCTTCTTGGTCTCATAAAAAATGTTCTAGTGTGTTCTGAAAAATGAAGTCAAGCTAAAGTAGGTAAAGTTTGTTATATAAGAGTAAATTAACACCATCCATGTGTGCATCCCATAGGATGTTAGTGCATATTATCACATAAATCTTTGCCATTTAGATCTTGTATACTCCTAGAACATGAGATTTTTTGAATCCTGCGTTTTTTCTATAAAACTGTCCTATTATTATATTCTAATGTTCCAAAGATGCTTGCTATACAAAATTTTAAAAAATACCGTGCTTCTACTGTTCTGGGCAAAAAGCCCGCTCCTGCGAGGCTGCGCCATGGATTCTGCAAAGGTATTGCAATCCAACTACCACCCACAGGCCCTTGGGAGTTTCAGACCCGACCCAATTCTCCCCGCACCGCAAGGAGGCCCCCGACCCTAACTAGGAGCCCAACGACGACCGAAGCGCCGTCTCCGCCTAGTCGCTCGCCGTCCCGGTCCCGCCTCCTCAGACACCGGCGGCGGTCATGCCGCCTCCGCGTCCGCCGCACCCCCCCACCTCCCCCTCCCCGCCGCCCGGGCCGCCTCCCCTACGCGCCCATCGCCTCCCTCTCCCGCCCACCCGCCCGGCCCCCGCGTCTCTCCTCCTCGCGCCGCCCTCCTCCCCAGCCCGTGCCCTCGCGCTTCTCTTCCCCGACTCCTCCGCCCACCTCTTCCCCTCGCTACCCTCCTCCGTCGCTACCTCGCCTTCGCCCGCTCACACCCCCGTCCCGTCGCCACTCGCCGCCGCCGCCTGCTTCGCGCTCCTCCTCCCGTCCTCGCAGCTCCTCTTCCTCTCCGCGCATCCGTCCCCTTCCTCCCCCTCGGTCCACCTCCGCGCCTATTCCCTCGCTTCCGCGCCCGCTTTCCCGCGCTTTGCGCCCGCCTCGCTCTCCTTCAAGCGCCATGCCTCGGCCGCGGGCCTGCCGCTTCAGGGCCTACCCTTCGGCCTCGGCGTCCGCCTGGCCGGCGGGGTCAACGCCGTCGCGCTGCTCTCCCTGTCCGTCGGCCAGATCTGGGTGCTCGCTCGAAGCTGGCCGGGGACGGCCGGACGGTGGAGCTGCACAAGTGCGCGGTCGTCGAGCTCGAGCCGGCGCGGCCCGTGTACGCGATGGAGGTCGCAATGGGAAGGCTGCTGCTCGGGGGAGGCTGGCGGCTTGCGTGTCTTCCCGCTGCGGGGCTTGATGAAGGGTGGAAAGGAGAGGGAGGGGAAGAAGGAAGGTGCTGTGGCAGTAGGAAGGAAGGGCATCCACAAGAAGAACGGGATGCTGAATGGCTTAGTTGTGCCAGTTAAGCGTGGTAGCTATGGATATAGGAGCAGTGGTGAAGGCGACGTTGTTTCCACTTGTGAGTACTTCACACCTTCTTGTTTTGATCTATCTATTCGATGATCCTTGGTATAATGTGAAATAAAACAAAGGCGCTGCAGCATGGCAGGATTGAATTTCTGTTTGTAATGAGGGTTTGAATGGGGGATCTAAGCTAGGCATAAAAATGTGCAGGGGAGCAACTTTTTGGAGAGTTTACTTTAGAATCTTCAAACTTTGAAGACAAAGTAGTTCTGGTGGGATCTTGGATGTCTTAATTTACTTTTTGGAGCAAAATATAATGTGCTAAGCTCTTTTTGAGTGTAAACAGGGGCGTTACCATCATTAGTTCTTTTATATTGATGGCCTACTACCCTAGTTATCTCATATTCGTTTTTCATGTTGGTTCTGATGTTTATTTCTTGTTTTTGCGTATCAAACAGACAGTACCTGATAGGTTCACCATTCGTGGCACATACTATGCAATGGTATTTTAGATTTAATATTTTATTACTTCTACATTTATTGTGTTTGTAGTTAGTATTAAGTGAACATTTACATCTCATGCCTACTTATTAGAGATTGGAGTTGTAAGCGGCCAGTTTAGTTGAGTTTGATGACAATTTGCGTATTCAGTCTATCCTGTTGGCATATATTGATGTCCATGAAGATAAAGTGACCATCATATGTGTTTTGTTGAAGTTATAGTTATATTTTGATCTTGCTATCCTCGTAACTATAAGAGGAAATAGAGCAAGGCGAAATTTTGCGTCCAGATCTATTGGTGCTGTGCATCAAAAATAGGAATAAAATTATTGCAAGGGACCGAAGCATATCCAGTGTTCATTCTTCGTTACTGGTATAAATAGACTCTAGCCTCTCAAAGGACTGCCTTCTTCAGGGAATGCTTTGTGTGGAAATGATCACTATGATCCAACCCTGCCAACTGTACATGATTATTTAATAAACTGTACAGGCTATACTGATAGTAAAGTAGAGATATATTACTATTGGATGTAGTAGGTGCACTTTTAGTAAAAACAAGGTTGAATGGCTTACACTGTGCACTGTTTGCCGCAGAATCTACTCAGAATCAACTAATCTGTTGTCCAAAATTACGTTTTTTCAGGTAAACTCACAACTATGAGGGTAAAACAGAGTTCAGGAAGCTATTGCTCTTTTTTGTTGGCATTTCAAAATGATGACCGCAAGTCAGAAGGCAGCATGGAATTGCTGAAATCATTGAAAGTTGTTTCAATCCATCCTCTTTCCAAGAACAAGTTTTTGGTACTGGATTCATCTGGAGTGTTGCATGTTTTCAGTATTTCAACAACAGAAATGGGCTCAGGAGCTGTCAGCAAGCAATGTTCTGAAAATATCCATACATATCGCTTGGATTATCCCATGAAAGTGCAATTATCTGCTGTCTTTTCAGTTAGCTCTATAAGTGAGTTCTTGTTCTGAATTTGCTGTCTTATTTCACATTATGGTTTACTTCATTAATAAATATGTTCAGAGTGTTTGTGCAGAGACACAAATTTTTTTGGGTTTCAGATGGTGGGAATTCTGTACATGTAATGTCAGCGGTTGAGACTGAATCCCCTAACACTGACAATGGAGACGTTACCAGAGAAAGAGAGTTAGCAACTATCAAGCTTTCAGGTTGTGGCATTCGCCTAGTTCTTCAGTCATACATCTCTTTCAAATATCTTATTCTTAGCTTAATTTGATCACAAATTAAAAATTTACGTAATGTATCAGTGTAATTTTACTGGCTGTGCATAATTTGCATTGTTCTACTTTTTCGTTTGGCTCATGCCAACCTGTTAAATAAAATCAATTATCAGTTCACACATGTTTTCCATTGCCTGGTGGGTTAAGCCCATTTTTTTTATGTTAATTATATTCTATATTGTATAACATGTACATCATAATGACCTGGCCTTAGTTGAACCTAATTATTCTTGTGTAGCTATTGAAGCAATCTTTACAAGCGAAAGAGTTCAGGACATTGTATCTATCTCCAGGGATTCAGTCCTTATCCTTGGTCAAGGTGAGAGGAGTTTGTGACATATATTCTAGATTGCCAGGCATATTGTGGTCATCTAGATATGCTTTTTTAGCTTTCTTTTGAATTTTTCATAACATGGTATTATGTCCTAGGCAACATGTTTCTGTATGGAACTTCTTGAATTTGGTTGTTTATCATGCGTTGGTAAGTATAATCAATCACATTTTTTTTGCATGCATGTATGCTACTATTCTTGCAATAATTGATTCTGCATAAACCCTCAAGTTTCATTTGATATCAGGTGGATACATCACTGTTCTTTAGGGCATGGTTCAAGAATTTGCAGCTTTGGATGGGGTTTTGGCTAAAATCAGGATGGGTTAGTTCATTAATTATCAACTGATATAAATTTCTCTACTTCTGTTGCCATTGTAATTTGTTGCCTTCTAATGCTTCCTCCTCTGAACTGAAGTTTTGGTGATTTGAAGATGAACTTATCCACCTGTCCTTGAAGTTATGAGCTTTACTATTTATTAATCACAGTAAGCAGATGAAAAGCTCGTGTCTTCCAGAGAGGACAGCAAGAGTCAGAAGGTGCATGATTCTCTCTACCTTGTATACTGGTTTACTACTACATATTTCTGCAACTTTGCAACCTTGCAGTGCCATATTTCTGCTCACATCATGGAAATTTTTGAGCAGGTGGTGCCAGATTATGGACAGACCATGCCGTAATGGCCCTATTGCTCTGCATTATTTTACATTAAAAAACTGGCACAATTCTTGTTGATGACTTGGAGAAGAGCAATGCTGCAAAATCTATTCCCAGGCTCAGTTGCCATCGAAAGTGGGTCATTATGAGGCCGTTCAGTTATGAAATTATACATCTGGTGCTATATAATTCAGAGACTGGACTTGCGGTGTCGTGGAGTTGAGGATTGGCCGATTGGGCATGTTACTGTAGGGACCTCGGCAAAGGAATCATGTAAAATATGCCTGTAAGAGCTAAGATCAGGCTTTTGCTAGATCGAATGATGAAAGGCGCGATCTTGAACCATTCGTTTTATCTTTAGTTTATATTGCTTTTTATGATATAATTCCACTATTCCGGCATACCCAAATCATTCATGTTTTTTTAATTACACAGTATTTTAATTACTGTACAATATAGACGTTCACAATGGACGCAATGCATTCTTTGAATGGAAGCACTCAAACTCTACTCCTATGAGCACTTTTGAGCCTGGCCAACAAATCCTTGGAACGAGATTAGTGAAATTGTTATAGGCATCTTGCTACCGTTGGGAACATCTACCATTAAAAGCACTAAGTCATCAAATCTTGAAGTATTTGCTTCTACAGGGAATCGAATCTAGGATCTTAGACACTATTACCAAGGGCAGAAAGTCATTAAATCTTAGGTGATATTGAGTCTCTTATAATCACTAGGCTGACCTCTCCCAAATCATTCATGGTTAGTAGTGCAATCAAGTAGTAAATCTATATTTACTTGTTGAGCCTGCCGCTTGCTATACCTGGGGCTTTAGATCATCTGATCTGACAACAATTCATGTTTATTGAACTGTCTTTCTCTATCGGTTTCTCAATAGCTGATATGTACATTTTTTTGCTACAAATTACTTCCATCTTTTCAAAACTTAAGGTAGTAGTAGTAGTAGTTCTATCCCCCTGTACCCTTTTTTTTTGGCGTGTACACCGGTACACCACCGCTCTTTTCTCCCATCGTCGTTACCCTCTCGCGCACCTCGCCTGGTGGAGGGAAGAAGAGGGAGGTGTTTCCTGAAGATAGGAGTCTCCATTTTTGTCGCTCTGGGTCACCTTGAGATCCATCAGAACATCACTAGTGTCGCTGACCACCATCTCAACCTGGACGAAATGGCTAGGGAAAGAAAAGTTCTCTGAAGTTGGAAACTGGCGATAGATCGAATTTTCAGTGGCTTAGATGAGATTACCATCTTTTTAAATGGTACACACGTAAAAGCCTCCATAATATGGTTATGCCACATGGACTGATGCAACCAAATAGGTTAGATCTAAAAATGTTTTTAGATAGATTACTTTAAAAATATTAATTAAAAATAGATTAAAATAAAAAACCTTGACCGTAGGGCTAAAATAATAAATAAGATCTAGGACCTTAGGGCTATTACCCACGTAAAAATCCTCACGAGTTTAGACCTCGGTTAGGGCTTTTGTTTGGCTGCGCTTAAATACATCCTAATTTATACGGTTTGGGAGGGATTGAGATGCATTTTAAACTAAAATATACTTTAATCCCTCCCAAACCGTAAGGATTGGAGTGTATTTGTATGCAGCGAAACAAAGTTTTAGTATGCTCTCATCCTTTCAAAATCCCTCTGCCAAATAATGACGTAGCATATGCTAATCTATCGATTGGGATTAAACAATCTTATTTTATGCATTATATGTAGTTGAGGTGAATATGCACATAGATATTTAATAAACTATACTTTAAAAAGTATGTTTAGTTTGAAGTTATCCATCTTCTCACTCACTATTTTTTTTATTTGGTTGTAAAATGAATAGGTTAATCTATAATCAACTTATTTTTTATAAGCTAATAATTTATATATTTGAACAAGTGATTGGTTCTAACAAGAATCATGAAATCACCTCATGATCATCTCATAGAGGCCCCTTTGGAGCTATTTCACAACCCTACATTGTATATCTTGTATGAGTGGATACATATTGATTAGATGCTTTGGTCTAAAGAGAATACTATTTGGTTGGTTGCATGGGTGGACACAGTAATCTCTTGTGAAGGCGTTTGGCTAACTATACATGAAGTCATGAACTCTTTGTTATAAGATGACATGTGGGCCATCCTAAAATGCCTTGCATCCATCTAGTCAGGATCAGGATGGCCAATGAAGCTATTTTTGAATGTATCAAGATAGAGTATTTTTTTTTCATCTACTTATGCAAGTTGCATCGAGTATTTTTTTTCATTTACTCATGAAGGTTGCATCCACTCCACTAAGATCATGTAATCAAGTAGCCCATGTTTTAGCTAAGCAGGTCACAGAGGGGGAACGAGGTGGTTGAGTGGCAATCAGCTCCACCTTGTATCACCACTCTGTTGACTGAAGATTGTAACGCTGTACCCTGATATATGAATGAAATCCAAGTCGCAAAAAAAAAAAAAAAAAAAAAAAAAAAAAGGGAATGGCCGATTGGGCTATGGTTTAAGCCAGTTAGACCAACGCTAGGAAGTAAACTAGGTCTAGCTCGTCTTTAACATTAGCTGCAATTATTCACAGTAGATGTAGTTCGTGTAATGCTGATTATTAACTGACTAATGGCCATTTGAGTCGTTACAAACTCCAACGAGAAACCTATCAGAATACGAAGTCAAATAAATAAATAAATGTGATGCACTGACCCGATGTAAAATATTTTAATTGATTAGCGGCTCGCGGCGGGAAATTGCTCACCAGAGACCATGACCAAACAAATGGAAGCAGATGTGTTTGCTAACATTAGCAGCAAAACTCAATTAACTAATGTACAGAGACATTGTTACAACAATGGTTAGAGTAATTAGTCAAATGCCTGCTCCCTACTAAAGGAATGCAGCAGCTGTAATCTGACTTCCTTGTTGGAAAATAATGAAGATGGGGGTAATATCGACTTTCCTGCAAAGCGTTCTCCGTCCATTTTTCTTTGCCTCAGCCTGCAAGGGCCAGACTCCAAGAACCACGGCGACAGGACTACATTTTGCCACAACAATAGAGCTACTATACAAGATGGATGAAGGATGACTACCGTTCCACTGGAGCAAACTCTCCAGTCCAGGACAAAGACAGGACCTCACGCGTAGAATCACCTCGCTGGCTCCTGTCAACAAACCCCTTTCTCCATGTGAAGTTGCTTATAACCAGTCATTGCAAATAGTACACATCAGAGGGGCAGCAATCTTCATTGATGGTCCATCTGTTCTGCGCACTGTTGTCTACAAAGATCTGTATGTGCATCAACCTTTCTTGCATCTTATGGCTTCCACAACATTATATTCACATCAGGGTTGCACCAGGAAGAGAGGTGGTTGCATCCGCTGTTTGTAATGTAGCAGGTACGAATGCCATTGGTGCCTGCTGTGGTTCACTAAAAAAGCCCAGAATGTTCAAAATCTGTCTGCAATTATGAGAAACACCGCACAAGGCACATCAGAAATAAGAACACAAAGAATGAAACAAGCCAACAACTATTGATCACTTCATTGATGGAATACTGATGACTGAAAAATTTGAGTAAAAGTTACATATCTGAATGAACATGACACAGTTTGAAACCATTAGGGAACACAAGCTTAAACCAAAGAATGATGTTTGCATATAAAAAATAGAAGGCCATCATAGATTCCAGAACTTAGAAAGGAGATGAATCCTTGGATGAAAATCAAAGTACAAAGCATGAATGCTAGTTGAAGCACAAATACACCCAGCACATCAAAGGATCTATTTAAGGGTAGGCTGAAGTGTCTCAAGGCATCAAAAGGGTGTACGAAAATTGAGTAAGCTTGTAACACTACAAATATTGTGAAGGTACCTGGGCAATGTGTTATGCATATTCCGCTGATTAACGAAGGAAGAAAGAGGTGTCCGAAGATTGGGATATCTAGTCAATGCATGTTCAAGTTGTGGTGGAGGTAGCTACATGTAGCAGCATGAATGGATCAGTAAAACTGAATAATGAATATACATGAATATTTCAGTTGCATAACAAGGTATACCTGTAATAAGACATCAAAAGAACGTGGCTGAGTCTGGAATGACAATTTTAAAAACCCAATCCATAGCTTTGGCATTTTCCATATCTGTAGCAAAGAAAATAAATCCAAAGGCTCAGAGCGTAATAAGTCAAAACAGAAAACCTACCTATCAATGACCTTCCTCCTCAGTTTCTTTGCGATCTTAAACAAGAATAATTTGAATATTTTGTGTTGTGTGTACCCAAAAAAGAATTTCAATATACATGCTATATCAGCACCCATCAATTATAACTAATTTGCTAAACAAGGCACAATGGCTATATTAGGTTTCTAACAAGTTCCATATCAGCATCCATCAATGATAACTAATTTGCTAAACAAGGCACAATGGCTATATTAGGTTTCTAAAAAGTTCCATATATAAAAAAAGTGAACTACACACCAAATGAGGTAGAACACAGAACACTCCAGGTATCGTATATATGTATGTTAACCTTCTTTTGCTAGGTAAAAATATAGCGACACAAAAAGCTTTATGAGATTTTGGTTAAGCTTTGACCACATGAGTTAGAACACTTGAACGGTATCATATATAAATGTTAACCTAGCTTCTTTCGCTAGGTAAGATTATAGCGACACAAACAACTTAAAGAATATACTGACCAAAACAACTTTTTGGGATTTTTGTTAAGCTTTGATATAGATTGATTTTGCATAGGAAATTAAACAGTCCTGCATGATACACGAAAAAATTTGACCTCTTTACTGACGAGCGTGGAGAGTATTCCCATGACAAAATCAACCTGAATAAGTAACAATGGTCAGATGAGCGAAAATCTGAAAAACAATGTTCTACAGACAACTCTTATGTGCCAAAATATAATAATTTGGAAAACGGAAAATAATGTGAACTGGCAAGAATGAATTGTTCAGAGTTTCTGAAACCAAAACTACTGTCTTTGTAAACAATATAGAGGAAAAGGTTTATTACAATTATATGCATCTGATTAGCAAGTGCATATGTATCAATAGGTTGGTTGGCAAGTTACCGTTTAGATATAATAGTAGTATATTTAAGAGTGTACACATTGATTACAAAGGGAATAGATGAACTACAATCAAGATTTTTACCGACAAATATAAACAGTTAAATTTCGTTGTGTATAACTCAAAATAAAAACAGCATACCAAAGCAGGGAATGCATCAAGCGCTTGAATAACAGTTCTCATAAAAAGAAGAGGAATTGGCTCTCTTTCAACCTGCACGATGGTTCAACTTATTAGGAAAGATGAAAATAAAGACGCACAAAACTCCGATAGCAGTGGTAATGGAAGTACCAATTGATTGAGTGACTTCTCCAAAACCTGCTGAGTAAATACTGTACGTTGCTCAAAGCAAGCCGTGCAAGCATCTGTGACCTGAAATGAGTCTCCATCAGTTACTGAAGAAATTCATGCAATAAATAAAAACGCACGGCACTTATTTACACAGATCCATGAGGATGCATTTGGGTACAAAATCTGGAATCGAAACAATGTTAAAAAAAATATGCTTCTCATGAGAACTCAAGTATTTGGGGGGCTAGTTCAACATAGAAGGAACTCAGGAGCCAAGAGCCATGCTAATTATGTATAACATGTCAGAATATTATGAAGATGGTATTAAAACAACTATAGTAAGTGACATTACCTTCTTTAGAAGAACTTTATCTTTTTCAGGGTTAATATCATGAATTGCAATTAGAACTTCAGCAGGAGTCAATGCTGGACCAGTATGAGCAGTTCCCTGTCCAATGTAAAAAATACAAAATATTAGAGAAAAAACTTATGACTTGCTTATAAAAATGGATTGTGTGTACATCCTTTTACAACAAAACACGGGTATCATTGTGTAAACCATAAAAATAAGTAGTCATGCTGAAAACATAAATATGGTGCATCAGATTAGCACTGAAAGAGTCTCGCACTTCAACACTTCACCCCCATAAAATCTAAAGCTCAGACAGGCCTTTGTTTTGAGATTAAAAAAAGGGGTTTGTAATGCCTATCAATGGAGTGCAATAAGCACAGTAAAATCACCTGCAATATCCGAGCAAGTGCGTCTTGGAATCTCTCAAGTGGGAGATCTACTAGCCTAGGAAATATAGGCAATACCTGAGAGCCAGTATAATAAGAGAAAATGTTAAGTGTGATAAAAAGAACTTGTCAATTATATCATTATCCAAAAAAAGATTGAAATCTGTACTAGTGAGAACTGAAGAGAAAAGTGCATGATGAACATAAAATAATTGCGTTAGTTTTGAATCACAGTTTGAATATTCGACAAAAAGAAATTGCAATAAGATCAGTAATGTTCTCTCAAAATGGCCTGGAACACACTTTTATTTTATCATGTGCAGATTAATTTTCCATTCGAGACTGCCAACTAACTTCTAAATAAATTTACATTTATCACTATTTAAATAACCCAAAGTCACTATCAAACAGGGAAGTGATCAATGCTGGAGCAATACTATTTGAAGCATGTACCTCCTCCTTTGGAAATGAAGGCAATAAGGGAATGAGAATAGATGCATCCTGCCAGAGGAAATCAAAAGATTCAGCAAACACATTAAATAACAAACAGCAACCATGTTACAAGTGTGAACAAGTGAATACAAAGCAGTACACAGCACAAGCAGAATTTATGCATACCTTCAACTTGGTATTATATAATTGTTTAACAGCAGCAACTAGGTCAGCGGAAGGATTTGAATCCTCAGTCAATGTTTGCAGTGTCTTTAAAATGAGAAAAAAGCAATAAGTATGTGGAACCTATATGTACCTCCTCCATCCCCAAATTAAATCAACTTCTAGAGGTGCTCTAAGTCACTATTTTAAACTTGACAAAATGAAAATAGCAGCAATATTTTTTTGAGAACAAAAATAGCACCAATATTTATGACATCAAATTAATATCATTAGATAAATCATGAAATATATTTTCATAATATAATTATTTGGTGTCATAGATGTTCTTACCTTTCCTATAAAGTCGGTCAAACTTAAAATAGTTAAGGCTTAAGGTGATTCTAGGAATTGATTTATTCTGGGACGGAGGAAGTATTGAAATAATTTATAAAGAGAAGTCAGAAACCAAATGGTACCAAGGTAATAAGATGTTCGCTGCCTTCAGGTGGATTATGAATTATGTTTAGCAATTCAGGACATGAGGGCCCCAGATTTCTTATAAGATTGGGCATATGCCAATGGATACACTGCATAAATTTGTACCATGATGAGCAGTCAGTAACATTAACTAGTCAATATTTAGAAACCTACGTAAGCAAAAATAAAGGCAAAACCTGCTTGACAACTTTTGGAGACCTTCCATAAACATTGAACAGATGTTGAAGAAGGCTAGGTCTCTGGAAGAGGAAAAAAAAAAAAAAAAAGCTTACCACCAAAAGGAAGACAGAAAAGAGCAGAGGTACTATTTTCATATGGATGGATACCTTAGTGCAAAGTGCAAAGAACAAAGAAGTACAGCGTTTTGCCTCAGATACAGATACTGCTGACTGTTTTTGTGAAACCGATGATGTCTTGCATGGCCCATTTTCAGAAAACTCAGTATCTCTGATCTGGGAGCCACTAACTGAAGTTCCCTGACTGCCTACCTCAATCTGCTTTCATGAAAGACCATTCATCAGTGAATAAAACAAAATACAGTAACTATTGTGAATAATCTAAACTCTTAAGATACCATAAAGAATATTAGAACATCCCCCCTACTCGGTTACACCATGGAGTAAAAGTTGCAACACAACTACAGAAATTAGTGGAGAGCTGCAAATAATTAAGTTCTATAAGAAACCTAACCCCTATTCTACATTGCTAGATGGCAAAACAAGTCAGGTACTGCCATCTAATACAATAGATGCTCAGTAAACAATCAAGAGACTAGAGGTTCCATAACCAAGTGACAAGCTCAATGTCTCATCAATTAGTACAAGACTACAAGTTTCTTCTTAACCAAAAGTCCAAAACAACTAATGTAAGCTGAACTTTCAACATTCCTATACATCAGTTTTATACAAATCCTTGGTTTTAACCAAAAACCATGCTACAAAAAACATGTATGATAGTTTCTCAAATTAAAATTCAAATACAAATGCATAAGACAAGTGCTTCAGATAGATTCACATCCATATTTCACTTTAAAGTAAATTCCAATACATTTGCGGAATTCTAATAAGGTATTTGAATAGTTAGGAATCTCTTCTTCATTCCCTAGAGAGAAATGAGGTCAACCGAAAAGAGTGTCAAAATAATTCAGAGTTACCTCAGCTGTAGATTCTTTCAAGGATTTCAAATTAATATCTGAGTCCGCAGTAGGCTCATTAGCAACTCCCACAAGACTTTCTACGGCAAACTGCTCTATTTTTTCTGTTGCATATGTTAGATCATAGAGCCTTTTTGCAACCTACAAATAGAATGCATGTATCAGCATTACATAGCATAGTATTATATCAGGTCAAAACAATGAAAAGATAAGGCAATGCTGCGCCCATACCAATCTAACTGCCTTTCCCCTGACTTCATCTTGAGAGTGGGCAGCACACTGCAAATTCACAACGGAAGATCAGTGCAGAACAGACCAATGTACCAACCACATAAAAATTAACTTGTATCATCAATCTGAACTATGGTTATAAACTGAAATTATAGTAAAACAAAATGTGAGCCATGCATCCCACATGCCTGAACTTGAGGTTAATGGAGATATATACACAATGCAGAAATGAGATAACGCAAGTAAACTCAAACATTGACAAGCAACTTAAAAAAATCTCTGATTGTAGTACTACCAGTGGAAAAGGAAACGAGCTAACCTTCAGAGCAATATCCAAGCAAACATGGCGCAGTGGAGGCCGACCCAAGATAAGGCTCCATACAGTTCCCAGGCCTTGGGTAACACGGTCCCCATCCCCATCCTTTAATTGTTGGCTGTTGTCTTCTGACATGCAAAGATCCTCCAATAATCTAAACGAAGACTCAGGTAGGTATGGTGCATCGCATAAAAGTTTGCTAAAAGACTTGTCTGAAGCAGGCAGTGAATCAATCAAGGACCTCGCCTAGAGATGAGAACAACAGAGATCAAAAGATGTTTCAATTCTCAGAAAGAACATTAATAAGATACAATACTATTATGAGCATGCTTACAAGTGATATAAAGAACTTCTCGTAATGTTTAGAAGCAGAGGTAGAGCTTTCTGGTGAATTAGCAACACTGATACTCTGCAGCTGATACAACACATGCATTGCCAGTTCATATCCCTACAAAAACACATGTGCATCAGAAATATCTTAGTAGGGGTAAGTTAACAATCAACTAGTATGCTTATATGATCATGATGGGGACCCATGCTTGATCTGAGCATTGACAGTTGCAATTCACATGACAAACAGAGCAAGTTTGAATAGCACAAACACAGCTGATATTTTGTATCTCCATTTCTGCCCCTAGAGTGCCACTACCCAACATCATAAAGTTAGTGGCACCCTAAATCAGCCTCTACCTCAAATCTGAGTCACTCCCCCATCCACCCTACCTTAAATAATAGGAGGTTGAGATTTGGGAAACTGCTGTGGGAGAAAACAATTTAGGACGGACTTAATATTTAGGATGGACCCTATATGACAAAATAGATGTAATTAAGTGAACTCTTGAAGATGTTGTAGGGCCTTTTTGTTTGAGTTGTTTTTAGAAAAAACAGTCTTTTGTGGCCGCTGGTAAAAGCCAGCTTTTTTTCAAAAGCTGGAGAAGAAGTTTTGAAAGATAAAATGTAATATAATGTAATGCTCCTCAGAAAAACATCCAACATAAGACTGCAACAGCTCCTCCAAAGTCCAAACCAGCATTTGGCTTTTAGTACATACATAGCCTCTGTCTTTTAGACCTTTGGTTGAAGCTGTCTGTTTGTTTAAGCTTCTGGATTTTGGCCTACAGACGCCAACCAGGAGCTGAAACAAACTGTGCCTTAGGAGCATTAACTCAATGAACATGAAATGAGAAACTAGCTCAAGCTCAGCAGAAATGGGCGCATGGATAAAAAAGAAAAACAAGATCACTTCGACAAGTGAACCCTAGTCATGGCAAGTGCGGCGCATTTATATGAAAAATAATTACCAACCTGTCTATGATGTATTCAAGCCATGTTCACTCCAACAAATAAAAAAAAAATGATAATCTGGTACCAATTTTAACATCTGAACATACATCTCATGAAATAATATAATTTATGTGTGTATTAAATCCTAACAAACAATAACGAATTCAGACCCTCAACTCAGCCAAATGCAAATTCCTAGTAATTTGATTGAAAAGTTGGATGTATGCTGTAGTTACAGCAATGCTGGTAACACCAAACAGTGGACATAGTTTATTATTAGTGACGTACCTTCTGTTCATGAGAGTGAAAGATAATGTGCCTCTGAATCAAATCCATAATGTTATCATCATCAGCATTCTGCAAAGACAAATTATGGGAAAAAGCTGTATTAGACAATTAAAGCAACATATAAAATATTTATATCAAATAATCAAAAGAGATTTAAAAAAAACGGAGTTACTAAGCATATGACTATAGAGTATGTATACTAGATTAAAGATTATAATAACAAAATGATACCTGTGCAATCAAATGGGCAAGCAAAGAAAATCTGGCATTGAGACTATTTTTCTTGCAATCATCAAGTATCCGCCCAATGGCTTGTTTGCTAATTGAGATTTTCCCCTTTTCACTTAATTCTAACTGAGATGCAATAACCGGCAAGTCATGATTGGAGTCCTCTGGTGTTGATGCCTCTGGAGCTGGTAAAAAGGGGTCAACTTCTAAATCCATACTATCAGATTCGTCAAGTGAAATAACTTCTGAAGACATGGGTTTCACCATGTCTTCATCAACATCAGAAGAATGAATCCTGACATCCACTGGTGCCCCGACTTCAAATGTTGGCTCGGTTCAGTGGCAACATCCAGAAGCTCCAACTTATCTTTGGTAATTGTTTGATTAGGTTGAGAAACTGAGTGCTGTTCATCTTCGTTTTTTTGTAAATCTCCTGAATAGTCTGAATAATTTTCAGCCTTCCCAGAATTGGAGTAGAGTGTGTTCGACAGATTATCTGTTTGATGCACACTATTGGTTTCCATCTTCACCTGTCTCGAATTTAAAGCAGAAGGTGAAGCTATCCGCCGCGGATCGAGGCGGCGAGGGTCCTGCAAGACATCAGCATCCTCAGAATAAGCATTTTCTATTGACTTCGTAAAACACAACTTGAAAGTCACCAAAAGATAGGTCATACCCTTCTTGGATCACGCTTAGCATCATGGACGCTAGTCATAACAAAGGCATCAGATGGTGAAATGCTGACTCCATCTGCTGAGGGTGTCGATTGCGCAGTGAACAGTGCAGAGTCTGAATTGGCTGGTAGGTTTTGTGTTAGGAGACCAGAGGAATACTTTAAATTCAGTTGCTGGACACCGTTATTTGTTGCTAAATGAAATGAAGCTTCTGGTAGATGTTTCATTGTTTCTATCACAATGTCAGCCATGACATCTGCCTCTACTGTTGAGACAAGAATACCCAAGGATTCAGCTCCTCTTTCTCCTTCAGCAAGTAAAGCACCAATCATTTCAATCATCTTCTCGACAGGAGACACATCATTATTCAATATGGCTGGATCCGACGAATGACCCACACTGGCATCATTGTCAGCCTGCATATCAGAATAATCAGAGGAACCCAGAACTGGCAGATTTGAAGTGGCAGACATGTCAAATCTTGCTCTCTTAGCTATGCCATCAGACGTAAGAATATCACTTGATCGGGCAGCAGGTTTCTTCCTATTAATATCTCCATAAGGCATCTCCCATGATGTAGACTCATCCTGCAGTGTAAGAAAAAAAAATTCTTCAAAAGAGAAAAACACTATATACTTATTGAGGAAGCATATTTTTCAAAGGTATACATGTACAATCCATTGAGCAAAACTGTATAAGCATGTAAATATACCTTGCTAGCACGAGAAGCACGCTCTATATTTCTAGACATCTTCTCTGCCTGCCTAATATTTTGTTCCGTTGCCTCACCAGGGCTGAGAACACGCAGCCGCCTTACCAATATGTCTTTAGACTGTCAAGAGAAGAAAATCCGGTTAACTTGACAAGTAATATACATCAAAAAGCAAATATGGGTATGTAAATCCTACACACACTTAGGAAAAGCAATGAAGAATTTCTCAAAGGAAAACAATATGTCTCCAAAAAATAGCTCATAAGCATATTAGTCACTTTATTAAGTTACAGCAACAAACACTCTTGGTTTGACCTTGGTGGAATGAATCTACAAAAACCAAATGCCATACATTCAAATCCTATAGCGCACGACTCCATCTTTTTTTATCATAACTCCGACATTGTTAGTATCACCATTTTTGCCACACAAATCCAGATTAAGATTGAGGAGCATCATCCTTTGTTGTAAAGATCTGCTTACAAAATCATCTCTTAAAAGTTTTGATTTGACAAAATTCACATTGATTTATAATCTAAATATATTAGGGCTGTATCGTGTCCCCAATTTACATATAAAGCTTCATGCATCAAGGTGTATTTTCAACTATCATATTTGAACTACCATTAGTTAATTGACCATAATCGGGTATAAGAACATATTAACAAGTTAGCCAAGTTATACTTTCTCACAAACAAAAATCAACTATAGCAACAGTTTAAGAATCTTTGAGCTGTATTGAGGCATGATTTATGTAGATTAAATTAGATAAGTTATTATTAAATTAGATAAGTTATTAATGACAACTGAACCGTAATCTACAAGTGTAACCAGAAGATGAGCTAACCTCAATCATTGCCTGGTGAGGGCTCCGTAGAAATCCCAAGAAAGCTGATCTTAGGGCATACCGTAGACTTGCTGAATGTGCCCCCTTTGCAGTCTCCAAGCCAGGGTCAAAATCAAGCAACACTGGCAACACGCGGTCATAGTAAATTGGTCGAATCTTTACAACTGCTGCAAGACTGACAAATGCCATATGTTATATTCACCATATATTATATTTCAGAAAGACAAAAAAATACATCTCACACAGCTATGCAGCCTTGTAAGATAAACAGCATAAATGGATGCGGAGTCTCAAGCTTCAAAGATACACTCCATCTGCGTGCATAGCTGGGCTCACAGCAAGCAAACAAGGTGCCGAACACACAAGCACACACAAAGGCCAAAATAATAAGTCAGTGGAACACAAAGAACCTAGGTTGTGTAACAGAAAGAGTAGGATACCAGTCAATCAGCTAAAGTGATTCAATTGCTCCATATGCTTACCTATTTATTCAATATTCAAGATAAACATGTGAATAGCTAGGAAGTAGGAACTGATGCTATGCATTAAAAAAATTCAGGTTCTTCATGCACAGAACAAGCTAATCCAAAGAGAGAATGAAAAGGTGGAATAGTGTGAGTGTAACAAAACTTCTGCTTAACATATGCGATAAAGCTGGTAGAAATTCTTACGAATTAATGGTGCCAACTAGGAAGGCCCCTCGATGGGCAAAAGCTGTTCGCAGAATATCCAAGAGGAGGAGGAGAGCTCTATGTGCATCAGCTTCCAAGACAGCAGGATCAAGGCTAGGATGAAATTGAGATAATCGTGAAGTATCAAATCTCCAGTTTTTTCCTGTATGGAAGGTGTACTTGTCAATGTGAAAGCCATTTTCCCTGAAAATATATTGCCCATTTACTAGTTACCGTTGATCTGGAAAATGGTACCTTCAGTCGGCTGTATCTGATCACTGTTGGCTTGAGGAGTGCAGCTCAAAATCCATGTTTCAACGAACTTTAGAGCAAGTAGTTTAGTTGCCATAGGGCCTGGCTGTTACATGTCACAAGCAATAGTGTCAGCCAGTAACAGTTAACAAATAACACAGACCTAGAAATCACAGCACCAACCATTGCATCTGGTCATATATGTCATTTTTTGTAAAACTGGTTATACTCTCTCAGGTAGCACTGCAGTGAAGTACAGTAGTATCATCTAGGGACTTGAGATATTGCACAAAACAAAGGGGAATATAACAATAACAATAATAAAAACCTCACATTGAAAAGGTTTAAGTAATTCCATGATGTGTCAACTTCTCACAACAGAACAGTAATTGCACATATTGTATGTAACTATGTATACAGCATAAACTATACACAAACCTCATTCATCACACCACAGACTGCATCTTTGAACTGCTTCATCCAAGCCCACATGTCTTCAAGCCAAGTTTCAAGTTTTCCGCACTTATTAACCTAGATTTACAATTACAGTAGAAGAGTTGAGTACGAGGAAGGATTATAGTGAGCTACAAATATTTAGAAGTTAACATTATAGGCAACATCAAATTAAAGCAGGATAAATATGCCAAGAAAAGCAATTGTTCAGATTTATGCAGTCCAGATCCCAGATAGTGTGTCATACTTTCCAAAGAGAAGGGGACAATGCCATGAGTTTCATATGAACCAAAGCCCAACTTAAAATGTTGTGACATTAAGTCTTAACTTGTACTGTTCATCACAAATCATCCTTGTAAATTAGCCAAAACAAATAGCAAACAATCTAACCTACTGGTACTATGTGCCTCAATTTGTTGATAAAATTTCAATGGTTCTTGATAGTTGGAATTCTAGATGTTGCAAGGTAAGAAATCAGTTTCAGTTCCAATTGTAGCATGTAGTTTAGACTCAACAGAACAAAATGTAAATTTAGAGCTTGATGTATAATTCATAGTCCAATGGGGAAAATTATCTACACTAGCTCAGAATCACATTTCACAAAATGAATATGTTGCTCATATACCACTACCAAATTCTGACAATCCAATTAATGCATGGATATGATCATGTATACCACTGGGAAACACCACTTTATAGCTAACTTGACAATAAGCTGAATATATAAGAATTTATGATACTCCTTCAAATATTTAACTGGATGAAGATGGATGTCTTTTCTTTTTTCGTGGCAATACAAATACAAGAAGGAAACTACAATACATTTATTATCACTTTAATGCTGATTGTTTGAGACAGTTGAATTAAGGCAAGGTCACTTCTTTAAATGACTTTACTCAGATACTGATACTGAAAAGAACACCAAATTGTCATGCAAGTCTCTGTTCCTACTATTCCATCATTTTCTTGAATTAGATCTGCTCTTGCCCCCCAGTGTTTTTCATGAGACAATGTAGCAAATATAAAAACAACTGGGTATAACAATGAGTGCCAGAATGAATGAGTGGTGGAAGCAGAGTTCACAAGGATTTGGATGTTTCGTCATTGGACATAAAGTCATTGCAAATAACTGAAATGTTTGATCTTTTAATGGCAACACAGTAAGTTCTTTGATGATCACAAAATATGCATGCACTCAACGCCAAAAGTCGAGAACAGACAAAAGTGCTTTCATCAGCAGCACTTTATGATAGTCAATGTCTGTTACTTTTCAGCATAAACTGACAAAGTAGAAACAGGTAAAAAACAACAAAGTGCTGGATTTTACACTGTTTTCAATAATAAATCAACTAGAACATGCATTGCAGCAAAATGCTTGTCATTTGGAGCTTAAAAGCTCTTTGTATGAAAACTAGGTTTTATGTTAGCAAACAGACATTTCTTGGAGCGTAGTTTTCAATCAGATGGACTTTGTGAGACGCTTCCGACACAGATAAAATAAGCAAGCAACTTCGTCAAATGACCATAGCAACATCACAACGGTACGTAGTTACAACAATATCGTATTTATTCATTGATAAATATCTGTTTTACAAAAAAGAACAACCTGTAGTGTCATCTCTTCCAATACAGCAGCAAATAAATTTGTCCCACTAGCTATAGATTGCTTAACAACCGCAGGATCATCATGCTTCAAAAATGACAGCAAATTTGGCATCAGCAGAACCAAATCTTCTGTAACATTTAGGTCTCTCAGCAATCTGTGAGAAAGAAGCAGATACGTGAGAACCACCACAATAATTTTCTCAAGCAGAAACCAAGGAATACAAAATAAACACAATTTCTTTTTGTTAATTCACACTAGGCTAAACATCATGTCCATTTCTTTTGCTCCAATGAATTCCAGCAAGTTATCGACTGCAGATCAGTGGCACTTTAAAAGAGTACAAAATTGAATAAGAAGCCATCAAAACTAACACACAGATTTAAAGATATTCTTGAAACAGATGCTTTGAACAAATAACAATATATATAATTTTATGAATCATGAAAACTTCAAATGTCTGCATGTCCCACAAGCGTGATTTTTTCCCTCTACATCATTCCAAAGCTCCATCCAACAACAAATTAATTAAAGCCGTATTAAAACAAACTTTGACAACACTGTGCTGCCCTCCCTACCATATGGTATCAGCGAAATTAAGCTAAATCAACTGAGCATTCCTCTGGCATATTGTTAGTTCACTAAAAAAATCAAACTAATTTCTCCATGCCATTGCTGATAGTTCCAACTTACAACGAACTACCTAGAGACCCCTCAGGACGCCAGCTGTACTTATACTAACAAAAATCACAACCTGGCCAAGCCCAAGCTCATAGAAATCTCACAAGAACAGTAGCAGGCACATGGATGCAGAATGGAGCATGTCAGATCTATGAAGGTTACTAATATAAACAATTTCAGCAACTTCAATCACGTCGACTCAACTAAAAACAGTCACGAGTCCCAAAATTCATGAAGATAGCGGACCTAACCATTTAAAACAATTTTGCCAGAACGCCTACGAGATGGCATCACTCCATACGGATACGAAAGTACATGAAGGAAGGCCCGAGGGGTCACCTTAGGGCACGAGACGAGTCGAAGCGGGGCGAGGCGACCTCCCCGCGGTCTCCCGGAGGCGGAGGCGGCAGCGCTTCGGCGGCATCGCCTCGCGGCTGCGGCCACCGGGCGCCGTCCGCCCCGAATTCCATGGACTTGGGGCCTAAACCCCAGCTCAGGGGCGCAGGGCCTCGCGGGCACGCGGAGGGATAGTTAGGGGCACGAGAACGCTGCTGAGAGGAGGGAGCAGCAGCGACTGGGTCGGGGTAGAGTTTGTGTTCGGCGGTGGCCTGCGGCCGCAGGCCGCAGAGCAGGCGACGCGGCGGCGGGAGGTGCAGGGCAGGGCGCGGGCGCGCGGCGCTCAGGCGACGTGGGATATAGCCATAGGAGGCGAGAACTGGCCACTGGTGTGCACGATGTTATAGCGCGAAGGACACAGACACGTGGGACCATTTGTGGTTCTAGGGGGCCCTACGTGTAAGTGTTTCTGCGCCGTCGGGTTTGGAAACCCTGGGCCCTGTCGCGCTCGCGCCAAAGGTGCGCCTCGCCACGTGTTTTTCTTTTCCTTGTTTTCTTTTTCTACTATCTATTCTATCTGCTAGTGGGCCCTTAGAGGGACCAAGTAATTGGGCTGCGCGTAAATTCGGCCCATTGTTAGCCTTTGCCACATTTTCTTTCAGCGGCTATTCCTTTTGAAATAAAGGATCCTTTTTCCATAAAAAAGAAATAATCCTTTTTTACATATTTTATAATTTAACTACAGAACCACAACCGCAGAGTCTTGGAGACTCTACGAAATTTCCTAAAAATTACCTAATAAATAAACAAAATATATAAAAATCTCTATTTTCTATTGGACGTGGCCCTGTGTGCGTGAGGCGCACCGTACAGCCGTCGTCAACCTCGTGTAGTCCCCTTCCTCATCTTCCTCGTGCCGCCCACCAGCGTCTTCTTCGTTCTCGGCAACCCTCGCTCCCGTCGCTGCCCCTTCCCGTCAACGCAGCATGCTAGTGCTTGGTCGGAGCTCTGCAACAACCACCTCCCTCCCCGACACTCCCCCGCCCCTTTGGGCTGCCCCGCCGCCGCCCGCCCCTAACCGCCCTCCGATCATCCTCACCGCCACCCAGCGTTCCTCTCCCAAATCCTCCCTTTCTAAGCCCCTGGGAGTTGGAGAAGATGAGGATGAGACGGAGTCGGCCGAAACCCTAACTCAGAGATTCAAGATGAGGAGGAGGGGTGTTGGCCTACCTTGCCGGATCCACCATGGCCGCCATGGAGGAGGAAAAGAGAGAGGATCCGCGGGCGCGGGGAGGAGGTCGCCGCCAGGGAGGAGACAGTTGTAGAGGAAGCCGCCGCTGTGGAGGAGAGGAGAGAGGGAGGGAGGTGGAAGAGAGAGAGGGAATGTGTCAAGTCGGGTCTGTGGGTGTACGGGTGGGGCGATACAAATAAAGAAAATTAAGTCATTGCCACTTTTAATAATCTTGCTTTCTAAAATTTGAAAACAGCTGGAAGAGGAAAAAAAGCAGGCGGGGCGGGGGAGGAGGAAACCACGGCGGAGGGGGCGCTCAAGCTATGTGTTCTCTATATTTATGGCGAATTATTTACACACATGGTGATGACCATCAGGCCATGGTCGCGACTCAAACTTCAGTCTCTGTGCCAGCAGCAGCTCGGGTGTGCGGCACTTTACTAGACCCCGCTCACACAACCTAGTTAGACTATTTGCACCGTGGTGAGTTAGGCAGCCCTGCAGGACCAATGTACCGGACGGAGGAGTGCAGCGGGTCCTCTACACGGTCCTCCACGCGCGCGCAGTCCGCCAAAATAAACGTCGTTACGGACATATGCTACAGGCCAGGGCCCCACCATGCGCACACCGATCAGTAGGAAGTGAGCGCATGGGCGCGCATGCCGGAGGAATATTTAGGTGGGCCCCACGGTTTCAAGTAACAAAAAATATTATAACTCACAAACTAAAAACCCAAATTAAATTCCGATTACACTATTAAATTTGTTTCAATCCTTCAAAACAAGATGTTATGTGGATATATTTAGATAAAGTAACAAGTGGGCCCTATAGTGGATGGAGGATGATATAGAGGATGAATGGGTATGGAAGAATTAAGTATAGAGGAGAGAATCTTGATGACCAGACCTTTTAAAGATAAATTTAAAATGCCATGAGTGCGGATAGCCTTACCAGACGCAAGCAACAAGTATAGCATGGCTGCTGGACTATCAGCGTGTGAGACTTCATGCGTCAAAGGAAAACATGTAGTTAGGGGGGGGAGTTGTATTTGGAGAGTTTGCATCTGAGGATGACTTGTGGCGTAGAACCTTCTAAATTATATGGCCCACAAGCACCGACATTGTCTCTAAGACCTCATCGGTAGTTCTTGAGTACCACATAACCTAGAATGTTACGTCGGGTGGATCCCCGATAAACCACGATCACTCGGGATCGATACTTACGAGACATCACAAGATTACAACGGTTTTCATACAAAATACCAGAGTAGCGGAAGACTTACAATAACTTAATTTACAAAACTTTTGTCAAACTTATACAAACCCGAGGTAGCATTATTACAAAACAAATGGAAGTATCATTACTTAACTTTGTTATAATCACACAACGAAAGTGCCACTGCCCACGGGCCACACAATCTATTCCTCGTCCGGTCACTTCCTCGATCACCGTCATGCAACAAGGGCCGTAGCACTCTTGTCCATGCGGTTCACACCCGCAAATGTGGGGTTGAACAAACCACCCCGAGTACAAAAAGTACTCCGCAAGACTTACCCGACCAAAAATTGGGGAGAAGACTCAGGAATGCTGACTAGTAGGAATCAAGGTGAGTCTTTAGCAAGATCCAATGACACTTTTGCAAAAAGAGACTAAGCCAATCCTTACTTTACTACATCAATCACTTGTCAACCAAGTATCAGTTCAAAACTTTCCATCATCAACTTCCATTATTACTACGATGTTTGGTGCGAGGATCACGGCTCCCATATCGTGGAGCACACGACGATTCGAATCGCTTTATATACCCAGCTGGGGCTTCCTAGCCACACGATGTATGCAGGACCGAACATCTTACATACATCAACTCACGCTCGTATTTCTCCTGACCAGAACGGGTCCTAGCCACGAGGTACAGTACACCATCTCCCTACGCCGCGGTCCTCTTCCACGGTGGCCCCGTAGGATGGGTACACGCTACTCTCGTTCCGGTTATCCGTTCTCGTCAAAGATAGTACAAGGGAGCTTACCGCCATTAGCATGTGACTAGTACTATCCAATAACCTCATGATCCAAGGGCCAAGGCAACGAACGGTGCTTAACCGACTCACAAGTGGACGACACTACACCAGGGCACTAGCCCCTCCTAGTGCAAGTCACTCCACCCGGTCTCAATTTACTCATCATCATGCTCTTGTTGCGTACCCTTGACCCGATCAAAGTGAAGGGATACCAACAAGTAACATCAGGTTTTCGTAATTGCCCTCAAGGGGGAACTTTTGTTATCACATCTTTAAAAACATTTCATAAAGCCTATGCTATTTGCAGGGCTAAGCATGCACTAGCATTTTCGAAATCAAAACAGGTAGCCAGGGTTATATATCAAGGTACGGTAAATGCATCAAATTAGGTGATCACACAACTCCTGTTACCTAATGCATCACATCATCAACATACCATATAAAAGCTTTTCGAAATACAAGGCAGGGTTTAAATGCATCCGGGGCTTGCCTTGGGGCTCGACGAAGTTAGGAGCAGTGATGACACTGTTGAGATCAGGACCAATCTCTTCACGCCGAACACCTTCTTCAGACGGCACGGCTACACGATTTAGATGCATGATTACGATGCAGTAATAAAAGAGCATGCGATAATGATGCAACGATTATTAACCGATCTTGAGTACAACTTTCCTTCACGGTATAGTTGCACTAAGAAGGTATGACTAGCGTCGGCGACGGCCGGGACTAACGATACGCAATCAACATGAAATGCCGAAGGTCATTAGGGTTAATGACCTAGGGTCATCACTCAATCCCAAAATCAGGCAACCCTAATAGTGATTAGAGTGATTACTAATTTATTGACCATTTTTACAGTCGTTGAAAGCCACTAATTAACTTGCTAATTGGAGATTAATTAAACCCTAATTAACCACATGATTAATTAATTAAACATTAATTAATTAAAGGGTTAATTAAACATAATACAAAAAATTAGTCAAAATCTAATCAAACTTCATAATTAAGATCATTATCATCTAATTAGCACACAAAACAAATTTCATAATTTTTGGACTTACATTTTAATTATTAAAAATCCTGGAATTGGCATTTCTTAATTTAAAGAGCAAATTAAAGCACAATTAAGTTTTATTAGAAAAACAAATTTAGTATTTTTCCTACATAGATCATCACTCAAGGATTCCAGAACATATTTTTGCATATTTTTAACTGCCCAAAATAAAATACAACAAAAAGATGAAAACAAGCATTTGGAAATTCATTTGAAAAAAAGAAAAACATCTCCCTCTCCTTCCCGGGCCACTGTGCGGCCCGCACCGCATGGCCTGCGGCCTGCTTTCTCCCGCGCGCGGGCGTGCTATGCGCGGCCCAGCCCGCACACCGCACGCCCGCGCCTCTCCCTCTCTCTCGCCGACATGCCGACCCGCATGTCGGCTTCGCCTCCCTCCTCCTTTCTTTCCTCCGGTGAAACGCCCGACGGCGGCGGTTGGCAGCTACCTCGTCGACGACGAGCCTGACATCGATATGAACGGCACCACGGACTCCCTCTCCTCACTGCGAACCTAACAAGCTATTGGATGAGCCTCCACGGCGACAGGCGGCTATGGCGGCGCTCATGGCGCCTCGCCGCCAAGGCACAACACGTAAGGACGACGCACACGAGCACGACGCAAACAAGGAAGGCTAGAGCTTTAGGGTGCTCACCCACAACACGGCGCGCGTGTTGGTTTGAAGAAACACCGGACAGGGACGAACGAACGCGGCGGCGGGGCGTGCGGCGGCGCCGGTGGATGGAGGTGAGAACGACAGCACGGTTCAAGCCACTCCGGCGATGTCAAGGAGCGGGGAAAGGCTCAAACGGTGCGCAAAGAAGGGGCGGAGCCACTGACAAGGTGGTGTGGGTGATGATGGAGCACGGAGGGTGAATTTCACCGGCGATGATGATGGCGGTCGTCGGTGACGAGGGAGTATGGAAAGCAAGAAAGGGAGGCCTGGGCGATGCAAATTTATAGGGCGTGATGGTTCAAAGAGGTGGCTCGGGCCTTCGCGACCTTGGGCAGGTGGTCGGTCTCGCGCAAAAGCCGGAGAGCCGCGCTGCCACCTCGCCCAGCGACAGAGAGGAATGGGGAGGAAGAAGAAAAGGAAAAATTCCCCCCACCTCCGATGCTGTAGCGTAAGACAGCTCACCTTTCCCTTTTCAAATTACTCCCAAAAATTGAACTGCACTCGAAAATCTTCAAAAATACAGGTTGCTCAAAATTTTATGCTCTACAACTTTCATTAAGGAAGTTTTGTCAGATTTCAAATAGATTTTGAATTTGCATTTCAAATTCAAAAAAGAGGGCAAAACCTTGATTTTAAGGATTTCAAAATTACTTTTAAATTTTGAATAAAAGATGAAAATCTCCAAAAATAAAAGTTGTTCTATTTTTTCAAGATCTATAACTTTCATGTAGAAAGTTTTTCATGAAAATGAATAATTTTTGAAATTGAGTTTAAAACTAAAAAGGGGCAAATTCCAAATTTGGAGAACTTTTGAAATTATTTAAAATTTTATTCAAAAACTTGAAAAACTTTATATACCAAAGTTGTAGAGCTCAAATAGATGCACAAACTGTATTTTTGGAGTTTTCCCAAATTTTGAATATTTTGAGGTGAAATTGAAAAGGGGCGAAAACACTTTAAATTTCAAGATTTTGAAAAGGAATTTCAAATTGGACTTTTGGGCAATTAATTAATGATGTTGTGGGACTTTTAAACCCAACCAATAGTACACTTTCAAAGTACAAACTTCATACTTTGAAATAGTGCCATTGGTTAGCAACTTTTATTTATAAAATTAATTATGGTTAGCTCACCGAATTGAAAATGAAATTCGAATTCCAACACTTAACCACTAGGGTTAGGATTTGGGATTCGGATTCCGAATTCAACTTTGGTTCTCTCTTTTGCATCATTTGAATTGTAAAAATACGGTTATGGTGTGAGTCGGGGTTAGCCAAGCACTTGTACACACCAAGGTTGCTTTTATTTGGTTGCTTTTATTAATAAAAGTAAACATGTGAATGAAATTTAAATTATCAACACATACACACGTGATATAAAAGAGCTCAAACAACACCCTAGAATTGTAAACTCATTTTAATTGTTTTCCTTAGGGTTTGCTAATCATGAATGCTTATGCAATGATGATGATGACATGGCGGGTTTAGGTTAACGTAACAATCGGGGTGTTACATTATATTCCCAAAAAAGGAATCTCGTCCCCGAGATTCAAAGCTTAGAGGCTAAGTAATGGAAAAGGAAAATGTATCAAGTAGACACACCTTACATGGTTTCATAAGGGAGGTAGAAGGGTTCATATTACAAGTCTCATGTTTTTTAGAAAGTCACAATTCTTAGAAGCAGATAGTGGCTTAGGAGAAGGAAAGAAGAATCTCCGGAAAATGCTCATTCAAAATTCCTTCAACCAACTTATTCCAAAGATCACCTCTATGTT